>CM069444.1:5011139-5241136 GCA_035610835.1 Ophiura sarsii
CGTCCATAATCAATAACATTATCTCTAAAAACATGAAATGCTGAATTTGTACCTTACAACTAGAATAAATAACCCGAAGCTCTATTTACATACCGACCACTTATCTTTCGTTATATTTAAACAAGCGGTAATATGCTACTCGATAAATAATCCTTTGCTACTCGCAACTGTACGCGATAAAAATCTCATCGGGGGCCTGATAAAAAACTCATCGGGGCCCGGAACATTCTCGCAATTTTTATCGCGTACAAATGGAACTGCTCCCTAAGTTACTACTCGATCTATCCAGTGCTTTTTGGTTAGCCATTTTAAGTGTCTTTATTTTCAATTAAAAAGAAGGTATCTTCTTTCTTTTGGTGTTTCTTTATTTAAAATTAAAAATAAAATGATATTTTCATGGATGAAATTGATTACAAAAAGCCAAAAACTAACAAAACTGGAGTCGTTGAGTTAAAACCTACTTGTACAGAATCTTGAAAAGTGCCACTTTTTCGAGAGAAAAAAATCATTGGGAAAAAGTTACTGTGTTGTTTGAGAAGTAAATATGATATTGAAAAGGTGAACATTTCTGTGGATAGCCGAGCATTTTTCCCGTTTCAGAAGTGTTTTAAACTGGAGTCAATTGGGTAACTTAGTTGCCCAATTTTGTCTCCGTCAGCAGCTGAAATCTTGATAAGTGGGGGTGGGGGGGGGGGGGGGGGGGGGGGGGGGGGGGAGAGGGGGGGTAGGAGTGACGTTGTCCTAAAAATCGGCAGAAAAAAACCTCATGGTCAAAATCAGAAATGTACCGACGGAGGCTCGTGTGTACCGACGGGGTTATTTCAGGCCACCGGGCCCCCTCTGGGTACGCCACTGCCTGTATGAGACGATTTAGGGGCCCTATACCTATTTGCAAGATCCAGGTAGGTCCGAGGTGTTTAAGTAAACACAAGAATATCTGGTGGGTATCGTTCGTTTATTAGGAACGCCGATTTGATTATAATTTATTATGTCCATTACGTTCCAGCTCCCTGTATATTTTGCGATATATTTTTAGTCAGGTTGACAGGCCATGGAGCTACATGTCGGGATCTTGAATAGCTAAAAGGCAGTCTACAGTCTTGCCACATGTCTTGCCACATATTGACTTTCACCTCCATTGGGCTAATTTTTAAAAACTTGAATCTGCTCTGGGGTTACTATGTCGTGATATTTCTCTTTTGATTTTACATAATCTGATAAAGCGCTAGTTTTTTAAACAAATTGAAGTTTCAAAGTTTGAATTTCTTAACACAAATTTCAAAAGTCACACTTTGGGCTCGTAGTAACACCGAAGAATTCGGAGACCCAATTACCATTGACCACATGCCGAGTGACCTTGTGTATGGCAAAAAGCAGTCGTCTTTAGTCTTGCCACAGGTCTTGCCACATGTTAAAACTAAAATCTGCTCTAGGGATACTATATTGTGATTTTGTTTTAAATTTGAACTTTTAATTTGACAAAATCTGAAAAATCACTAGTTTTTACCCGAGTTTTTATAAGAAACACTTTGAAGTTTAATGTTTTCAAATGTCACACTTTGGGCTTCTAGTTCCACCCATCAAATTATCCAAGGAATGATACGGACCAACAACAATAAACAGGTGGTGTGAAATAAATCAGTGAAATGGTGTAGGAGGGGGAAGATTTATTACCCTGGAAAAGCTTGAAAAGCGTGGTTAGGATGGTCTCAAACTTTTAAGGGGATAGTATCGTAATGCGATTCTCACTTAAAATAATTGTTAATTGTAATCCAGTGTTGATTCGACAACGTAAAATAAGTGTTCAATGGATATTTCGTACATGTGACCTATTTTACACTGACACGCTTGTACATACCATCGTAAAATACTGATATTTTAAACCGCTTTTATTTTTATTGCATGAAGTACTCGCTGTATCTGGTACCCTAAACATGCTAAATATGCTATATAAATGAACGTTTCATTTTTAGTGTGTTTCTGATTTCACAATTGACCATTGGTTGGTGTGATCCATCTATTTTAGATTTGAATTTAAAAGTTGGAGTGAAAACAAGTATATTGGTTGCATAATTTGGTATTCGGAATTGTTTCAATTTGAACTTCACTGATTTGATAGGCAAACCGGATTATGATAATAATAACGTATAATTGCAAAGAAAATGTTGAGGTCTTCCTACAATGCATTGCGCGAACGCCAGCCAACTAAAGCTTTTCCACACAGCATGCATTTGTCGAACTCTTTGACAAATTAAAGTTTCAGAAAGTTTCAGAAATAAGAAAAAGGAACACTGATAACTAATTTATTCATTGATGTAAACTAGAACCTAAGAGCTCCAACGATGAACGCGATATGAAGCCATGGTTGTGTGCATTTTATATGGGAACCGAGACAAATTGGGGACCAGAATTAGGGCCTTTTGCAAAAACGCAATGCATTGAGGTAGTGTCTTTAAAATCTTCTTTGATATTATTGTATAGTCATTGCTATATTTACCCCAGCCAATAATTAGGTACAGCTTAAAATTAACCTCGCTGCCGAACACCGCCATTGATATTCGTGACGTCAGATAGAGTCCTTCTACAAACATCCAGAAGATGTTAGCCATACACGAGTATTCCAGTAACACAAGCACGAATCGACACAATCCAGGCTGAAAGAAAATAGAAGCAAATACAGGGTGTCCCGAAATTATTCTAATTTATCTAAAACTTTAAGGCTACAGTACTTTAAGGTCCCAGATATGTATCAATTTCAGGTTGTCTCAAAATTAGGAAAAGTGATACTTTAGGTCCCAGATTCTGGACTGTACTAGTATTGTCAGATAATGGAACACCCAGTATTGTTTGATACTTGTACAAATTCAGTGTTCCATTATCGGACGATACTGGGACATATAAAAGGTACCAGTATCGTTCAATACTGGACAAATTACACTGGTAGCATGTGTGCCATTATCGCCCGATACTGGAACATAAAAATGTTCCAGTATTGCTCGATGCTGGAACACAATTTGGTTTTCCAGTATCGACATAATGGAACAGTAAAATCGTACCAGTATCGAGTGATACTGGACACTTTTATGTTCCAGTATTGAACGATTCTGGTATACCAGTATCTTGGACCTAAAGTACGCTTTTCTCGAAATGATGTTACCTCTTTTAAAAACTTTATGATATACGAGGGTCGGTCATTATTTAATGAACTTGGTATGGGATATATGAGTGATTCTTTTGAAGGATAGTGTGATCAATACAAAGTATGAACCTTTGTCTTTCAAACAATATACTTTTGGATGTTTAGATACCTTTGGTTATGTAACGTCATTAACATAAATACAATAGGTTTCAACCACTGACTGAAATCTATAAATATTTTGATATGACATGTGGGTCGATTGATACATTTTCCAATATCTCGGCATGGCAAGCATAGATTTTGTTTAAAGATCTGTATTCCTCACTACAGACACGAAGGGACCATCTCAAATACGCATTCTGAGAGATGTATCGATATACTAAATGAGCCAATAACGTAAAGATAATCATCAACATAGCCCAAATCCAAAATATCATACAATTCCTACATCGCCTTCATGCCAAACTAAGCAAATAACGGTACTTCCGAGTTGAGATTTGCATATAAAAAAAATATGCATAACTTCCGAATTCAGCACCTTAGTTTCGATATGATCATATCGAAACTAAGAAAATCATGAACTTTTATATGATGAACGGCGAATGTTTGTAAACTGTTTCAGATGGTAGTTAGCATTTTATTGTTTGTGATTAGATTCACTCTTTAACCATAGTTCATAACTGTTGTAGTGTATTTTTTTCATTTTCCAAATTTCGATTTGTTTCTATGTTTGAAAAGATATGGACACTTTTCCTTTTGGGTTACCCTGTTCCTATATCGCAACAAAGTTAATTATTTATAATGAAATAAATGAATAGAAACATAACACCTCTCTTAACACTCGACAGACGCCACTCATGCTGAAAAATATAAACATGAATAAATGCAAATAATTATAACACCTCTGTAAAACGCACGCAGTTCAGATGAAAATGATGATACTGTATAATTAACCATAAATTTACTTATAATGAATAAATGCATGCAATTAAAACACCTATATTTGTATTTCAATGGGAAAAATATTTTATGTGATGCTCCCATATACTGAATCTGTAACCGCGCCGTTGTGTACATGGCTTAATGTATGTGCACCCTGTAATGAGGAATCTTCAAACATTCCATAATACGATTAATGGCGCGAACAAGAACACCAAGGATGACAATAGAAACTGGGTGCTCCGTGAGACTTTTAATGTATTATGTAGATATCGTTAAGTTGTTGAAAAACCAATACCTAGAAAACGCACAACAATCCTTTTTTTAATGTGTTGGTAGCCGCGATATAAGGTTTTTACGCGATATGTCTGCTTTAGAGCCCTTCGTCAACCCGGTTGCCAGTTGAATGAAAGTAATAGCAAGATAGCAATAGCAAGATATGTAATTCAAGATTCATCATTATAAATATTACATATTCAGCTCGTATGTTAACTTCATCTCCACTGATGTAAATAGTTACAGATCATTTAAACAAACAAGAACAACTCACATCCTAATCCGTCAGGTTTAATTGTGAGAAAGCGACTGACTAATGACAAATCGAATTTGAGGAGCTATTGGCTATTGGCATCGAATATGTAGAACATTTCATACCAGCAGCCATACAAATAAACGACTGAATGGCGAGTTGCATACAGGTGATGTAGTGACTACAACATACGGAAAAGAACTCAAATGGTTGAGTAACATGATGTTTAAAATAATTTGGACTTCTGGCAAATATGTCACATTCTGAATCTAGTATTAAAGTTAGTAAGGTGATATTTATAGAATAAAGGTATTGTTTTTAGACCGTACCCGTGTTATATTGTCTGACATAAATGCGGACGATAGTATTATTTTAAGTAGAACAACGACGCCGCAGGCGGAGTTGTTCTACTCATTCTTAAACAATCATACTTTAGACATTTATCAAAGAAATAAGTACATTTTATTGTCCACATTTGACAACTTATACCCCTGCTATAGGATCGAATAACCCACAAACATTCCATCCAATCACATGCGATGAGTAAACCATGCGTAAGCGTCGCGGCGCCGGTATAAACGCAGGAAAAGCGCTAAAGACGCACTGCAGAAGTGCGCGTTATGGAGCAAACCACGCATTGTGAAGGTCGGACGCACTGTTAAAACGTAAGCCCCACCTCCCCGTGTTGTCTCATCTAGATGTCGCCGATTTCTCTGAGAACCAATGAGATTGCTTAAATTTTCTTAGCTGTTTAAGAATCATTATTCTTAAACAGTTAAGAATTTTTAGGCAATTCTCATTGGTTCTCAGAGAAATTGGCGACGTTTATATAAGACAACTTAACACGGCGTACATTAATTAGCGTGACCACCCTCGCGCATTACGTGGTAACTAATTTTTTCTCCCATAACGCGCACTTCTGCAGAGCGACTACTGCGATTTTCCTGCGTGCTTATGCGACGCATTACGCCGACGCATTGTGTACTCACTCACCGCATGGGATTGGATGGAATGTTTTTGGGTTTTCGATACTAACAGGGGTAAAAGTTGACAATTTAAGTTACAATATTTTGATTAAATAAATGTTTAAAGTATCACTGTTTAAGAATGAGAATATTAGGGTTCGGTAGTATTATTATTTGCGTGAAACAACTCCGCCTGCGGCGTCGTTGTTCCAAATAATACTACTGCCAGCATTTATGTCAGACAATATGACACGGGTACGGTCTAAATACCTTTATTCTCTAAATCAACTATACCACCGTGACTTTCCAATATGCTCGAAGGGAGCACATTCTGAGTGCTTTCTAACAGACATGACAGAAGACGAGCCAAAGTAAGTATAAGACGCATGCAAGATATTTTGGCCCTCTTTCATGCTCCTGGAGCAGATTTATGGTAAGAATCCTTTGACACCATGGAATGAATATACACGTATATGTTGTAATAACCCTAACCCCCGAGGCACCTTTTCCAAAGAATTTTGTTCGCGGCCAAAAAGCGAGGGGAAAAGGACCCCACGCCCCGGGGCTTGAGCCGGACCTCTGGTTCAGAGGCAAACGACTTACCGCTAGGCCATAGGGTCAACCATACTTTGCTCAGTATACTTCGCCAAGTATATACCCTGGGCCATTATTTCATCGAAAAACTGCCAAACCGGGTGACACAAGCATCGTAGTAACTCGCAGTACTCAAGAGTGTTAGGATTAAAGAAATCCGGGGGTTGGTGGGGCATGGGGGCTTTAAAATTCAAGGCCTAACCCATATCGGACAGCCTACTAGCTTAAACGCGAAACGGAATAAAGCCAAATACATAGTGCGCTTTATTCCGTATATCTGGTCCAGGAGCAAGAAATAGGGCCAGAATCTCTTGCATACAGAATAAGACACTGTTGCTCCCTCTGAGAAGGCAGGGGTGCTAGGTCACATGTTTACAGGCGCTTTTATATAAATATATCAAGTGAGTGTTTTAAAACGAAAAACAATTGCCTCACAGATCACAACATTGCTTCAGGAATGTTTTGAACTACTTACGAAGGTACAAATTCGAACCGAAATCACAATAACGAACGCTTATTACCCAGCAACAACGTATCACTGTTAACACTTTCCACGGATCCACGCGGCTATTAGTTTTACCTTTTCAAAAATCTTTTCAAACTTTCAAAGGCTATCTCAAGATGTAATGAACCAGTACTAGGCATATTTGTACTTATTTCAATACATTTCACATGGTGATTCCAAATATGGTAATGACATTCAACAAATTTGACATTTTTGAAACATTCTGTGAAATGTTGGAATGTCGTCTTCAGACGTCTGCCTCGTAGAAAGTGTTAACTTGTCTTCAAGTCATGTACACCGTCATAGAAAGAATATGTTGCCAAATCGCAATCCATACGACAACCAACCAATGCGTGTCTTGGAGCACTACATCTAGATTATTGCAATGACAATTTACACGTTAAATACAATGTATCAGGTATACCTTCAGGATAAACAGTTTCAGTATTGATATCCACATTACCCAAATTGTAACAACAGTCATGACTTCATGGAAAACTAGTATATAGTACACCTGCACACGTATAATGTAAATTCATACACTCTATGTAGTGTTGAACCAATCAGGAAGCAGGAATTACAAATACGCGAAGTGCATTGAAAGTGTCCACTGCACTCCGCGTGTGCGCCGTTCAAATCACGCAGTGCGCGTTTTGTTTTGATTCGTTGTTCAAGATTCGCGGGTTCGCCAATTTTCACTGCGGGTGTTAGCAAACTTGTTAAAGTGTTTTTAGTCGTTTTACATAGATCAAAATTATGCTTAAATTGTGAATTTTTATTTGTATAGTGTCGTGTATGAATTAGGTCAATGCATGCGTATGTTTTGTTTCTCGAAAAATTAGAAAAATCAATGCACTTGCGCAAATGTTGATATGCTCACAATAGCACTCCCCCTTCGGGGTCGTGCCATTATTCACACATCAACATCAGCGCGCGTGCATTGATTTGTCTAATTTCTCTCGAAACAACACATACGCATTTATTGACCTATAATTAATACAATTAACAATGTTTCCTACTAGCACTTTGATAGCTTGTCAATCCATCTTCTACAGGTATAAATTACTCTTAAAACAGGTATTCTAATACAATCAAGTTATAATCTACAACATAAAATAGGGTAACGTACCAGGTAATACATGTGCTTATAACTCTAAAAGTAGTACTCCTACTTGAAAATACCAAACTATAAAGTTGTTGATGTATTCCCCTCTTTGATTTGAGATATTGCACGTGAATAATCAAGGAAGTTACAATACCCAAAGTAAGATAAAGTACGGTTTCCATTTTCGCATTTTGCTTTTCTACACGCGGACTCAATTACAGGCACATTTTATATAACAGTCAATAGTTAGGTCACCCAAGCCCTATATGAAAGCTATGAAGATTGTTAAACGGGGTCAGTCGTCACAAACATGCACAAACACAATAGTCAAACGACCTTGCTATTGTCATGCTATTGTCAACACTCCCTACACAGAGGTCTGCAGTGCAAATCTGTACGATTTTCGCCATGTAATGTATATGGCAGATTTCATTCCGTGGTATAAAGCCATGAGGTTTCCGTGGTCTTCGCTATCTCCAAGTAGATAGAGCAATACGTACATGGACTTTTTTTGTAGACGAGGGTTCATTTCATGATTTGGTGAGGTTTAGAATGAGCTAGGATTCCTGTAATTTTGAAGACCACGGATTTTCAAAACGTGAATTTTCCGACATTGTACGACATAAATTTGGTCACCAAACGTGTTTAAAACTATACATTTTACCGTTCTGCAGATGTTATTGACCCTCCTCCAAAATTCTACATGATTTTTAACACGTTTCTTAGTTTTTGAGATGCCCAAATAGACCATTTTCGAAGCTATTTCTAGCAAATATTACAGTCACTAAGACTCCATTGTTTTCTTGCGTATAACAAAATATGACATGCAGCGTGACCTCCCTACTGGCTGATGGTTGTATAGTCCGTCGGTCGGTCGCATTGATCCGATGGATCAATAATTAAGGCACACACTCTTGACCTGTCAAACTCTCTCCGTGTTGAAAAGAAAAATATGAACATAACAATCGTACTTTACCTTACAGTTGGGATTGTAACTTCCTCAATAATCAACCAATCTTAGCGTGCAATATCTCAAATTAAAGAAGAGAAATTTCTCAACAACTGTATAACCTTAATTATTAGAATGAAAGTTCATCTGTGTTGGTGATAAATAATATGAAGTTAAACTTTCGATCTCAACACAAGAAATATTTACCTGGAATTTTCAGGTGTTACTACACCTTTCATTAGCAGACTAATGACTCGACTTGACCTTTTGGAGGTGTGACGTCAGAATCAGGTCATAGACTCTTGGTAATTTGTACCTGCCCCCGTCTTTGTTTAGTGATGGTTGGTTGGCTCTGATGTAAATAGCCTCCTTGACACCTCTCTCGAACCAACGAGGACCCCTATCCAAGATCTTGACTTTGTCTAAGTCAACACTGTGTGGGGGCAGGTACAAATTACCAAGAGTCTATGACCCGATTCTGACGTCACACCTCCAAAAGGTCAAGTCGAGTCATTAGTCTGCTGATGAAAGGTGTAGTAACACCTGGAAATTCCAGGTAAATATTTCTTGTGTTGAGATCGAAAGTTTAACTTCATATTAACTGTATAACCTAATATGTTTATGTAAGACTTATAATTTTAGAGTTATCAACACATTTATTACATGGTAAGTTATTTTTTTATGACTGTATATCTATTTTAGTGAATAAAGAAATAAAGCTGACAATCATTATCAAACACCTTCCATACTTTATTGAGATAAAATAAAATACCATAAAATATCCATAGCAAATCAGGCTCGTAATGGGCAAGGATGGAAAACTGTGGTCATTAACCCGTCTCACAATTCTTGGAGTTGCCCAATTCTTGCCCCTGATCCTCAAATTAGCTTCTCCTTGTGACAGTCCTTAATTCAGAAATGCCTTGTTTACAACGTAACACTGATAATTACCTACATCAAGTTCAAGTTAAACCTAATACGTAATGCATTATACAATTGGAACGTTTTTCATGCATACACACTTTGCATTTTGATTACTTCTATTAAATACGTTTTTAGTAGCTTAGTAACAGGCGCGTAGCCAACTTTCCCGGTCAGGGGGTGCAGAATAACAAAAATCGTCCCCGTTTTGGTAACTGTGGGAACACAATTCGGATAGTCTCATCTTGTATTGTTTTTCTTCATTGTGGAATAAGCGCGTTAGAAACTCTAGTAGGGGTGTAATGTTGAACCCGCCAATCCGAGGACATTTGTCCCTACCAGCCGGCAATGTGAGGACAAAAAATAAAATGTGAGGACCTTTTTTGAAGTCCTCTATTTTTTCCTGCATAAAAACGTATAGAAGTTGGGTCCTTACCCCCCTAAGGGTGTGAGGCCATGTCCTCCATTAGGCGTCAATACACCTATCATACAAATGTCCCTACATGTATGGTAAAAAAAAAAATGTCCTCAGATTGACTGTAACTTCTATACTTTTTTACACACGTTTTAATACGGGTCCTCACATGGGTTGGTACTCGACTATAGATAGATGTATGTATGTATGTACAATAAAGGATTTAAATATTTTCTGACATGCATAGATGTACTTTCAACATTTGCATAGACCATACCTTTAAAAGATAAATCCTCAATGTCATTGGTACTAATTGTAGCGGCTTTTAAGAAAATACTTAAATACGGAAGAAAACCCAAAAATGTTCAGAGTGATCAAGGTACCGATATACCAATACAAAGTTTAGAGGTCTTCTGGAAGCCGAGGGGATTAATTTTTATACAACTACTAACGAAGTTAAGGCGGGCGTAGTTGAAAGGTTTAACAGAACCTTAAAAGGAACAATGGTATAGGTATTTCACTCATAAGAATACCTTGAAATACATTGAAGTTATAGATAATTTGCTACATACTTATAACCATGATAACCGCTCTTATCGTTGAAGTATAGCTACAACTCCCCTCGCAGGGTACCATGGAAAATTGGGATCAAATTTGGCTTACTCTGTACGGCTTTGATAAAAGGAGTAATACTCAATTTAAATATAAAGTAGGCAATCAAGTCAGAGTGTCTAAAAGCAAGCTCACCTATTTCACACGCCTTAACCAAACGACATACAGAGTAGATAAGAGTAGCTATAAGTGTGAAGATAGGAATTACGACTCTGGCTACTAAAAATGGGGTTTTCCGAGGATAGCATTTTTGTTGTTGAAAGTTTCTGTTCCAAAATGTCATATTTTGGGAACAGATTTCTGTCCGATATTTTGGGATGAGTTACCCTGCTAACTACTCACCAATATTAAATAAGGCGAAGGTATAAGGTATAAATTACTCTTAAAACAGGTATTCTAATACAATCAAGTTATAATCTACAACATAAAATAGGGTAACGTACCAGGTAATACATGTGCTTATAACTCTAAAAGTAGTACTCCTACTTGAAAATACCAAACTATAAAGTTGTTGATGTATTCCCCTCTTTGATTTGAGATATTGCACGTGAATAATCAAGGAAGTTACAATACCCAAAGTAAGATAAAGTACGGTTTCCATTTTCGCATTTTGCTTTTCTACACGCGGACTCAATTACAGGCACATTTTATATAACAGTCAATAGTTAGGTCACCCAAGCCCTATATGAAAGCTATGAAGATTGTTAAACGGGGTCA
The DNA here is from genome assembly GCA_035610835.1 of Ophiura sarsii. Taxonomy (NCBI): domain Eukaryota; kingdom Metazoa; phylum Echinodermata; class Ophiuroidea; order Amphilepidida; family Ophiuridae; genus Ophiura; species Ophiura sarsii. Next base: position 5,022,530 of record CM069444.1, read on the forward strand.
GTCGTCACAAACATGCACAAACACAATAGTCAAACGACCTTGCTATTGTCATGCTATTGTCAACACTCCCTACACAGAGGTCTGCAGTGCAAATCTGTACGATTTTCGCCATGTAATGTATATGGCAGATTTCATTCCGTGGTATAAAGCCATGAGGTTTCCGTGGTCTTCGCTATCTCCAAGTAGATAGAGCAATACGTACATGGACTTTTTTTGTAGACGAGGGTTCATTTCATGATTTGGTGAGGTTTAGAATGAGCTAGGATTCCTGTAATTTTGAAGACCACGGATTTTCAAAACGTGAATTTTCCGACATTGTACGACATAAATTTGGTCACCAAACGTGTTTAAAACTATACATTTTACCGTTCTGCAGATGTTATTGACCCTCCTCCAAAATTCTACATGATTTTTAACACGTTTCTTAGTTTTTGAGATGCCCAAATAGACCATTTTCGAAGCTATTTCTAGCAAATATTACAGTCACTAAGACTCCATTGTTTTCTTGCGTATAACAAAATATGACATGCAGCGTGACCTCCCTACTGGCTGATGGTTGTATAGTCCGTCGGTCGGTCGCATTGATCCGATGGATCAATAATTAAGGCACACACTCTTGACCTGTCAAACTCTCTCCGTGTTGAAAAGAAAAATATGAACATAACAATCGTACTTTACCTTACAGTTGGGATTGTAACTTCCTCAATAATCAACCAATCTTAGCGTGCAATATCTCAAATTAAAGAAGAGAAATTTCTCAACAACTGTATAACCTTAATTATTAGAATGAAAGTTCATCTGTGTTGGTGATAAATAATATGAAGTTAAACTTTCGATCTCAACACAAGAAATATTTACCTGGAATTTTCAGGTGTTACTACACCTTTCATTAGCAGACTAATGACTCGACTTGACCTTTTGGAGGTGTGACGTCAGAATCAGGTCATAGACTCTTGGTAATTTGTACCTGCCCCCGTCTTTGTTTAGTGATGGTTGGTTGGCTCTGATGTAAATAGCCTCCTTGACACCTCTCTCGAACCAACGAGGACCCCTATCCAAGATCTTGACTTTGTCTAAGTCAACACTGTGTGGGGGCAGGTACAAATTACCAAGAGTCTATGACCCGATTCTGACGTCACACCTCCAAAAGGTCAAGTCGAGTCATTAGTCTGCTGATGAAAGGTGTAGTAACACCTGGAAATTCCAGGTAAATATTTCTTGTGTTGAGATCGAAAGTTTAACTTCATATTAACTGTATAACCTAATATGTTTATGTAAGACTTATAATTTTAGAGTTATCAACACATTTATTACATGGTAAGTTATTTTTTTATGACTGTATATCTATTTTAGTGAATAAAGAAATAAAGCTGACAATCATTATCAAACACCTTCCATACTTTATTGAGATAAAATAAAATACCATAAAATATCCATAGCAAATCAGGCTCGTAATGGGCAAGGATGGAAAACTGTGGTCATTAACCCGTCTCACAATTCTTGGAGTTGCCCAATTCTTGCCCCTGATCCTCAAATTAGCTTCTCCTTGTGACAGTCCTTAATTCAGAAATGCCTTGTTTACAACGTAACACTGATAATTACCTACATCAAGTTCAAGTTAAACCTAATACGTAATGCATTATACAATTGGAACGTTTTTCATGCATACACACTTTGCATTTTGATTACTTCTATTAAATACGTTTTTAGTAGCTTAGTAACAGGCGCGTAGCCAACTTTCCCGGTCAGGGGGTGCAGAATAACAAAAATCGTCCCCGTTTTGGTAACTGTGGGAACACAATTCGGATAGTCTCATCTTGTATTGTTTTTCTTCATTGTGGAATAAGCGCGTTAGAAACTCTAGTAGGGGTGTAATGTTGAACCCGCCAATCCGAGGACATTTGTCCCTACCAGCCGGCAATGTGAGGACAAAAAATAAAATGTGAGGACCTTTTTTGAAGTCCTCTATTTTTTCCTGCATAAAAACGTATAGAAGTTGGGTCCTTACCCCCCTAAGGGTGTGAGGCCATGTCCTCCATTAGGCGTCAATACACCTATCATACAAATGTCCCTACATGTATGGTAAAAAAAAAAATGTCCTCAGATTGACTGTAACTTCTATACTTTTTTACACACGTTTTAATACGGGTCCTCACATGGGTTGGTACTCGACTATAGATAGATGTATGTATGTATGTACAATAAAGGATTTAAATATTTTCTGACATGCATAGATGTACTTTCAACATTTGCATAGACCATACCTTTAAAAGATAAATCCTCAATGTCATTGGTACTAATTGTAGCGGCTTTTAAGAAAATACTTAAATACGGAAGAAAACCCAAAAATGTTCAGAGTGATCAAGGTACCGATATACCAATACAAAGTTTAGAGGTCTTCTGGAAGCCGAGGGGATTAATTTTTATACAACTACTAACGAAGTTAAGGCGGGCGTAGTTGAAAGGTTTAACAGAACCTTAAAAGGAACAATGGTATAGGTATTTCACTCATAAGAATACCTTGAAATACATTGAAGTTATAGATAATTTGCTACATACTTATAACCATGATAACCGCTCTTATCGTTGAAGTATAGCTACAACTCCCCTCGCAGGGTACCATGGAAAATTGGGATCAAATTTGGCTTACTCTGTACGGCTTTGATAAAAGGAGTAATACTCAATTTAAATATAAAGTAGGCAATCAAGTCAGAGTGTCTAAAAGCAAGCTCACCTATTTCACACGCCTTAACCAAACGACATACAGAGTAGATAAGAGTAGCTATAAGTGTGAAGATAGGAATTACGACTCTGGCTACTAAAAATGGGGTTTTCCGAGGATAGCATTTTTGTTGTTGAAAGTTTCTGTTCCAAAATGTCATATTTTGGGAACAGATTTCTGTCCGATATTTTGGGATGAGTTACCCTGCTAACTACTCACCAATATTAAATAAGGCGAAGTATCCATATCGGATGACAAGATATTACAAGTGATGCGAAATGTAAGCATTTTGGTTTTGTGTGTAGGTTGTGATAAGTAGTCGTTCAATTATTAACTTGATTCAAGTAGTTTAAGTGACATGCAGTGATTTCTTGGAGGCTGCGCCCTCAATTGTGACAACGAATTGTATTACATATATGAACTTACACCTATAATAATTAAGAAATAGCAGCCCTTTTTGTACAACAAAACATCATTCAAATATTCTGATCTACGGCTTAGATCAGATATTCACCTAGTAGTAGTTGGGGATCATAGAGGTTTTCCGGTCCCGGCCCGAGGCTGGCACAGGTAGTTATATAACTACAAAGTAAAACCTAAGTGTATATCCTTGACAACTTGGGTGGTTGGTTGATTGACCTTGACCTTGATTTAGGGTAGACGGTCACATGTGTTTCATTGTGTTTTAAAACAATGTATGATCCCCGGCTATAAACGCCGTAAACAGTCACAATATAAATATGCTGGGCATAAAAGCTGCTTTCGTGATTTCATGAGTGGTAACAGCAAAAATGACCATTATTAATGTTTATCTTGAATTCTGAAGTAAATTATATTTAAAACAAATTCTTCAACATCACTGCGTATCCCTTTAAGTGTTACAATTCCAGATAATAGCGTAATATTGTTAGACCAATGCTAACAAGTCAGCTTGATTTATATTTCTGGTTTAAAACCCCCCAACTGTAGACGGTTGTGCCTTGGATTGTCTGTGAGAGTGGTAACAGCAAAAATGACCATTATTGATGTTCATCTTGAATTCTGAAATAAATTATATTTAAAACAAATTCTTCAACATCACTGCGTATACCTTTAAGTGTTACAATTCCAGATAATAGCGTACTATTGTTAGTCCAATGCTAACAAGTCAGCTTGATTTATATTTCTGGTTTAAAACCCCAACGGTACAGGGTGAATCAAAAAAAAATTGTGCACGATTTGAAGCCGCCGTTTGACCTTGATGCGTGCATTGAACCATAGAATTTTTGTTGTTTGTATAAAGCGTTGTTGATCTAGTTTATCCTCAAACTCCAGCAAACTGTGGCAAGTTTTGTAAACTGACCGCGTTTTCGCCATTCCAATGGGATTTACACACAGTAAAATTGGTTTTGCTAAAATGGTCATTATCATCTCATTAATTGTCAAAATGTTCCTGTATAATCATTCGTTCACTCTGGGATAAGTAATTAATAGTCTGATACTGAGTTGTCAAATGAAAAGGCAAATCTGAATACAAGCATCACCTGTTACAGACCAAGAAGGCAAGAAGTCTTCAAGAAGGGGAGGCACGTGTCAGAGTCGAGTGACAGGCTACACCGCAACAGGGGAATAGTTAGATGAGCTGTTCACAACATGTTGGACAGGACACACACATGTCTTCGACAAAATGGTGGCCATGTCGAAGGAAGGCTTCATTAACAAAACTTAATATCAGCAAACAACTAAATGATTTATATTTTGAATTGCAAGGAAGCTAACATTTTATTGTATGTCTTAAAAAACACCTTTAGCAGAAGACCGTAACTCATACCGTGTGAACCTAAAGGCAAATGTGAATGACTTTTCAGTGCAATTATCAAGAAACAAAGTGTCTTCAGAACATTTCATTTGTGCAATATTTTTAGTTTGTGAAGTATTATTATTTCTACAATGTTTTACCACCTTTGGCTCATTTAATATACCAGGAACCTGTAATAAATTACAGGCACAACAATGCCTTGCTTGTAGACTCTCACTCCATATCATCATGCTGCTGCCATATTCATGTCTTAACATGTGTAAATCCCATTGGAATGGCGAAAAATGCGGACAGTTTACAAAACATAGTACAGTTTGCTTATGTTTTAGTCGATTACTTTCATTTTTGTGGAGGATAAACTAGATTAATACGCTTTATACAGACAACAAGAATTCCATGATTCAATGCACGCATCAAAAATGGCCGTTTCAAATCGTGCACAATGTTTTTTGATTCACCCTGTAGACGGTTGTGCCTTGGCTTGTCTGTGAGATCACAACTCTTGTCGTGTTTGGCGATTGCACCACGCACATCATCATCATCAGGGAAACCTCGCCTAAGCGAGATGGAATTATATGCACTACCCAGAGCGGTCAAATTTGGTACAAAATATGGGCTGCGTTATTGACAGATTTTATTAAATGGTCGCGTGACGAAATAAACGTTGCTAAATTCCGCAGCTTCTCATACATTCCATATATTATCAAGCACTTATTTTGGCTGTTATAACAGTATCAGCGTTTTATAATTTTCTGTAAAAGATTAAACATGATAACTAGTTCTTAGTACTCGAACCCCACCACAGCTGTGTGGAGGCGCTAGTCTAAAATTGAGAAGGAAACTGCTATGGAATTTGAAACTCTTTTCAAGCACGTTTCACGTCTTTTGTCTCAGCTAAGAAATGACAATGTTCATTTACGATCCTACTTTGTGATTAGACGGTTAGTGTTTTCATCATGCGAAATTACGCATGCAACGGAACTTATATACCAAATAGGGTATCCTTACACTAACACGTATGGAAGAAGGCTGTAACGTAAAATGGCTGTCATGTGTCACATTATCACAGTTTCTCAGTCAATTAAGAGCCTTCTAGGAACACGACCTAGCAAATGGCAGGCATTACAGCCATTGCGACAAGACCGACTGTTGAATGCAGCATGCATCCATGAACATACTAGACACGCTAGACATTAAACAAGTCAAAGAAGGAATAAAGTGTGGCAACTGGCAATACTGTTTGGGCTCTATTTGGGTTAAAGGGGCACTGAGAGTTTGCAGAGACAAATGAAAATGTTTCCAATAGATCAGGTACAACCCTGAAGTGTAATAATTTATGAGAACAGATTTGAATGACGGGCGCTAGATAGAAATGTGATCTACATCGTAATGACCAAACGGTGAGATTTTACATGATAGACGGCGAATTAAGGTAAACGGTTTTAGATTGTAGTTAGTATATCATGCCAAAGTATTACGTAGGTGCAAAAACCCCGGATTTCCAGGAAAATTGAGGGCGCACTCCAATAGGTATCTCTCAGTGCCCCTTTACGGTCAATTGGCTAAAATATGTTTGGATTCAGCAGGTACGTCCCTTGACTTACCACTTTCATTTCACTAGTGTTACCACTCTGCGATGTTCCCCTTTCTGTTGCTGGAAGTGTTTGAAGCACGACAATCATGCATATGTATCGTAGCATAAACGAGACCACCAGATGTTTATGAATTGATATGCGTGTACACTGTAGAGATCTGAAACATAGGTAAACATGTAAATAGTTATCATTTCATTGAAATAAATCGTGTTTACTATTCATACTAAAGTAAGACATTAATTCAACTAGTAATGCACGGATAATTATACATTGCGTACATATATAAAGACAGCAAAAAAGTAACTCGGCTGTTGTAAAAGCACCTATAATTTTAAAATTGTTACTCATATTCTAAAAATGAAAATACCAGGAGACGGAAAATTTAATTACGGTGATTTTGACACCTTGTTTGTTAAAATCGATCGAGTATTGTTGTCGCGGTATGTGCTTACGGATGAAAAGTGCCCATTTCCATTGTTGCAGTAACTTCTATTGATCTCTCTGATTCAGCGTGAATCTTTATAGAACCTTTTAAAGTTCTTTATAGAACCTTAAGAGCTCTTAGGGTTTTACATACAGGACAGAAAGAGGTTCTAAATGGAAGCTTTTTTCTTAGAGTATACATTGTTGTCTTGTACCGTACATATAGAACCTTTGATCCTGCCAGGGCCTTTGATTTTCATCGAACCGAATGGTTAATTAATACGGGAATTTGGTAATGAAGTTACAATTAAGAAACAAACATAGAAACAAAATTATCAAAATTCGTTTACTTAAAATAGCAGAAGATAAAGAGAGATATAGCCAGTAGAGCAAGCGACAACGCACATCCGACCAGGTACACGTAGGCTAATGCTGACTCCAAGGCAGGCGGTTCTGGATATGTCTGTGAACAGTAAGTAAAGTAATAAAAGAGGGCTTGAGAGTAGGCATACTTGATCACACAATGATTCATGCATGCATGTTAGAAAGGTAAATAGGCAGTATGTAGTCCGTGACCTATTAACTCAACGGGGAAAAAACAGGCAAGACGTTTGTAAAAACACTGGATTTGCAATCAGAGAAGTTGAGTTGGCGTACGGCTTGTCAGGAGTAATAAACATTTTCTATGAACCCCGGAAACGATGAAAACCCTGTTCTGCGGGCAAACGGACCACTCGGATTGGGTCATTCGGTCGGGCCTTTTGATCTTCATTCTGTTTATTCCTTCAAAATGACTGTAAAACAACCCTGTTAACATGTTGCCGTTTTTTGACAGGACATTGTTTTGGCCGGTATTCATTGCACGTGACTTTTTGTCACCATTTAAAGGAAAATGGGTCGATCAGGGTTTTCCTTCGTCGACTAACGTAAAGAATCTGTTTTGAGCATAATGTTTATCGTCAAAATACTAGAGTTTTTTTAAGCCGGATAATAGTATGCACACGTAAATGTAACGTAAGGCATGTAACGTAAGTTATGTCTATAGAAGCTTTCATTCTCGAAACCTTTGGCCCACAATGAATGCATCATTAAGGGGGGGGGGGGGGGGGGGGGGGGGGGGGGGGAGGGGGGGGGGGAGGGGGGGGGGAGTCAGAATTGGCCTATGTTAGAAAACCATTTTTCCCCCAAATAACAGCCGATAAGTGTTGTATACCATATTATAGCCCTTGATGTCTAGTTTTCGGTTCCACTCTGGTTGCCATGTTAACCGAGCAAGGCCTCTGATTGGCTAAACATGGGAGCATTCATAATTCAAAAACCAATTAACCCACTGGGGTCATATTTGGGGGATAGATGTATTAGAACAATGCGCACAAATTAATGTCTCCGGATTTTTTGATTGGTTGCCATGGTAACCAGGGCGCAGCCAATCAGGTGATTTCACACCGTAATTTAATAACGAAAGTAAAACCTAAACAAATCTCTCCACCATTTTGTAGACAGTACTCTTCTTAACATCTGTGCCAAATTTCATTACAATCATACATTGCGTTTTTTTGAGTTATGACCGCTCCCGTTTTCCAGATACAAGCGTTAAAGTTTTGAAACACATGAGGGCGCTTTTGCCTATTAGTCAGACACTAACTTAATTATTTGTGCTTTTTTAGTTGAAGATTGAATTACCATAATTTGTAATGACAAAATCATCAAAATCGAGTGATGCGTTCTCGTTTTATTAATATGTTAATTAATTTCCTTATAATAGCAGGATGAAAAACAATAAAATACATAAGAAATTCATCGTTACAGAACATAAATCCTAAAACACATTTTAGACCAAAGCTTATGCAACATATTTGTTTTTAACTATTTATTTATTGTTTTTAAAATGCTCTATATATCACTAGGTGAGCGTTTTTGTGTATGAAAGTATAGAAATTACCGTTTTTTGACCAAATAAAAAAAAAAAATGTAAGTACAATCGGTCATATCTCGAGAACTACATACCTGATTGCTATCAAACAAAAACCTTCTGAAAAAGGAAATTCCACAGATTCTAATCGCTATAATACATTATCTCACTTTTGCCAGTGTGTACAATTTGACCAATTTTCCTGACTCAACCCCCCCCCCCCCCCCACACCTTAAGGTCATTTCATATTGTCTAAAACGGCTTCTTGGGGTGGTTGTCAATTCAATTCAATTCAATTCAATTCAATTTATTCAGCAAAAGTAATACAAAGAAATTATAATACAATATGGAATAGAGGCTAGGAACCCCAGTGGAAACCCTGATAGACGGGCTTATATAACGGGGACCCTTGACACAAAAATATAATGATAATAATTTGAGCATTTTTAATGACGGGAGAACAGAAAACACGAAACGAGATCAGACAGAACAGCACAAAAACAATACACTTGACAAAGACACACAGAAACAAAAAGAGAACAATACAGAACACATGTACATGACAAGAGACAAAAGTTGCCAAGTTAAAAGTAAGTTAAGTCATTTGTTATGTTCTACAAGAGGAAGGCATGGAAAGAGAGGGGGTAGAATGAAAATAGAGGTAGATGAGAAGAAGAGAAAAGAAGAGGAGCGAACAAAGTTTATGTTTTACTTAGAGAAAGAATGGTATGTGTGGTGTGTGTATCATATGTAGAAATGTAGCATTTTTTGAGCTGCCTTTTAAATGTATGTTTGTTTGTGATATTTGTGAGAGTGTTGGGAAGAGCGTTCCAGAGCTTAGCACCATAGTAGAGTATCTGATGTTTTTCAGCTGTGGTCGTTGGGAGAGGAAGATGAAATTTGTGTGCTTGCCTTGTGTTGTGTGCGTGTATCTGACGGTTTGTGGTGAAATAGTTTGCGAAATTTGGAGGAAGGTTGTTATAGAAGTGGTCGTGCATAAATAGTGCCGTTTGTAGCTGGTTGATATCGTTGATTTTCAATGTATTGAGTTGGTGAAAGAGAGGTAAAGTGTGTGTCATGCGTCGTGAATTGGTTATTGTGCGAATGGCCCATTTCTGAGTGATGTTTAAGCTGGCAAGTCTGGATTGATAGTTTGAGGCCCATATTATGTTGCAGTAGCTGAGGTGTGGAAGAACCAGCGTATTATAGAGTGATTTCAGAATGTGCCGTGGAAGATGATCCCTAACTCTGTAGATGGTACCAATGGCATGAGATGCCTTAGTGGTAATAGTATTTATGTGGTGGTTCCAGGTGAGCTTATCATCTATGGTGATGCCAAGGAATTTTGTGGTGTGAACTTGTGAGATGTCATGACTGTCAATTGTGATTTTGTGAGAGTGGTGAGGAGTTTTGGATGAGAAAAGCATGTAGTTAGTTTTAGAGACATTTAAGGAAAGTTTGTTTGCCCTGAACCAGTCAGTGATGTGGGTTAGTTCAGTGTTCATGTTATGGTAAAGTGAATCAAGGTTTGAGTGAGAAAGAAAGATGTTTGTGTCGTCTGCATAGAGGATGAGTTTTAGCATATTAGTTGTATTAGTTATGTCATTCATGTAAATAATGAAAAGGAGGGGTCCTAAGATGGATCCCTGCGGAACTCCAACAGTGATTTCCCAAGTGGTTGATTGATGATTTAGTGCATGAACAGATTGGGTGCGGTGGGTGAGATAGTTTTCAAACCATTCCAGGGCGATGCCCCTAATACCATAGTGGTGCAGTTTGGCAAGGAGAATATTATGGTTTATTGTGTCGAATGCCTTGGACAGGTCTAGGAAAATACCCATGGTGTGATCTTTCTTTTTGAGTGCATGTGAGAGGTTAGTAGTGAGTTCAAGAAGTGCCATGTAGGTTGGCCGTTTTGACCGGAATCCGTATTGTTCATTGACGAGAGTGTTGTTTTTGTCCAGGAAATTATATAATCTGGTGTGGACTATTTTCTCAAGAATCTTGGAGAAGGGTGGCAATACGGAAATAGGTCTGTAGTTAGTTATGCTGTGCTGGTCTTTGCTTTTGAAGACAGGGATGACTTTTGCAGATTTAAGTTTGTGTGGTACAATACCCGTGAGTAGTGATTGGTTTAAGATGTGCAGAAGAGGTGTTGTGATGTGATCAAATGATTTGTTAGCAATTCCGGGATCGATGTTGTCAGTGCCCGAGCTTTTACCGGATTTAAGAAGGTGACGCAGGTCATGCAGTTCTTGAAGAGTGATTGGGTTGAAGAAGAATGAGTTTAGTGGGCTATTTGAAAGGTGAGCGGTGAAGGGTTTGTCCGCAGGAGGGATTTTATTAGCCAGATTTTTACCAAGGTTTGTGAAATAATCATTAAATTTGTTAGTAATGTCATTGGGATCAGTGAGGATTGTGTCGCTGTGAGTGAAGTGATCCGGTAATGTGTTGTCTTTGCGTTTCCGGCCAATGATTGTGTTCAGGAACTTCCATGTTTTTGTAAGATCGTGCTTGAGTTTGTGAAGTTGGTCAGTATTATATGTTTTCTTTGCAAGTCGAATAATGTGAGTTAGTTTGTTTTTGTATTTTTTATACCTCTCCTCAGCTTGCAGTGTTTTCTTTTTGAGGTAACTCAAATAGAGTGTTTGCTTGTGTTTGATTGATCTTACAATTCCACTCGTGATCCATGGCTGTTTACGTGTGTATGCGCTCTTTTTCATTGATGAACGTTTGAGTGGAAATGAAGAGTTGTAGTGCTTTGTGTAAATATTGATGAAGTTGTTGTAAGCAGTGTCGGGATCAGGTGATTTGATGGTGGTCTCCCATGTCTCCCCTTGCAGTTTTGTGTTGAAGAGTGAGGTGTTGTGTTCACAAAAAACTCTTTTACGTGAGGGTGGTGTCATGCGTTGTGTGTTTCGGTGAGAAGTGATGTGAAATACGGGAAAGTGATCAGAGATGTCGGTGACCAGGATGCCCGTGGTTGAGTTCATGTCGGTGGAGTTAGTTATGATGTTATCTATGATAGTTGCACTGGTGCGTGTGATACGAGTCGGTTTGTCAATTTTAGGAATGAACGAGTTAGAGAGTGAGGTATTTATAAAGTCGTTAATGTGCGGATTTGTATTGTAGTTAAGTAAGTTGATGTTATAGTCTCCAAGGATGTAGACGTCCTTGTTTGTTGCTTTAAGTTTGTTAAGGAGTGCTTCCCAGTTAGTGTTAAAGTTGTTAATTGTGTGCTCGTGCAGTCTGTAGATGACCCCGACAATGATATTTTTAGTAGTGTTATTGTGTTTGATGGTGATTTCAATGAATAGTGAGTCTGCTTCTGGTCCCAGAGTAAAATCAGTGGAGTTGTACTTCATATCTGATCTAAGGTACATGCATACTCCACGTCCTCTACCAGTCAGTGGACCTTCGATGTAGTTATAGTTGTCACATTGAGGAGGGGATTTATTGTGAGTAAGCCATGTTTCAAAGCAGGCAATAAGTGAGAATTGGTGTTTCAATTGGTGCAGATAAGTAGAGATGTGCTCATGTGCATTGGAGATACTACGACAGTTGAAGTGAAGCATTGATAGCGAATTTGGATCATTTGTGAGCTTGATGCTGTTGAGGCTATCATCTGTATGGTAATTGCACTCGTGGTTAGAGAGGTTGCGGAGTGATAGTAGTGACGGGTGATCACATGTCTGATCAACTGAATCATTTTGAAACAAACTGTATACGTTTCTTCCTACGAAAACTGACGCGCGACGATCGGTATTCCGTTATTGTTAAATCGATTCAATTATCCAAATAGGCCAAAACCGTCACATTTAAAGCGATTGTAATTTAGATGAAATTAGACGTGATCACGAAGCGAAAAGGACGGCCTTGACGGTTTTATTGGTCTGGTTCCAGGTGTACGCTCTATTAAAGTCAAACCACATAATATACGAAGCAAATCTCCGTAACTCTATTTCAAAACAAACTACTGATTTGGAATTGAATTGATATAAATGTTTTTATTAAAAAAAGTAAATGATACGATGATTCAACTATCATTTTTACAAAAGAAATATTGTTATTTGCTAATCATGATACCGTGGTTTAAGGGCTTTTGGTAGTATTCTATTTATTCCAATTCAATCAAGAAACGACCTTTAAAACGCGTCTGATGTGCACACGGCTAAAGAGGAATCTTCACCGATACGCAATTACAACTAATTAACAATGGCGCTGATGAGTACATATTAATTTCATCCCATCGAAGTATATGGATAAACAGTCATAGAAGGGGAAACCGGGGGTTCAGATTCAGTAGCTGTTTTAATTGAGTATTTAGTACGCGACAGTTAGACAGTCTCCCGGTTTATTCCGCATTACATCATAAGAACAGCCGAGTACACCTTTGTCAATTATAGTTGATGTGTGTATACTTATACATTGTAATCAAAGGAAATCTTGTATTGATTAACTCGTTTCAGGAGAGTTTCAGAGAACCCTATATCTCTGCGACCTTTGTGTTTGGCTGCAATTTAAAAAAAAAATCCTAAGTGTTCTTTTATACACCACTGCAGAAAAATAACTATTGAGCCAAATGAATTATATCTATACTTTTTTATTTTGTGACCACATTAAAGAAAAGTCTTTACTTTACTTGTCTGTGAGAACTTTCGGATTAATTTGGATATTTCTTATGTTTTTCTTTATTTTTTGAAAATTCCCTAAATGTTTGGACATTTGAATATTTTCAGCCAAGTAGGAAATTGCTACGGATCTGTCACTTTGGGGGATAGTTAATACACATATTTTCCAAATTCTCTCGCCAGTTTTTGTAAATAAAGTGTTTACTTTTTGATAAACTTATTTTTTTAGGGGCTATTCTAAGAGAAAAGTTCAAATTTACACAAAAAAGAATATAAACACTTTAACCCTAACACTCTTGAGTACTACGAATTACTACGATGCGGTATGCTTGTGTCACCCGGCTCGGCAGCTTTTCGATGAAATAATGGCCCCAGGGTATATACAGGGCGGAATATACTCCACCATGTATGGTTTTTCCCCGTGGCCTAGTGGTAGAGCGTCTGCCTCTGAACCCAGAGGTCCGGAAAAGGTGCCTCGGATGTTAGGGTTAATGAAAAAGGCTGGCGAGAGAATATTCCGAATTGAATCACCTTTCATATGACACCTAGTTTGTTGAAATAGGAGCTATACTTCTCTTTAAGAATATTCACAAAGTTTGACTGTTTAGTGTTTCTAGAAAAAAATACATTTGTTTTGTTAAAAACTAACATTCCCACTCCATTCAATCCATATTATGATTTTAAATGGAAATAATTACATTAAATATTATGCATTGGTATTTTGGCAAAAACATAATATAAAAAACAAGTTCATCCTAAGGATACAAAGGGTTAAAAAAAATAAAAATAGAGTGTGTTTTGAGAAAAGAAGCCATTTTAGGGAATTTGGCAACGTGCCAAAAAACCTAACACACAGTAAGTCAAAATCGGCAAGTGAGTTTATCTTGTCAATATACACATCCTGTATAATTTTGAAGCGAATCTGAGCATGACGCCGTAGCCGATATAGCTACCTTAAATGAAATGATAACGGAGACATTGATTATGCAATTGCATACGTGTTACGCTAAACCTCTTATCTAAAATAATCATCACTATAAATACTTTTTACAATTGTTCAATAATTGTGCAATGTTGTTGATACCTGGCTGTGTTCCAACATTTCGTAGGCCTTTATGGAAAAGAAGCCCTCATTACCACAACTTTGTAAATATTAATTAATGGTCCCATATATTTAACTGCATGGAGATAATCAGGAAATGTACATCAATCAAAACGACGGGTAATAGCTGGCAATGATGATCAAATGAGGTAGAAGAATCGGTATTATACACATATCGCAACTTGAGAGAGGATATATAGCCGGAACACAATTCCACTTAATAGTTAAATTGCACAGAACAGGGACATTCTCTATCAGCATGATAAGCTAAGAAAAGTACCTTAATAGTAAATTTTGAGCAGCTATTTTTTTCAATGGCGATGTGTTCCCTACATTGCTTTGAGCGATGAATAGCAAATCCAGGATTAATATAAATTTATATAGTGTACATCTATTATTGTCAGATCATGTAGATGTAGGTCGTTTAACAATGTTTTTATACAATTGATATGAAAAGAGTTTATGGTATCAGAATGCTATGCTCATAATAATTAATGGTCCTATATATTTGAGGGTTCCATCAAAAGCACGGATAATGATGATGAAAGGAGAGAAAAGTATCGGCATAGGCTTATAAATGTCACAACTGTAAGGATAATAGCCCTGAAGACCATTTACACTTACCAATTAAAACTGCACATTTTAAGCATAAGTGCCGTAGTAAGTATAAAGAAGCGGTTTTAAATTAAGGCGACATTATCTTCGCAATATCTTTACTTGTGCGGTGGTAAATCGTGTTTTGAGAGATAAAATAGCATATTTAGGTACCGGATACAGAGAAATAGGTATCTAAAAATAACCATTATAATTGTCTAGATGTAGGTCATTCAATTGTATGGTATGAAAGCATCTCACGTAGCGCGTAGGTAATCAACATATCCCATCAGGCAAATATATTGTTCCAAAACCAAAAATTACAACAAAGTTATATTGCCTTAGTCGTGTACTAGAGTTTGTTCTAAATCAAATGTATTCACATTTCATTTGATACGAGCGCACAAGCGCACAGTTTGTCAAATAAAACACAATCGCAATGGCTACGTGTGAACGCGTGTGTATGGATGATGCTTGGTTACAGATACTCATTAGCCTCACAGAATCTTCGTCTATTTTTGTTACTAAACAGAGTATACATTTACGTTAAGAATTCATTTTAGCAAGTAAATGCGAAGTTATATTCAACACAAATACATTGATCACACGTGCCAGACGGGTGTAATGTGCGAGATACTAACATCCGTTCATTTACCCACATACTATAAATTGGGATTTTGTTTGCGTGCGAATATTACACATGCCTCACAAATTTAGTCTGTTGTTACTGAACAAAGTATACAAAGCTTCTGGTAGATGATGACGACTACATGCATTACTTCCGTTCTGCGTACCTCAAGGCTGGGAGGAATTCATTATGTTCCACTGGCTTTAGTTAAAGGTGAACCAAAATGGTGATTTAAGTATATTTTATTCGATGGGGTATGTTATAAGAATATAATGCATTTAAAAAAAAAAATATTGTCCAGGGAAAAGGATGAACATAAAATCAATCATAATTGCCAGTTTATCTTTTTCATTGTGGGATGAACTGTAAACGGATGACCCGTTACAACGTAACAGGCGTTACTCTTAATCCGGTATCGGTCCGGGTCTCGGTCGATAGGTCTGCACACAGTCATGGGTGGATGCTTACGCTACCGACCTAGGTTCTGTGTGCGAGCTTGGGTAACACCTATGACGTATACAGGGTAGTAACCTGCCATACTCAATATATTATATGATACAAATTATGCCTGCTTAGAAACTCTATATTTTATTTCCGGTGCAATATTATGGGGTAATTCCTTTTAACACAAACTTGAATCACCATTTTTGCTGACCTTTAACACTTTTATATTACAGACCAAATATCCTGAGGCCATAAAGTGACTGTTTTTCAGGCTGTTAGCCTGCTGTCATCGTAGACTAAATCACGGCCACGAGGAGGATTTACATCAAAACAGTGCTTTAGGTAATGACTACTGGCCTGTCAATTTGGAGAATTTATGACCGGCCAATTATGGTGATTAGGCAGTGGAACAACGATTTTAGTTGGGTATAGTTTTTTCTTCTCCACACCGTATTTATTTAATATCATCCTTTACAATTCTGTTCTTTCTTTCATTTTTAATATCAGATCAAGAAGTTGGCATTAGATGGTGCCTGTTATTTATATTCTAACTTTAAACAAAATGAATTGAGAAAACGAGGATTCAAGTGGCTCATTAAACCGGTGGTTGGAAATCAAACTGACACATCTAAATACAAATCAAATATTACAATCTCTCAAAACAACATAATCAATACCAAAAGAAAAAGCCTAACAAATAAGATAAACCATATGAATATTCTACACCACCGACCGACTGTTTATGGAGAAAATAAGCTTTCGTAAGGTTGTAAAAGACAGTGAAGGATCCTTTACATCCTTTACGTAGAGCACAGGTAAACAGGCAAATTAATTAGTATTACTTATCTATTAGACGTGCATCAGGTCCCCAGAGGAATATTAATTAGACTAGTTTGTTAAATTATTTAAGGATCTGAATTCATGATCGACGTCATTTCCGTACAGTTTAACTCGCTGTGCAAGTTCCAATTATAAGTTTAAACGTGTTTTTTTGTTATCGTCGAATTTGTCGCAGCCATCGAGAGATATGATATGAATGTTCAACACGTTTGGTGTTAATCTTACGTAAGAACTTGTATGGAAGGTGTCATGAACATCCGTTATATGGCATGCATATTATAGTTTAGATAACTACCTGTGAGCTCTGAATAAGCTATGAAGTCTCGTAGAATCTTGGAACGTGCTAAATGTCTTGTTTGCACTACTCTAAGGGGGTCATTCAATTAGTTTTCACATCAAAATTATCACTTGGAAAATAGAAAATTACAAATGATTGAATCCTATAGAATGAAGGCTGATTAAACCTTGGTAAACACGATGTTCGTCTCATATCAGTAAGGGGAAAAAGGTAGACTCTACGCTTTATCTAATACAGGTACAGATTTTCTCAAGAAAAATTGAACATACTGATTTTCTTTTAAATTGTATGCTGATAATACTTATACAAGATCTGCGTAAAATAGGTATTTTTACATGAATGAATATTTGCCAATTATAGCTATTGTGCTAAAGGCGTGTGACAAAATATAGATTAGGCCGAGCGATGTACGATTTGAAAAGCCTATGACATCTACAACATACCCAATGACCTGGGTGATATTATCATATACACAACGTCTTGACGGACGAGGTAGAACTTTTTGAATGACCATCGAGTGACATATTCTTATTCTGGTTAATGTTTCAGAGGTGAACTGGAGGCAGAAAAAAGAACTTTTATTTGCACAGTATAAATAAGGTTTTTGTTTTCGAATTCCTCGGCTTGCAGATTAAACATAGATCTACGCAAATGTATCTTGTGCTTAAATGTTCGTCTATATTATACATTCTTGCGTTACTACCAATACATATACTATACTTTTGGCTGTTAAAACAGCTAAAAGTATAGTATATGTATTGGTAGTATTTTGACGTTTTGGAAACTAATCATTCATTTTAATGAATACCATACCCCTCCCACCCCACCTATAAGACTAGATAGAAAATTCAGGGTACACAAACTTATACCATATAATATTATCGTTTTCTAAGCCATGATATCAATTATCAGTATTACATCTAACGCCAAATGTTAATATTGATTTCAAATTAATGTTGATGGTTCAGTGGCGGGTGAGGGGGGGGGGGGGGGGGGGGGTGGGAATGAATTTGCCCCCCCCCCCCTCTACCGGAAGGCTTGCTCCCCTGAAGCTCAGTGGGCTGTGCCCCAACCCCCTGATCCCAGTCCTGTCCCTACTGATGCCCAGTCCAAATTCGAGACCTTAGTTACGCCATTGTGGTGGATGTCACTCAAATAATTACACCAATAATATTAAACTGGAAGTTACTACTGATATGTATCAATATTAATATCTGTACTGATATGTATCAAAAAAGCTAGGTCAACCCCGAATACCTGGCTAATACTAGCTGCATGCCAATGGCAAGGTGAACATAAATCACATTACATAGTGACATAGTAACTTTTGGTTGTTTTTGTGATTTTGGGTTTGAAGTATTGTTTTTCCAAAGTCCCGAAGCCAACAATTGATTAGTTAATTGGTAATCAAAAATTTGATTTGGTGTACTAAATACATTCCGTAATGACAATATCTGAGCCATGGTAGAAAATATCAGTATAATATCTAACGTTACATTTTGATATTGATATCAACCCAATTTTGGTGGATGTCATTAAATCATTGTTTTTAATCAGAAGTTAAAGATGTTTATATTTTATGTGTTGAAACTTACCAGTTGCCTATTTTTGAATTCAAAAATTTGTAAGTGAGTTTAAATGTGAAAATATCAACCGTGTCTACATTGTTTCCAGTAAATTCATGGCACATGTAAATCACTTAAAAGTGATTATGTTAGTAGAAGAGCTTTAATGAATAACAAAAACGTGATTTGGTAATGAACACGAATATTATTTATGGAATATATTGTTCACACCGACAAGGAAAACATAATTCCATAATGTTTTTAATTATATTAATTTTCTCCTTCACCAGGCCAGTCTTTTTATACCATATATATATCAAATAAATTTGCAATTTAATGCGGCTAAGCTAATATGCATTTAGTTAATTTAGCTAATAAAACTGTACAGAGTGTGAGTCAAAAAGAAGTTGTATGGGAATTGATTTTTTTAATAAAAAGACCAAACAAATTTGGGATTATCCTTGGTGTAAGACAGCATGGAATTACCCTAGCACAAAATCCTCTATCGACGGATTAAAGGATTATACAGCTTATTCCGTAATGGGGTCTTGACACTAGACTAACCCGTGTCTTACACCAAGGATACCCATATTTTACAAACCAATGGATTACGTATTCGAAGAGCATATTCTTCCGCTCATACGAAGAAAAAAAATTACTGTAATTTATACTTGATATCTAAAGTTATGCCTGTTTTAATAAAAGAACCCACTTTGGGAACTGTTCACGAAATAATAAATCCTTTGAAATTATCTGTCTAAGTGAAAAGCCACGAGAACAGATTAATTCAAATTCAACAGATATTTATACCCGGGATATTCAAACAACGAAGCACGTATCCAAAGAAGATATTCTTGAATTGCACCTTGCTGTCAAGAGTTATGCCTGTTTTAATAAATGAACACATTTTAGCAAATGTCCGAGGAGAGCTAACTCATCCTTTAAATGATCCATCTAAGTGAGGAGCAATGAGTACAATGAGATTCATTAAAAAGATATCTATATCTGGGCCATTCAAACAGATAGATGAATTAATTAAAGTATGGATAAAATCAATATTCAGTGATACAAAGAGTTACGATTTTTTTTCTTCTCTAAGCGAACCCAATTTTTCCCTGACAGTTTCGCTGGTCAACGACCAGCTTTGTCAAAGCTACTGATCGGCTGTTGATGTTTTGCTGGGAAACTGACCGGAAGTGGTCAGTTTCTTGACGCCCTTGTTGGTGGAGGACGTAATCAGCGGATCACCTCCACTTCTAACCACTTCCGGTCAGTCTCCCGGCAAAACATCAACAGCCGATCAGTAGCTTTGAGAAAGCTGGTCGTTGACCAGCGAAACTGTCAGCTTGGATAAATCGTAAGTTTTTCGTAAGTTTTTCATCTATCTGATATTGGTCTTGCCAAAAAACCTAACTATTTCATGATTATCTACAGACCTGATGAATAAATTTACAGCCATAACTCTTGATAGCACGTGCTTCATTGGTTTGTTAAATATGTTTGATCTTTTTGGAAAGAAATACTTATTCTCGTACAACTTCTTTTTGACTCGCACTGCATAGTCGCTTAAACATACCGTGCATTGTATAATGATCGGTAATTACGAGTATCGTCTCTGAAGTGTTTTGCATTAAATTTATAAATACAATAACTTTGTATGGTGATACGTACTCAAGCGGATGTTTAATTGATTGTCATAGTGATGGCTTCTTCTTTTTCTTATATATTGTTTTGAAATAAAAATGCTAATTAAATACAAATGCCAAATCTTCAGAACGCGTAGAGTATATAAGATCTACAATACATTATTGAAACGTATTCTTAGGGAGCTGTTATTTTTTTTGGGCGTGTGTGTGTGTTTTCTTTTCTTTTTTGTTTGTTTTTTGGGTCGGTCCCCGGCAATTGTATCGAAAACAATTTAAAAACACCAATATTTGTTGCCCCAATCAGACACACGATAATTTCCCTTTGTATGACGGCTGATGTTACTAGCCTAGCTAGGTATATTTTGGGCTATTCACTACGGATGACAACTCCCTTATTATATAGATATGATAAATCACATTTTAAAAATCGGGATGAGCCACGAAGGTAAAAAAACCCAGAAAACTTGAAAAGGCGCTTGAATTGAATGTCACTATGATGATGAGCGTAACTTACCGGTATCGGAATATACAAACATTCGCCGTAGTCTGTCCAGTTTGCCCAAGCACCGTTTGTTTGACATAACTTGTATGCCCTGAACACTGTGCAAATACAATGTAAAAACACAAATAAGAGAATGGAAAAGTTAAATAATATGCTGTTTACTACGATACGATGACGGTTTGGTTTAAATCTTCATCAGCAGGATAAGTACAAGTTGAATCTGAAAAAAATATGTGGATGGGATAATACAATGATCAAACAAATGTATGGCAGATTAGAGGATCATGGGATATGTTAGGATTAAGTAAATGTAAAACTCTTGTGTCACAAAATAGAAACAAGAACTAATTCTAGATTATTTAGTTGGATTTAATGCAAACACAAAACGGTAGTATGTGTTTGCGGCGGCGATTTGTACTACTGTGATGCTAAGCATGCTGGACTGCACAAGACATCTTCTTTGCATCCCGTAGAATGAGCAGCCACGCCACTTCGAAAGTGATACTTAAACGGTGTTAGGCAACTGCAATATTCGTAAATGGAAGGACCGAGAAACCTGAGTAGTTAAAGAACTGTTTGTGTGCTCTGAATATTACTATTAATTGAGCAGTAAAGTGTGAGCTTCATTATTGCTAAGGTAACCCAAGCGCGCCAAACATTTACTTAATCGTCTGTGCGGTCATTGCTAAGGGTATCTGACATTGTTTCTTTGGTAGCTAATACTTGAAACATCTCGTGTTACGGCTTTTATGCTAATTGCCTATATGAAGTGGTGAAAGGATCCATTTGGAGTCTATTTAGGAAACAAGCTATTTCATCGGTCGTATTGTTTTATTAGGTATAAACAGAACACTTTGCATCATAAAAACAGGTGGTTGTTACGTTAATTTGAGATATTGTTTGTGATCCCAATACAAGCAATGAAACGTTACGCTAATTGAAATAATAAATAGAAAATAGAATTTTAATATTTTATTGAGCTTTTTACAAAACTCAATTATCTGATCAGTGCAATCTTAGCATTATAATTAACAAGGGTAACGCGTCAATACACTGTGCAGGGGTGAGTCAACGCATATAGTAAAATACCGTATTTGCGCGTGAATAGTACTTTTTACGTGAAAAACAATTTTAAGTCACGTTGTGCAAACAAATTATATAGGCCTACGTCAGATTCACTATTCAGTAGAATATAAGTAAGCTCATATGAATGAAACTCCCCGGAGCTGTTTTTGTATTTTATAAGTTTCATCATTTACAATATTACAAGTCGTCAATGTAATCTTACATCAACGGAAACAAGCAGACACCAGGGGGTAGACAAAACAGATTGTGTTACTTTCTAAATTGAGTTTTACACAAGAACATTCTTTGAAAGCCCATGTTTGAAACCAGATGATTAATGCCGAGAGACATAAAGAAAGACAACATATTTGTTTCAAGGCGTCCATGAGGGATTATCGAACGAACAATTCCAATAAGATGCTATATTAAGATTGTAAGAAATATATTTTATGGCATACACCAAAGGAAAAAAACACAAAACAACGGTAATGAGATATCATCACCTGGTGGTAACAACTTGAAAGAAATAGATCTCTTGACAATAATGAATGGTACGTCTGTCTAAATACATTATGGTAGTGCATTTTCGATAATTGCAATGCCGTCGTATCCACAGGATGTCTCAGAATGAATTACACCGGGATACCGGGTGCATTTATTTAGCTATATGAATATAATACCATTGTTATTGATCAAAGTGATTATGATAACATAATTATGTATTTAGTTGTCTTGGGAATTCCTAATTTAAAAAAATTGCACGTTTCTGACAAAAATGATGGACTCTTTAGTAAAAATGGTAGATTCCAAAATTGACCAAAATTACCTCTTTTTAAACTCATAAAATCATTGACCATGTTCGGGGAAAAAATCCATTTGGATGATATGGGGTAACTTACTGTGCGTCCTCATTTTAATTTCCACTAAAACGTTAATATACAGGGTGTCTCAAACAAAATTACAACGCACCATTAGGCGATTATAACTTCCTAATTAAGTATCTGAATTTTACAATTCAAACGGTAAAATGAGGCCAAATTAGTTTTCTACAATTGGAAGAAAACGGCGTTTAATTTTGTTAAGTAGTTATGAAGATATCTGTGATTACGTAAGAGTAGTCACGGAACACTTCCATCCAAGTTTGCATATTTTGACAGATTTTCACTTGCGCGGCTGGTTACTTACTCATTAATGGTCAATTAGCCAGCACTGTTCAATACTATGATAAAAAAGTTCAATTTGTGATATAAGAATACTGAATAATCGATCATAACACCCAGAAAACCAAAAAAATACAGCTCATTGTAAGGAGAGAGATATGACCATACTCTTTTAATGTAAACAAAACATTTATTTTGTTTTCAATTGCGATACTGATAATTTGACCATCATGCGCAAAATTGGCGAGAATTTTATAATATACATGATTTCAGCCTTCAAGTTGCAAATG
Organism: Ophiura sarsii; assembly: GCA_035610835.1. Lineage (NCBI taxonomy): Eukaryota > Metazoa > Echinodermata > Ophiuroidea > Amphilepidida > Ophiuridae > Ophiura > Ophiura sarsii. Next base: position 5,045,745 of record CM069444.1, read on the forward strand.
TGAAGACTAGAAACTTGAAACGTTGTATGCGCGATGTTATTAGATCTTGAACTTGGTTTAATAACGACAATGTTCATATTTACTGAATTACTATAATTTTGTTTCCAATTGTTTTAAAAAGATTGAACTTATCCTACAAATTTTAAATTTTACTGTTCTTAAGTATTAAATATGATGAACATAATCTAGACAACTTTTATTTTATATTTTGTGTTAAACTTCTGGTTTAAACTTCTGATATGGTCTCATCTGGCATATTATATAAAATCTAGAACCATAAAAACACGTTAATCCATGTCATTGTATAGAGAAGTATTGATTTCATGTATGTGCTGTCTAAATCACTCAATATGAGCAAACTTGGATGGAAGTGTTTCCAGACTAATGTTACGTAATTGCTCATTTCTCTGGAAATACTGAACCGAATCACATCCGGTTTTCTTTAAAGTATAGCAAACTATTTTGCCTTTATTTTGTTGATTGGTTTGTATTATTCTGACACTTATTCAGAAAGTTACAATCCTCTAAAGGTGCGTTGTAATTTTTTCTGAGACACCCTGTACATCAACTGTGTGTGCTATTTTATGAAGCAATAAATTAATGCTGTGAGGTAATTGTTCAACTTGAGTGACTATTCCATATTCTTTTAAGCGGCAGTTTTTAAAGTTTTTGTCTGATTCCTTTAAATTCACATGTTTTCGATCCATCACTTAAAATACAATACGAACGGACGAATTTTTTATATAGTATAAGTAACATCCTGTCTGATTCACGGCAGTGTGAAATCAATGATTTCATTGATTTGACAGTGTTTGACGTCTATCTACCCGCATAGAGGGTACATGATATAGATACAACACAGTCCTGTGAATTCTTGTAAATACCTTTTTATTATTCAATTTAACGAAATTGGCATAACTCGCTTACTTAATATGTAACACTTACCAGTTGTTCTTCTACATGAGGTGAAAGTTTAACGTTTTCGCAACAATGACCTTTTAATATGCCAAGAATCTTAATTTTCAGTATAGGCCTAGTTATTTTTCAAACGAGTGTCTTTTGTTAGATTCGTCACCCTCTACACACCGTTGCGTACATTAACTGACACGCTGAAATCCGATACGATGTCGCCACTCATGGGTAACTATCGCTGAGGTTATATATCCACTTGAAATTTCAAGCAACCCTTGTCAATGTTGAAGGATGATACAAAGGATGGGTGCCGGCCGATGGTATGCTGGTTATAGTTCTATTCGTGGAACAGTAAACACAGACGTGATATCATGAGGAGCTTTTAAAGTCCGTTAACGTTAAAGGACTGTTTTGATAGGAACAGCGATACCAACGAGTCATTTATTTATTTAAACTATAGTGTTTTATGAAGGTTTCTGCTATTCCAGACTTCACTACGGAAACAGAACTGAATGATGATATCAATATGGTTAAAGGCACTTGGCATCGAAAAGCGCTCTCCTTTATTCTGAAACAAAAATAGAGTTGTGTGCCTTTTGTAATGTTTTCATATCTGGTAAAACGAAGGTCGAAGTCTAATGTCGAGTGGTTTTTTGCAAGTAAATTACTTTGTTATTGAAAACACGACCAACGTGTAATATTGTGTATACTCTCAGCTTTCAAAAAATAATCTAGAGCATTGTGAGCAGGTAGACCATTTGGTATTCGATCCAGTTGATATCAATATCGGACGATACTAGTACAGTCCAGAATGTGGGACCTAAAGTACACTTTTCAAGTCACCTTCAGACGGGCTAACAGGGAATAGTAGATTCCATATCAGGGATTTGCCGTACAGTAATAGCGAATATGTGACCAGTCACGTCAAAAGGAACATTTTGTCTGTAAACACGGTTTTAAGTTAGGCACCAATATATTTGGTGAAATATAAAGAAAATAATAGAAACAATATGCTTTTCCAAATTATATCTTGTGATTACAAAGTTCGATTATCTTCAACATCGTATCATTTCAAAGCTCAATATGAGCTCATTTAAGTCATACCAATAACTCAGATTTGACTCGAGCCGCCAACATGTTTTTTTTTACGTGATGGGTCACATATGTCAAAGGTCAAGCTGCGCGTTTGGAATATAGCAGTGATTTAAGTAAGTGTTTGATCAATGTTTTAAATGGAATGACGTGGTGTGGATACGTGGAGGGAATTACATTTGTGACCGGCCAAACACCTGGCTTTTCCGCTGTCCATTCATTGTTTTTAATATAAACATTTAACACTTTCCACGCGGCTATTAGTATTACCATATATATGTGCTATCTGTTATGTATACATAACAGATTTCTCAGAAACCTTTCTCAACTTTCAAGGTATATCCAAAGGATTACTGAATCAATACTATATGTAGGCATTTTTTACTTATTTCAATGCATTTCACGTGGGGATTCCAAATAATTATGGTAATACAATTCAACACTTTTGACATCTTTGAAACATTTTGTGAAATGTTAGAATGTCGTTTGCAGACGCCTGCTGCGTTGAAAGTGTTAAGATGGGCGTTACAACCCCGGTTACAACCGTTTCTTAAGTGCAGCACTTTAAGACAATCCACGATCGATAAATCAGTCATCGCGGTCACGTGGTCGATAAGAATCGTTTCATCAACTGGGACGAGTCAAAGATAAATGTCAAGGAGGCACACTGACACATTATGGGTTAAAGAGGCAGAACATAGTATCTAGAAGCAACATGATGAATTGAGACGAAGGGGGAGTTATATCTGAGTCACGCGTATGCCAATTTTCTGGTTTCAAAATCAATAACATTATTAGAGGACGATCAAAATCGGGTACTATTTTGTTAGCTGAGTTTATTAGGCTGATCCTAACCATAACGTGTATAAGAGTTTGCTATCAACTTCGAATCGTCACTCCAAACAAGAAAAGCTTGTTCTAAAAAACACCACCACCCGTTAACGGTTTATTTAATGTAGGACTAATGAACTTATCAATTGCAAGCCCGGTCCCGGGACTAGCGGGGACTAGGGCCGGCCTGGTACCTTCGTGTACGGACATCGCAGGGCGGGCACCATTTGCCGGGACAAAGTGTACAGTCCTGGCCGCGAATGTATTAACCGTACACACTTACTGTATACATGTATTGCTGTACATTGTACATGTGCTATGCGCTTTACTCCGTCAAGGTATCAAATGTTGTTTACGGTAACGAACATCGCGTCCCGGCCACCCTTAATCAGGAAAAAGTATACGCCCCGGCTACATCCGCGGGTCGCATAATTTCTTTCTGCAACCATAACGGGATGCATTTCTTTGTGTTCCCTATGTATTATTAGGCTTAGTCCGTCAAGCGCATCGCACCAAGGAGCTATAGCTACGCCCGGTGTACATTTTTGTACCCTAGCGTGGGTCGTACTTGCAATTGATAAGTGCATAAATAAACCGATGATCATCTTTAACAACAGTTCTTGGAAAACAGCAACCTAAAAGAGGAACGTAACTATGGCAACATGCATAAATCAAGAAGAGCACGTGCCATTTAGCAGACTTTTGGGGTGTTTCCATGATGAGGTGAACCACTGCACGCTGACACACTTCAGAATTCGGCAGTCTTTCCGGAATAAACCACGGGATTTACTCCGTAAGGTTACCGAATTCTACAGTGTTTCAGCGTCCCGTGTGTCACCTTACGAAACACACACATTTTAGCTTCATACTTACTTGACGAATTGAAGTTTGGGCATGGAAGACTGACTTTGACACCGACAAATGCAGGAGGCCAGCATAGAATATCATCATGGGTTGCATTACAGTAAGGCCCTAAAATAGAGAGAGAGAGAGAGTGAAAGCACATCATAAGTTCGAATTATGTTGCCGATGCCGAACACGATATCACCTTAGAAGGACGATGGGAACTACGTTATATCGCTGAGTAAAATGTAAAAGCAAATAAAAGAAGATACATTTATACGATGTAAACCATTTTTTATTAACCGACGTTTATTTTATTTGCTTTTACAGGATATAACCTTGATATATGATATAACCTTGACTCGTCCTTCCTCCTCCCGACTCAGATCCGTATTTGACTTGTTCTTGAAAGTTGTGTTTTTCTGTCGATATGATGTATTGATTGGTCGCTGCTAACTGTTCATGGAATTCTTTCCAACGTTCAAACAGTGGCATCGAATATAGGCCTATGACAAGGTAGGCAATTTATGCTCGACCTTTTGACTAAAATACTTTTAGTGCCATTTTGAAGCCGGTAAATAACCTCATTTCAGTTAATATGGCAACAAATCCATTAAATATTGAGAACAATTTGGTATTATTCATAAAGACAAACACTTTATAAACATATTTAATCCCATTTTCCGTATTACAAGTACTTATACAATCAACTTTTAAAATACATAAACGGGAAAGAATATTTCATAATAAGACTTGTAAAGTACCATATCCTCTTAATAGGTAGAATTGTTTTCAATTACTTTGTTTATTTGCAATAACACCTCATATACATTGGATAGTGGTCAATGGTTTATAAACTGCTCTTGAGGAGCAGTTGAGGAGCGGATTTAATATTCGTTGAATACTTATTTGAGGGCTTAACACTTTCCATACGGCTATTATGTTACCATATAGAAAACAGATTTTTTCAGAAACCTTCCCCAACTTTCAAAGTCTATCTCAAGATTTACTGAACCAATACTAGGAATATTTGTACTTATATCAAGGCAATTCACATTGTAATTGAAAATTTTGAAATTTTGGAATGTCGTTTGCAGACGCATGCCGTATTGAAAGTGTCAATGAGAATACATTTGTGGCCCGTCACATCAAAATGGACATGTTGGAGGCCAGAGTCAAATCTGAATTATTGGTATGACTTGAAAGAGCAGATTTTAAACCTTGAAATGATATCATGTTGAAGGTAATAGGACTTTGTAATCACAAGATATGATTTGAAGAAGCAGATTTTTTTCTGTTATTTTCATTTTATTTCAACAAATATATTGGTCTCTATCTCAAAACTGTGTCTGCCGACAACATGTGCTTTTTGATGTGACTGGTCACATTTGATGGACGGAAACAGTAATAATTTATGAGATGACGAGGAAATAAATATATAAGTAAGGCTTCATAAACGACATTCAGATTGTAAAAGTTAAGCCATTTTAAAGCCTTTAGATCACGATTAACTGAGTTCTCTTATACCAAAAAAGTGTTTGCACAACAATACTCACAATTCTGGTTATGTTATTGAACATATCAAATAGTAGGTGAACATATCAAAAATATCGTAATATTGATAATTTCATCAAGGTCGATGAATTAAATTATATTATCAGCTCATTCCAACAAGTGTGATAATTCTTGTCATTGTTGTGTTATTTATCAGATAGAGACAATCCCTGATTTGACTTTATTTCAAACTTAAATAAACGCAGACTTCAATGCTGCATATTGTTAATGTATTGTAATTGGTTGTTATTACAGAGTATGATTCATGAATAGACTACAGGTGTTGTGATGAGTGGTTTGCAAATCTAGTGGCGTATACACACTTTCCACGCGGCTATTGGTTTTACCATACACTATAAACATATTTTTCAGACCCCTTTCCTAACTTTCATATGCTATCTTAAGAATTACTGAACCAACACTATGCATGTTTGTACTTATTTTAATGTTTTTATTATGGAGATTCTAAATATGGTTATGAAATTCAATATTTTTGACATTTTTGAAACATTTTGTGACATTTCGAAATGTCGTCTGCAGACGTCTGCCGTGTGGAAAGTGTTATACCGCTTATGTATGGGTAAACACTTATGTATGACAATTCTTCTGATTGCATACACACGATCGTAGTATGGAACTATCAATGTATAATGTTTGTGGGCTTTTTGTGTTTTTTCGTTGCTGCTGTCTGTATTTGTATGTTCGGTAATAAAAGGCGGACGCTGAAGAATAAACAATTCTGCATCTTTTAGTGTCATACATCACAGTTCCAATATCATCAATTTTCATCCTCGTATTCGAACCGTAACGAGTCGTCGAGAAAAATGATGAATCACGAATAGCCCGATCTCTCAAACTAGATTTATTATCCTTCACAAATCCCATCAAATTTAATCCTCTCGTACTCACAAATTTGAGACAGCTCAAAACGATAAATGCTGACAAACCCGATCGCTCAACTTGTTTTACAATCCTGAGCAAAACTTGTGGTGATTAACAATACGTGTTAAGGTGATACGATGTGAGACTAAAGATCTCTAAATTTCCATCAAATATTAAAACATCAATCTGGAAAGAAGCTAATCAAGCGTACAATGAGAGCCAATAATAAGGTATGCCCTCCTTAGATGAAAATAAGAAAAGAAATCCTCTATTGCATAGATCCTCGCAGTGAAAATGTTGTGATTTTATTTGATACAATAAGATTTTTCTTTTATACTTTATTTTATAGGTCGGTTGTAATTGTTTAAGGGACACCCGGTATAAGTCCACCTATTCAAACCCATTAGTATGAAACTGTCTTAGAATATTGTCATTTTTTGTATATTTTGGGAAGCATCAGCTGATATCGTATAGAATTGCAGGTAATTAAGATATCAATGAAATTGCAAGTTTGACATTCCATTATACTCTCTTTATATTTATAGGAGAGGGAATATCCTATTGCACACGCGCGTCCTAAATCTCCTAGCATGTCACCTTTTGTAGTATCCAACGCTCCCCGCTAATTTATATTAACTTATCTCCGCTGGCAATTGCTTTGGGCGTTATAGTACCCTCTGAAAATTGATCCTGGCTGCAATTAGTAACGACACTTTATTGAGTCATATTGTGAGAATTCCTAGCTTGAAAATGATCTCTTTGGAAGAAATAAAAGGGTAATTGCTGTTGGAAGGGATAACACTTGGTCTCTTTTTTAAATTGCGAAGCACGATTTACTATGTTCCTTCGAATTTACGCATTTCATCAGCATAGCGAAAGTTTCTATTTAATATAAATGTTAAAAGAACAGAACATTCGGGTAAAGGGGGTGTGGACCCTCAGCATAGCATCCATAACTTCTTCATTATTCATTTAATCTTGATAAAAGTATACATTTGTTTGCAGAAAAGGGTTCAATAAATCCAACCTTGATCATGAAATTGATGTTTTAGGAGAAAATTATAAAAAACACGTTTTTTGACACATTTTAGGTTCTGCCAAGATAATCCAAAATATATTTTGTCAATTGTTGTCATACTAGTTTTATTATAATCCTAATACAATTCCCTAGGAAGCTTTTTAATTTTTTTAAAACTTATTTATTTTTTGAAATATAGACCAAACACTTTTTAGTCTATAATTCAACAAATAAATAAGATATTAAAATTTTAAAAAACCCACCTTCCTAGGGAATTTTATTAGGATTATAATAAAGATAGTATGACAAAATGTGACAAAATGTATTTTGAGTTATCTTTGCAGAACCTAAAATGGGTCAAAAAACGGTTTTTTTAAATAATTTTCTCCAAAATGGTTAATTCATGATCATGGTTGGATTTATGAACCCCTTTCTGCAAACAAAATGTATACTTTTCTATAGATTAAATGAATAATGAAGAAGTTACGGTAGTTTACGTAGGCTATACCTGAGGGTCCACACACCCCTTAAAGTATAACGAAGTTGTGAAATGCTGTGAGCTAAGGGAATCCCGAATGTCAGAATATAATAATGATCTGAACTAACTATTCATCACATTAAGCACAAGGTGAAAGGCATTGTACTACGGAAACCGTTACAACTAATCAGTGGCGGCGCTATGGGAGGCATAGGGGCGCCCACCAGTCACTAATGTTCAGGCAATTTTGACATTAAAAGACACATATTCGGTTAGCCGCATTCTAACCCTCATTCGTTTTCTCTTTATTTCCAGATTTTTCCTCGACATTTTTTTCTCAACCACGTTTGTCTCTCCAGAATCATGTGTGCAATTGACCCTGTTTTTGGTCTCAATATCACTGTGAAGGCGACTTTTCGTAATTGACATTGATTTGAACTCAGAGCAAAAATAAAGGGAATAACCAGACGCTTTGTGATACCCCTATCTCGTTTCCCCCCCCCCCAAAATCCCACCGGGTTGTGACACTAAGAGTGCTATCGAGGCCGAGCAGGTGTACACCTGCTCAAATGAAAACACAATCTGAAGACCTAATATACCCGGAAGGATCCAGATGGAAAAAAAGAAAATACATACAAATAACAAATCAGGTCAATATCTCAATTGAAAGTTTTAGTTTCAATGCCATGATGCCCTTTTCAAGCCATTAAACTCTTGTTAAAGGCGTAGAGGTCACGGGGAGCCATCGCGCGGGGTCGGCACCAAGTGACATAATGTTATAGTCAAGAATTGTTTATAAGGCTTTTTATTCGGGTTTCACCAGGTATCTTCTTGAATATTCCGACATAGAGTGGTAGCCATAATTGGACATCAAAAAAACATGACTAGAACAGCGTAAAGGTAGACCAGTCAGGATACAGTCATGGATAACAATTTACGTTATATTGTACTCCGTTGCAGGCCATCTTAAACTTGGATCTTTCTGTGATAGCAGGAAGGACCATTGTCTTGACATTGCCGAAAGACGTTTTGAAGAAAAACTGAAAAACAAAACGATTTAGTGACCTACTCCCTGCTCTTGCTAGAGGTATAAGGCTCAGGGATCCATACATTTCACAATTAGGACAAATTTACCCAAATGCCGAGTACTTCATTTCATATTTCAAGAAATCTCATCAATATTTCACTAATTTGTTAAATACACATCGGTGCTGCTTAATATGCCAAAGGCTCTCCTCTATACACTTCTACCATTTTAAGATCTTACGCTTAATTTGAAATGTATTTCACTTTTTTATTTTGTACATTGTATGCAGTACTTGATCATTTTAAATCAAAGTTTATATGACTTGTTTAAACCTCTGAGCACTACCTGCTTTCTTACAGTGTCTCTGATTGGTTCATAACATGATATAATGTGATATACTCCTGTGAGTAACCAATCAAAAAAGTGTTTTTATTTCTCATTATCAACCATACCACCATTCTTAATGTATCTCTGATTGGCTAAATGTATGGTATGACACTCTATGTAACCAATCAAAATTCTTCTTAGATGCCGATATATAGGCAGGTAGTGCTCAGGGGTTAAAACATTTGTATTTAACAGTATTTTGTTTATAATATAATTTCATTCAAAGATATTATAATATTTAAGGTAATGGTCTACCATGTGACGGCTCAAAATAGGCTATTTGAAAAGTATGCCTATAAGAAGCAGCTAACATTTTTCTTTCTTTTGCTTTTTATTTCACACAAATCGGAGCTGCGGTTCAAAAGTTACGGCAAATCAAAGTCAAAACTCTTAGGCAATTCTCGCAAATAGTGGTATAACATATCTTATGTATTTCTTTGTTTTTTAACCAGTGATATCTAACGTATATTCCTTTAAACAATTCATAACTTAAAATATAAAGGAGCTATTGCCATGAAAATACCACCAAAAAATTTTGATCACAAATTGCAAATTTGAGTATGGTATTAAAAATGTAAATGTTGTACCTAATTTGCATAATAATTAAAAACAGTGTTTCTAGACTTCAAACGCCGTTTTCGCAAAATGGTCATATTGATCAATCCCGGGGTCTTTTCTCAAGAACGGAAGCATGTAGAAAGCTGTAATTTTGAATGAAGCTAGAAAAAACAATTCTACAGTGCGTAGCATAGCCTTTTTTGCATTTTTGTTCTTGTTTTAATTTTTATAGCCAATATTATTTTATACTCATTTTTGGTTAAAAAAAATGATTTTTTTACATTTTTCGTCAAAATGTATGCAATTTTGAGAATTTGGGACACAAATTTGAAAAAAGGGCTATGCTACCCAGATATTTATGTGTGTAAGCATATTTCTAGTAATAAGAAAAACGACAAATGTTTGCGTTCTTTCAGGAGTACCCCGGGATAAATTAAGCGTTAAAATCCAAGATGGCCGCCATTATTATGCAAATTAGATACATTTTGATTTTGTTTCTCTGTCAATCAACCTGAATGGTCAAGAGTGTTAATATATCCAAAGATGAGCCCTTGTAGGACTTAAAATAAAGAAAAAGGTTTTTATGGTAGCCCATGACCTTAACCCAGTGGATCACTAATAAGATTGAAGGGTTAATAAAGGATAACAACTATGTTAGTCTGCAGTATTTGCTTTTGAACTTATGTGCTGAATTTGATTAATTCACATGGATTAAGGTCTCATTAGATTTGACTTCGGGTACATTTTTCTGAGCCCATGAACTAGGCTGAGAGTTAAATTACACCTGAAGGACTCGTACAAGTTGAGTGTTTCCTCACCACACGACTATCAATTGCCTAAGTATTTTAAATTTAGTCTTAAAATAGAATTAAAACGGACAGTATCATGTTTTTTAAACTGTTAAAAGGGTTCACATTTTAATTGATGCGCTTTGTATATTATGCCTTTGGGGTATTATAAAGCAATGCCTCGCTTGAAAGCAATATATTCACCACATAAACGTGGCGCATCTTTTTGAGACATGACAATGAACAGTTTATTGCGTACCAACATTAAGTGTGTCGTAACTAATGTCACAGTTTTGAGGTTGCCTGGCATATGTAGCAATACGATACTACAGAAAACTGAAGGGTGTCTGTATTTACTTCTTCGTTTCTGTCAACTCCGATAAAGTGCTCTCTTATAAACCTCTTCTATTTTCCAATATTCAATATATATCTATTTTGACATTTACCAAGAGTAATTTTGGCTTATGCTTATCAACACTCCTATAACCGTGTACATAAATTGTCATAATTTATCTTGTTAATACACAATCACGTTATTTCTTTTCTCAGAATTGGTTAAGTAGTTTGCTTAGTAGATTAAACTATAGTTACATATCGAGGGGTGGTTTTAAATTGATATGCTATTTTTTGCAATTTTGAGTTACACTTCGAATTATTCAAATCAACACTGATTACAAGATCAGTTTACAGGAAATCGCATCTTTGGAGTAAATTTTAACAATTGTCCAATACCGTGATTGGGTTCATCGCAACATAAATAGTGATCGTGATAGCTAGAAAATAACTTATTGGCTGCCCCTTGTTGCATTTTCCAATTGCATTTACCCATTTGAGAATTTGTATGACGTCGGATCGAACTCATTAATGTATAGGCGATATCTGACACTTTGACAGTATTGTCCCTTGATTATACTAACATTTTGTGATCATCATTATGCTCATTGTCCCACAAGGCAATATACAAGCTCGGAAGCGATTATGTCTCAACCAAACCAATCAGTGTATATATTCAAATAATGTATCTGGTTTATAGTACAACAGTAACTGTTGCTCATTTATTTTAGGTAAGATAAACGTAACGTAGTCAAAGTAAACAGATTGAAATTTATTTCAGCACTTGCGCAGGCTTTGATTCGATGTGATAAATTGGTCTATCACCTGTGTATGATTACTTGCTTAAGTAAATTGTCTTTCCAATATGTAGACAGCATTGTAATTTTCTCTTCAATATTAAAGAAAAACGGCTTATTTGATCATGCAAATAACGACCTATTATAGTCGTGAGCATACCACAGCTTTCCCAGATGAATTTCTCTAACTGTAATCATAATATACAATTACACCTGTTAGGCATAATATACAATTACACCTGTGAGGCATAATATACAAAATTACACCAGTGAGGCATAATATACAAAATTACACCAGTGAGGCTATCTCAGGTAAATGTGTGTAAATGGTTCAGAAATATTCAGGTAATACACATGCAATAACCTTAAGGTGAGTGAACGTATCAAAGTAGCATGACAATTAAGAACTGAAAAATGAAAGAAATTAAGTTAAAGGAGAAGATAAATTATCCTTGATAGTAATTACAAAAGAAATGCAATTCTTATTTTTAGGTAAATGACGGCTTTCGAGGTTAATGACGGCATATCATTATCTGCGGCGTAGTTTTGTCCACCTAAAATACTACGGCTTATCAGTTAAGAACAACTCCGCCTGCGGCGTTGTTGTTCCACTTAAAATACTACTACCGCCCGCATTTATAACACGGAATACGGTCTAAAAACAATAACTTTATTCGCTTATTCAATGGATCTGTGATTATTATAAAAACAATCGTAATTTGCTTTAAACATTTACATAAATATTGCCATATTAATAATTTATTCAATACGTCTGCCCCATGCCAAATCAAACAGTCCAATAAGGAACTACACTTGCTAACCAATCACTAGCTACGCGTAATCAGCAAAAGCAACTAATTGAATGCTCGCGCCTGCTCGTTCTGACAAAACACGTACTACTCGGAAGTTTATATTGACGCGCATACTAATTAGCTGCGTAGAAATGCCTAGTAAAGTGTGCGAAGCGGTCATAGTCGTTGTTCAATAACTGCGTTTGCGAATCCGGCTGCGTAGAAATGCCTGGTAAAGTGTGCGTAGCGGTCATAGCCGTTGTTCAATAACTGTGTTTGCGAATCCGTATTCGCTATTAATCTGAAAGCATTTGATGGAAACTCACGATGTATTATAGTCATAAGGTTATGAAAGCTATTTCATCTTCATTTAGGTGTTTATAAATTCATTTGCATAATTTCCTTTCTGTTAATTGTGTTCATTTTGTTATATTTATTCTGCCATATCATCTCCATTGATTTATGATTTAATAGTGTCAATTTGTAATAGCATTGATATTTCTGTCAACTTTCAACTCCTCCTAACGCAGAGTCTAGCTCATCACGTACACTAATTTAGAAAACGACATGTTTATGTCTTTCGTTTAAACTATATCTTTCGCGAAACGGAGTGGCAGCTTTCATTTAAAGGACGAAAGTGTGGCCCTTTGATAAACCCCCTCCATCAAAAGCAACAGATGCTCTCCTTAAATACAGATCAAGTTGACATCCCCGGTACAGAAAGACACAGCAACATAATACGACGCACCTGTTGGGGATTAAGCTAAACGATTCTGTATGACCCTACAATTAGCTCTACTGTTCTCATCTCATCATTTTTGTCACTGTTGTCTACTAATCTCCTGTCTTTCTTTCAAGCTTTATTCGTGTTTCCCCTGTCTACTTTTTACGCTTTAACCAATTTCTGAAATTAAAGGTTGATTGCATGTATAATAATGTTCCTCTATGCGTATTGAAACACAAGTTAGATATTAGTGACCATTTTTACGGATTCCATCTATGTTTTTGTTGATATACTCTAATCTCTTCATGGGCAATAAATCGTAACTATTGTCTCAATATAATCATTTTTCTAATTCAGTATAATATGCCTAAAGGACACACTTTCTTACGCTCCTTGCCTCAATGATTGTAAACAATAACTATAGTTTAATACATTTAACGAAATGTTGATATGAACAGTTCTTCCTTAAAATTATTAAATCATCCGGTTTGCTCGTGTGTGCATAATAGTTGGATACGCTGTATAGTCTCAAGATAAAAACATATTCCATAATCATACTCCAATCTAGCTTATATGTACGCTACATTTAAACTTGACTTTCTTTATCTAATTTTTCGCTGTGTAAATTAAATCAGTAGTGCGAGTTAATCAGCTGCTTTATATGAATCAATTTCCATATTGCGCTGCTTTGTGAATAGTGGATGCGTAATACAAATAGTGTGCACTTGCCCAAACCAGGACATCCCCTAAGGACAATCGCTTTACAAACCTTGGGATGCATAAGCGATTGTTAACATAATATTATCTGTATTTACATGAGAATTTTGTATTCGTGTCCCTCTAATACACTTATCCATCCCCTTCAATACAGTAATTCTATCAAATCATGAACCGTAGCGGTCAAATAACCTTGAATAATATACTTAAGTAGTATAACGCTAATTGTATTATGATTGGTTCTGTATTTATCCTAGTGTTATCCTAGATAAATGCCAACATCATCGATACAATACCTTTTACTCTTAAATAATATTTATATACTTTTCTATTGGATTTGCATGATTTTTATAGTGGTAACCTTATTACGCGGGGAAGTATTTACTTAAAGTGCAAATCGCATCATTTATAGCTGTTCATATGTGACACAAGGAGGGGTTAGCAAAAAGGCGGACAAGGTAAACATATTTTATGAAGTATGAATATAAACAGTTATTTTGTTCTAATAGAATCTTCCGGTTTTCCTGTGTCCATAATGTTCTGAATACACTATACAGTCTTACGATAAACACATATCCCATAAGCACACTCCAATCTTCTCTATACGATACATGTCAACTTGATGGTTGATAAGCTAATGTTTCGCTATGTATATTAAATCAGTAGTACGAGTTGATCAGCCGCTTTATATGAATCAATTTCCATATTAATTGACTTAACGCTGCTTTGTAAATATTTGATGAGGAGTATAAATAATGTGCATTTACCTAAACCAGCATATACCCTAAGGACTTACACACCTTACATGACGCCTTAGCGATTGTTAACAAAATATCATCTGCATTTATTTGAGCATTTGATATCGCCCTTTCACCTTATGCACTTACTTCAAATTGTTATGCAGTTATTCTACCAAATCGGGAGTCGTAACTGTCAAATCATCTTGATTTGAAACCATTCCTTAATTTGAAATATTTTGATTTGGAATTATTTGATATAATTAGTATAAAGTTAATAGTAACCCAGGGTTGAAACCCAAGGTTCCACAACCATGAACGTTAGGATATTTTATATTTATACAGTTAATAGTATGTATGATTGGCTCTGCTATGCATTCTAGCTCTGCTGGCATCGCCTAGAATTCCCATAATTCCCATTAATAATACTGTATTTTAATCCAAATTCTAGAAACACTTCAGCAGGTCAATTATCTACCAACACTGTCTCTATGCAGTTCACCAGATGGTCTATAATACTGCTGTGTGTGATGTGTTTTGATACTAGGCTCTGCTAAATACACTAGTTTACCCCCGGCGACCTTGGGGGGTAACATGACACTTTAGTCTCTTCCTCATCACTTGAATAGATTCAACACTAGTACGCGACTCCATAGTGTCTGTTACATGGGTTGATATCCACCAGACTTGCTCCTTGGGCTATAGTTATATAATAACAGGTCGTAAAAGTTTTGGTGTATTTTGCAGAGCCTCGTTGGTCACTGCCTTGGCATCAATTAGTAATATGAGCAGTTTATCATTGGTCTGATCACTGTAGTAGCAATACCAGTGTATACATGCACTAGTCGTATACATGTAGTCTGTACATGTACATGCTGTAGTTCCATGGTGCAGGCAAGGCAGTGTATGGTTGGTGAGGGGATGGGGTGGGTTGATATAATGGTTGGTGAGGGGATGGTGGGTTGATGAAGGGGTGGGGACTAAGAGAGCTCTGTAGCAGAGCTAATGCATTCTAGCGATTTGACGAGCCGCTTATGAGTGCACACCACCAAAGAATATTTTGCATTTTGGCCATACAGAATTCACACCACCAAATGGTTTCCCTATGCGTTTACATGTAAAATGGTAGTTACAAAAAGCCCATTTTCTCGCTTATAAAGCGACTGGAATTTTCAATTTGACATTTTCCTTAAAGTTCATGATATATTTGATAATTTAATCAAAACAAATATATATGGTATCCCCGAAAGTTCTGAGAAATAAGACCCCAAAGTTGGACAATTGATGTAGCGCCCTCATTTATCAGAAAAAGTTGAGAAATGTTGCCAGATCATTTACAATCAAAATACATCCAAAAACCTACAAAATGCATTGAAAATAATTATGTCTTTTTCCACTGTGGTATTAGGTAGTAGTCCTAAAATCAGGATTAAACTACAACTTTAATCATTTGGGAGCAATAAGTACCATTTCTGATTAATTCTATAATCAATGGGCCACAGGATGAAAGCTAAGAAAAAACTTTTGATTGCCGTCTCTACAAGGACTGAAATTATTTACTGGCGTGGAATCTACACGGCAGTGTTTGAAATTAAGATTGACCCCATCATAAGTCTAAATTTAACATCCTAGAAAAGGTAAAAAGTGCTGTAAATGTACCAAAATGTTTCATAATTTGGCATCCCACATTAGGCCCAACATCTGTAGCTTTCTCTTGAATGGTATCATTTTACACGATTTCACTGTTTCCACCAATTTAGAGCTCCTGATCACCTGATCTAAGAATATAGGCAGCCTGTCGTACCTAAGATATATATCATTGGCCCGTAGTGGGGGAAAATGCTAGTTACCCCCTACAAAAGTGATTGTTTTTAAGCAGAAGACATCTAGATATTCAATAAAAACAATAATTTGAATGAACCAGTTTGCTCTAAAGGTGAAAAAATAACACGAACTTGACCTCTTTACCACACAAAGCAATAGGGAACTTATTTGGTGGTGTGGGACCTTATATGTATTTCTGTTAGTTGTATTTGTTACGCTCTGTTCTGTGAGGGATACCTCGAGTGCAGGCTGGATACACCGACACGGGCAATTAAAATCCATAACTTGAATCATTTAACTTTCGCTGTCATGTTGTTCTACTATTCGCCAACAATAAGAATAATTGGTGAACCCAGGAAATAACCTCTATGTCCGTCCAGCCTTAACATAAAGTGTATATAATATTCATCCAACAAATTAATCAAATATCTTTGCTAACGTGTATTTCCCTAATCCTGTATATCCTCGTAAGACAAACTTTGAGCATATCTTGAAACCTTTATCCCTACAGTCGATGAGAATAATCCAAACAAATATTAAATATTAATTCATCAGATTCAAACGTTCTCAAATCAAATATCACAAACTTATGTACGTTATGTAATTCTAAAAGGCTGCTCTTATCTAAACATGCTAACGTTTGAATTATATATGACGCATATTGACTAATGCTCAGTTCACTTATCCAATATCCCCCATTGAACAAGTATGCGTATACCTTAATGCAGACGATTCACAGGTCGATCACAATAAGCATTCGGGCAAACTTATTGCTTGATGAAGCCTTAATCTGTAATCAACACATTATTTGAAGAATGAGTCTAATGGACATTTGCCTAATCTAGCTTATCCCTGTAGGACGATGTTCCTCGCATTCTCCCTGTACAGCTCGAGTTTTACCAATCGATTAGAGTTACCAATCATTACTTTGAACACTATGAAATACAAACATGACGTCATTGCGTACGGTGCGTTATTCTTATGCACGGGCGTATGTACTCACACGAGTAATGCAACTGATCTGCCTATCACTGATACACGCTCCAACGACATGTTCAACTATATCCTTTAGAGATATAGTAAATACAGTAAGTCACTCGATCAACAATCTGATAATTTTCACGTAATTTTGTTGGATGACGAGTTTTTCAATGCTCATTTCCCTAAACCAGCATCACCCCAAAGGACAACTTTTGCACATCTACACCGTAATGCCAATGTTTTAAAATTGCTCGAAATTGTTATTTTATGGATATCATTTGATGTTATCAACAAATGTAATGAATAATGCGACCAATGAAAATGTCCTTAATCTACCTTGTCGAAGAAGTACACAATTCGTATCGTACGTACCTTGATTCTTGAGTTCCGCCGCTCGATCTGCATTATCCATCTGACAGAAGAACTGCTCTAAACTCTTATAATTCCATTCCTCCTGCATTTTAGCTGGCACCGTAGTCGCAGCTGTGGTCAATTCTTCTGTTATATTCTCTTCTTCAAAATAGGTGGTAATCACCGTATAAACATCCACTAATTCTTCACCTTCTGTGAAGTTACCACTGACAAGTTTGAGCTATGGGAATAAACAAAACCGAATATTCAGAATAGTTTGGGATTAATTATTGTACTACCACAAACAACTATGCATTCATACACTCCCATGCGTTGATGCAAGAATGAATGAACGTTAACAGCGCTGTGAAACTCTCGGAGCAATACCCGTGTGTAGATGACGTCACGTATCGCTGACGAATCAATGCGTGAAATTAAAAGCGTATTGTATATAGAAGTATTATCAGCTCGCTTTCAACTTATTCAATTACATCGAGGGAAACACCCGGTAAAGTGGCGTTATAATCCACTCCTATTGAAGCATTTATATAACCAACTTATACCAGGTGTTCACGAGCGAATTAAATGTGCGCCCTTCACTATTGCATCACAAATTGAACGTAGATTAAAATAAGCAACACCTACACGTGTTCATATAGCAGACAAAAGTGACCTGAAACGCTACACTCAGATCCAGACACTAGCAGAACATAATAAATTATTATTGTAAAGGAGACGTAGCGTATAAAGATAGAAATCAGTGACAACAATAATGTATATGTGGGTGGAATGACTGTAAGTCGGATATAATTTGAACAGCTCGTTGGTTTTGATATCCGGGCGAGAGGAACATTATGAATGCTCACATTCTCACGGTCAGCTGTCTCTATATGCGTGTAAATTTACTATTTGAAGAATTTTGACTTACATGCGGAAAAGCATACCGTTTTAATTTCCTTTCATCCAATAATTCACACTGTGTCAAACTTATCTTGGATATCTTTTGTTTTGAAAATATATTAAGATAAACATAGTCTCATGCATAATAAAATGTAATTCAGGTCCAAGATACTGGTATACCAGTATCGCTCGATAATGGAACATAAAGGTTGCCAGTATCGGTCGATACTGGTACGTTTTTACTGTTCCAGTATTGGTCGAAACTGGAACACTAAATTGTTCATAACTGCCGCGTACACTATAGAATAGTTTCATCAGGAATTCAGAAGAACATGATAAAACAGACTAGAAACACTAGCTCTGGATCAAACACAATCCACTGAGGAAGACAACCGATGTGTTGTTGAAACCCGTATGGAAAATTAAGTAAGTTTCCTAATTGGAATTTTCTAACGAAAATTATTATCATGCCGCGTACACTGATATTATAACTCGCAGGGCTGATCACAATCCTTTATACCATATAAATATTGATTTGTAAACATCACACAAATCAATACAAATCAACTTTCAGTCGAAGTGAAAATAATGCATGGGAAAGCATCGGCTTAACATTTCAGATATATTCATTGCTTAACATGGGATTCGATTTGAAAGGTTTACTTACGGTAGAGAATATTTTAACCATACGTAAAATCTACAAAGACTGTCTGTAATTTCCATCAGAAATACTTATCGTCCAAAATCTGAAAGCCCTGAAAAACGTCTTGTATGCAATATGCGCGTAATATGATAAACTAGTAATCGTTTTCTTCGTAATTGTCAAGTGACTATTCGCTGTTTCTCGTATGTGACCCTATTGATGATAAGGCGACTATTATTTGTATAAGTCTTTCCATACATTTTGATTTTTGTTGTTGACAATTCACCAACATTTTTACAACAAATTTGAAAATAAAAGCCTGACCAACCGACACTACCTTGACCATAGAACAGAGTTAATCTCTCGTCGCCTATGAGCCATTTCTTATCTATGTTATAACATGCAATTTCACCGATATACCTGTTACGTGAGGAGTATCTATGTTATAACATGCAATGTCACCGATATACCTGTTACGTAAGGAGTATCTATGTTATAACATGCAATGTCACCGATATACCTGTTACGTAAGGAGTATCTATGTTATAACATGCAATGTCACCGATATACCTGTTACGGGAGGAGTATCTATGTTATAACATGCAATGTCACCGATATACCTGTTACGTAAGGAGTATCTATGTTATAACATGCAATGTCACCGATATACCTGTTACGTGAGGAGTATCTATGTTATAACATGCAATATAACCGATATACCTGTTACGTGAGGCCAACGGATAAGTTTCCCAGCTACATTTACGATTCCATTCCATAGTTCCTTATGTAATTACATTTCTTACGCTGTCTTTAACATGGAACAATTTTGTTAGCTATTTTGTCTCTTCAATATTTTATTATTCTACGAAATCGACTATTTTCAACATGTTTGGTACACATCATTCATAACTTTGTTTATGATCCTCTTCTAAAATAGAATTGAAATTATTTATTCATATTTTCGCAACCTCTTTTGTAAATCGTCCAACATTGACACACTTTAATCAAAAATCAAGGAGATACAATTGTAACTAATGCCAGTTTATGCATGGTTATGCTCTATTGTATGCATACCGATATCTGAATCGAATAATCCGCCTGCTCCGCCTGCTCAGCCTGCTCAGCCTGCTACTCCTGCTACGCCTGCTCATTCTTTGTATATAATTATTCTTAATCGTAATATAAAGACTCCTTTGGTTTCTGTAGCTTAAAGGCTTACCCTTGGCATGTTATCATTTTTAGGTTCTGTAAGTGTATGTTATTTCTAAATGTTTTATATTTGTAAAACGTGCAGTCCTTTTTTGTATGATATGACTATTTCGGGGTTTAACTCTGTGTCTGACAGACCAACATGGACAATCTTGATACAGATAACCAAGCGCCATAAATAACGTTAACTGCAATGTTATTTGCTACATTCACACCCTTCAATGGTAATCGCATCCACAGAATCAAGCAATGTTTCAGGTATGCCTTGCAGCATGAAGCAATACAGACCCTCGTCTATGTCTTATGTATTAATAAATCACAATCAAAGACGGACTATTGTTTGGTTCTTATCCACTAGCAGTACAGGGGAGGAGGGTGGAAATAGGTACCTGGCTTATGATCAGGGGTATAACCGACTAATTATGGTTAATATACATGATTTGACATTTCATTTGGGATTAGGGGATGATGGGACGAGACTTCTGGTAGGAGGAGGGGAAATGATCCCTGCTCCTTCTCTGGTTACGCCCCTGCATATCAGCCCCAAATACTAAGACTGATGAAAGTTGATATTGACGGGCTTATATTAATACAGTTACAAGTTTACTCATAACACGCCTAAGCATTGAATGTTGAAATCATATGATGTTTCACACCACTCCAAATAAAAACTAGTTTCGTGTCAGAACTTGGCTCTGCATTAATCCGTATGGACATTTTATATTCAAGACCGAACATCTACTATTTACAGAGGAGGTATTTGTTGATGCAGATTGGCAATGCACCTCTTCAACAAACACTCACTAATCAATGAAAACAAAACACAGATTATATTGAGAGTCCTACATTCAGCGAGTGTTAAGAGGTATGAAAGAGAGTATTAAGGGCATAAAGGCATGTCTCGAGGCGCCATTCCCACCCGTGAATATCTCCGGCACATAATGCAGTGCGAGCTACACAAAGAGTACAAGTTAAAAAACACCATGTAAAACAAAATAAGTAAAATATGACATAATGTATGTATATAATTATAACAGTTTGTTGAGAGCAATTAACAAATGAATTGATAAATTAGACCGATACTGGAACTTCCTTTTAACAACTGCTACGTTGCGTGTGAAACCATCATACTTCATCAGACAACTGACCCGCTGTCATCTTTATAATTACCAAATGATTTGTAAAATGAATTGTACATTTATCAAATAAGGAATATTTTAGACAGAGTTATGCAATTACTTCATGTAAAATTGCGAGTACGCGGTTCTTTTACTGTTCTCAAGAAATTAAAAACCAGCCTTCTTGTGTCAATAACGGCGAACGCCAAGATGGGCTCCGTGATGTCTGCTGATTTTGCATGGTTTGTAGGTAATTAGACTACATTCTTTTCACCGTTATGAGCACACATTATACAGAGGAACGTTGTGATTATGACAGTTTGCCCACATGCAATGTAAAATCCATAAGGTCATTCGGTTTTAAACACTTTCCACGCGGCTATTAGTTTTACCATATTATACAAAACAGATTTTTCAGAAACCTTTCCCAACTTTCAAGGTCTATCTCAAGGATTACTGAACCAATGCTAAGCATGTTTGTACTTATTTCAATGTATTTCTCATGGTGATTCTAAATATGATGATGGGATTCAATAATTGTGACATTTTTGAAACATTTTGTGAGATTTTAGCGTGTCGTCTGCTGATGCCTGCCTTGTGGAAAGTGTTATGGATTGACTTGATCATGCTTATGCCTTCCATCCCTGAATACGCCAAGCACATATTTTGGAATCTATACTGCATGCATCAATACGGACATCCCTCATAGTATTACATCAATATTGACAGCCCTCTTAGTATTGAATAGCCACTATTTATAGAAACGCTACAGGTTGGTACGTATCGAAATAACAGCAATTCAACCCATACCGGTCAATGAAGGGACACTGGTAATATAAAGAGGATGACATTGAGCCCGTGGTAAAGACGATTCTAAAGGGCAAGGTACGCCTTATCACTTTCCACACGGCTATTAGTTTTACCATTTACAAAACTTCAAAATGTATCTCAAGAATTACTGAACAAATAATAGGCATATTTGTACTTATTTCAATGCATTTGTCATGGTGATTACAAATATGTGATGCGATCTGTGAAAACCTGTCGGATGTCGCAAAATGTGAACTAGGGATTATGGGTAAAAAATATTATTATTATTTTTGTTTTTAAGATTTTATTTAGAAAATTAATTTCCAATACTTTGTGTCATCATCTTTTATTAAATGTCACCTTCAAAAACTCACTTAAGACACTTTTATAATTTACCTTAAAATGTTATTTTATTGAACTATGTATCTTTTTTGGCCTGTTTTCATGATTTCTTGTTTTATAGCTTTTTATGACATCACAATCATCTTTCACTCATAACTTTTTTGTGGTGATCGTAGAAAAATGATAGAAACAGTTCTGATCAGCACAGTTTCAGTATATCCAATATGAAAAATCCCACCATTAGGCGGGTTTTCACAGATCGCATCACATATGGTAATGAAATTCAATAATGTTGACATTTTGTGACATTTTGGAACGTCTGCAGAAGCTTGCCGCATGGAAAGTGTTAAAACTCCACTCACACTTCTGGATATTTCATTTCAAGCATACTGTACCAGGTGTTGGTTACGTTCTTCATGTTATATAACACAGCTTGTTTATAAGAAGAGCTGACATACTAGTTGTTGATTTAGCGCTATATGGTAACTCTTTAATATTTCATAACGATCTGTATATTTCAGATTTCTCGATAATAATTTCAGTTTAAAAACGTATAACATAATGTTAATCAGTCTCTATGTGGTCTTAATGGATAAATGATTACAAAGTGTACAAATAACACGCACGCAGCACAAAGATGAACGCACCAGCAATGACCACGCGTACGGTTTTGCGGAGTTCACGAAATGCACGGAATACGCCGTTCCAATGTGTTTCGTTCAATTATAAGATTATCATGAAGCTTTAGTTGATTAGAGTCGGCTAAGCAACATTAATCAATGACAAACAGACACATTGTATTAATAGGATTGCTTTACGTCGCGTGACTGGTAAAGAGGTCACGTGACTGGTAGAGAGATCACGTGAGTTGAAGAGAGGTATGTTTAAGGGTTATAAGAGATAAAGGTATAGGTCTCAAGACATCTTGCACACCCTTGTATATATCAATCATAACCACGTTTCGGAAATGCACTACGTATATTACATCAATAGGACATTCCTCTTTAGGATCGAGTAGGCCTACCTATTTTCAGACGAGCTTGTTGGTGACATAGCATCTCTTCAAGGTATTCTGATCAATGAGGAAAATTCATGATGGCACTGGGAGAGACTTATACACTCAGTATTAGTTGTAAGAGGTATGTTTAAAGTATTACTGTTACGCCTCGGACCGCAATTTACCCCTATAATATTTAGGTAAATAAAAGGTGAAACAGATTGATCAATACTTAAATTAACAATTAGAATAATTAATAACAATAACAGAGATGATACTGTGGTGATTATAAATGCAGTAAGTGGTAAGTGGGAGAGGTATGCTTGACGAAAATAAGCCTCGACACCCCTTTGACACCTGAAAATGTAGCGTTCATTGATTTACTAATGCTATATATATATTACCAGGAACATATTTGCCATCTGCAGTACACCTACTATGAATTGAATTCCCGTGTGTCTTCACATTCCTGAATATTTCAAAAATAGCGTCATGTTCCGAATTTGCACTGAATAAATCAATAAGGACATCCCTCTCAATGATTGAACAAATACTGTCTACATATACAAGAGCTATTGGTTGATTCGAATCGACTTAGCAGCTCTCCGAGCAACATTGATCAATGATGAAAACACAGATGATATTGACGGGCTTACATTCAATGAGTGGTAGGGAGGTATGTTTAAGGGTGTTAAGGGCATAAGGGTATGTCTCAAGACGCCAATCTCACCCCAGTATATCTCACGCATAACCACGTGTCGGTAATGCACAGCGCAAAAATCGATATCATATAGGAATGAACAACTTTCTATAATTTAGAACAGGTGGTGGCGGATTTATATCCACATGACAGGTCGAGACGAGAAAAGAAAAGAACAATTGTTGACGAGAAAAGAAAACAAATAAAAGAACTCAATACAGATGAAAACCTTATCAAAAGTTTAAATAAAGACAACTTGTCGAAACCGAGTTTTTCAACTCGAGTCTATGAGTCTATACAACCCACAGCACATTATGGAAGACGGAGAGCAACTGTTACAATGCACGACCACCATAAGTGTGTGTGGACAAACATATGTTTAACCATTTTCCTTTAAATGGTCACCATTTTGTAATTTTGAGCTTTTATTTCAATGCCATATTCAGCATATATAGCCAAAATATTAAAATTGAAGATTACATAAAATTACATATTCTTAAACTTAAATATTCATTGGAATATTTGTAATTTGTTGGAACAATTTACATCACATATCAATGAGGACCTCCTTTTACGATTGAACAAATTTAATATATATAAGAGCCACTGGTTGATTGAAATCGACTAAGCAGATTTTTTAAGTCTATACTGATCAATAAAAAAAAAAGCAAATATTGTGAGACGTACATTAGTAGTAAGAGGTATGCTTAAGGGCAAAACGTGGAGGGACGCAGCCGTTCTAACCCCTGAACATCTCTAGTGTACAGTCTGATATATATCATGTACTAGAATTATATTTAGTAAGTTGTAGGTAAGAGGTACAATATAGGTATAACTTAAAGGGGAAGGCCGGAGAAGACAAGGATGGCAACTCGTTAAAACAATAAATATGGGATATCCTGTATTCTTAAACTATTTTGACAGTGTTATTGCGCTTTATTCCGTTTGGGTGCGAAGACGGAATAAATCTAATTGTGGTCTTGGGCACAAGCTGCGGACGGGATAAGATATATGCCGTATACAACCATTCCCCAAGCTCTGAGAAGATCCATGACGGACGCCATTAGAATCGAGGATTTAAGCAACAGTTGATCAATAAAAACCACATGAGTAAATCTAAACATAAGTTGCGTGATTGCCTGTGACAAATATTCAACAGTTGTCCAATTGAAACAATTAACGCCATATTTTAGAAACAAAATGAGTTTTGACCGAGGGTTTTCCAAACTTGTTACTAAATTGTTTTGCTCAACAACGTTGGGTAGTTTTTACTTTTTATACAACACCTAGATTTCTTCATTATGTTGAATAAAATGTAATCAACCATTCACCCAACAGATGATTAAACGCAATTAAGCAACGTATTTTACTCAACATTTTAGCAGTGTGCTCCGAGGAATTCTGGTACAGATAAGCTGCCTTCAATTTGTTAAGATGTTAATTTGTATGCAAATATTTAGGGTTGAAAAGCAAAAATGCAATAATTGCACTAATTGACGGGTTCTACGTTATCACGGTGACGCACTCCTGTCAAGTTTAGCGCCCTCAAGTGAAACGGGCTCTCGTTCCGGAGCTGACTGTACTAGATTTGTTTAGACCCGCCCCGTCTTCTTTTTATAATATTTTGACTTGGCATTCAAACCCTCCGAGTTGGTTGCAACTTAACTAAAATGCTTCAGCTATCAATATTGTAACGACATTGATTATTTTGCAAGTGCCGTTGAAAAGAATGTCAACACATAGCAGTAACGTATCTTGATGAAATGGGACATCTTCTGGTTCTTTGCGGATCTAAAATACCAAATTATATACCAATACAATTCTAGAGGTACCAAAGGATGAGGAAACATGATTGTTTTTCTGTTTATTCAACAAAACACATCTGAATGCTTCGCCAGTACGCTGGTGACAGGGAGAGATGACTAACGACTGAAGCTAGTCTGTCAGTGGTAAAGATTTGCGACTTGACGTGCGACTATTTCAGTGTATTATACATGTTATTTGGATAAACTCTTAAAAGTTCATGTTCAAAGTTCACCCGATCTGGAAATGTCTCAGATGTACACAAGTGTGTGAAGGACCCACTTGATATCCGATTCGGGTGGTTTCTTGTTCCGGAAGAGCAGGGGTGTATATTGACAAGTACTTTGAGGCCGCCGTGGTGAACGACATCATCATATGAACCAAATGTTAATAATGTTTTTGTATTAGTACTATGTTAAAATTTCCATGCGGCAGGATATTTCACAAAAAAGTTTCACAAATTAATGTCAAATTTGATGAATTTCATTACCATATTTACCGTACAAACATGCCTAGTATTGGTCCAGTAATCGTTGAGATAGACCCTGAAAGTTGGGAAAGGTTTCTGAATATTCTGTTTTGTATTTGGTAAATCTTCAGCTATTATGAGTGTGTGTCAAATAATAACAATGTACCCATTGTGTCCTTGAATCTTTTCTTTTCTATACTACGTACGTATGAATTCAAGAATTTAATATGCTATTCAAACTTCAGTTGTGCAATAAAATACAAACAATAAACAACACTAAAATTAAACCAGTGAAAATATCACACATTCTCCCGGCGAGTATATTATTGTATAACTTAACCCTTGTCAGTATATGATAACAGCTGCGGAGGTGTAGCCATGGTGTGAAAATAAACTCCTTTATGGGCGACCCTTTAGCAATTAACGGGCAAGTTTAACCTATTTCAATGGGAGCAAAACTATTTGGAAATGAGGATACTACAGTGCAACTTACCATGGACGCCTTTTATTTCAATTTGTTATACACCACCAAAGATTAACATTAAATCAATTCAGTATTTCCTCCAAATACTTATAAACCCCTATTGTGATTGGTCTTTGCACATGTGTAGCTAGCTTTTGACTGACCATTATTTCACAGCTGAGTACACATCTTTAATTTATATAGACCTGTAAGGGATGTCAACAGGCACATAGTAGGGAACCACACACAAACGGGTTGCGTTTCAATGTGCATGACTGCACACTGAATTACACAAAAAAACCCAATAACAACAATTTATAACAAGTGCTTATAACATTTTGTTGTGTATGTTAATACGCTTTAATTATGGATATGTTCAAATAAATTATAAAAATATTGGTAGTCAATTATGCAAATTAATGAAATACATATATTATAAATACAAAGAAATGTTCTATTTTGCTCATACATTAATGTCGGAATTAAGATTATTCACAACGCATATGAATGTACAGGTTTCCAAGCTATACACATATCCAGATATAAATTAAAATCTGTTTATGATTCGATCCTAATTAAAATGTAAATACTACACAAAAGACTTCATTGAAAGAAAAGTAGTGATTTTATAGTTATTTAAAGATAGGAATTCCGATTTTCAATTTGATGTTTTCTATTCTACATGAAGGGTCATCCTTAACATAGTCATATTCCAAAGTTTGAGTTGCATAATTCCAATGGTTCTTATTTTAGAAGCACAATGTGACATGCAATTTGCCCATTGAGTAGTACACAAACTGGCCGGCTGGTTAACCCCCTTTGGCAGTATTTCACTGCATTTTGGCCTATAACGTCTAGATGAATCATATTCTGCTCCTTTAAGTGAATTTGATAAAATGATAGAATTTGATATAAAGGGCATTGATGATCTGATGCACTGTATGACACCATGGCTCATGTACACCTCTGCAGCTGATGTGCTAATAATTAATAACCTTTTTCATAGCTTGGACAGCCTGTATATAACTAAGTTAACACTTTCAACGAGGCTTTTGGTTTTACCATGACTCTATCCTCGAGATGTACAACTTTAAGGTCTATCGCAGGGACTTCTGAATCGATACTAGGTATGCGTGTTCTTATTTTAATGCATTTCTCATGGCATTTCTCGTGGAATGTCGTCAGCAGACGCCTGCCGCGTGAAAAGTGTTAATATCGGTAACGTAGTAAATTCTATGAACAAACACCAATATTTGCATATGCTGTACAATGATTAATCGTTAGTCAACATACCACGTATCTTACTCATTTATTGAAAAGAAGATGGATTTTAAACCTCGAATTTATAGAGAAAATGCCTTCAAGGGTGCAGGTCGATGTTCCGACGTGTCATTTGTTCTAACGCTTTTTATCACGACAGTTTTTTACTATGAAAGTTTAATATTCTTCCGAAGAGTCATTTCGATATCCCGACCGTTTATTTGTCCGAAAAATAATTGATCCAAAAGGCAATTGATTTGAAAGAGCAAAGACGTTTAGAAACGATGACCTTTGGAGATGGTTTCTTCTCATAAGGGCCTTTTTCTTCGAGTTCGGAGCAAAGATCTTTCGAAGTGATGATCCTTGTTTTCTTCGAACGGTTTTACTCTGTAAGGTCGACATTCCAAACATATTTCGGAGACACAGTACATTTTGGACCAGTGATTCCCAGCAAACCTTCGGAAATAATCTTTCGGGAAAAGAAAAATCGAATTAATGACTCTTTGGATTAAAAATACGGAACAATGACCTATCGAAACAACAGAAATAACCTTTCGAACTAATGAACTTCAATAGAGGACCTTGTCACCTACGTACTCGACAAAGCAACTCTACATCAAAACATGCGTCATATATTTCTTTCAACACCATCTATAAATACATTTTGTAACACCTTCCTTTCGGTCAAATAGTTCTGTTTGTTTTATACTTATTATGCTCTAGATTTGGTGTAATCCACTATAATAAAGCTCCACTGGAATCAAACAGCTCGATAAAACACTTTCCATTAGTTTTACAATTTACAAAACAGATGTGTTCAGAAACCTTTTCCAACTTTCAAAGTCTATCCTAATAATTATTTTAAATGTTTGTACTTATTTGAATGCATTTCTCATTGTGAATCCAAATAGGGTGACAAGATTCAATAATGTTGACATTTTTGAATCGTTTTGTGACATTTTGGAACTGCCGTCTGCAGACGACTGCCGCGTTGAAAGTTTCAACACTAGCATCAGTATCGATCGTTTGCCTTATTTTCTTAAATTGTTATGTGCTCATGTTCGTAGCTATGCATTAGAGCCACGTGTGTTTCAGATGTTCACATGATAGTGTGAATAACACACTTGAACTTCAAGTTCGTTTCCTGTTCTGCTAGAGCAAGGATAGGTTACGAAGTACCATGAGGCCACCTATTATACAGCTGCGTTTCCAAAAACTGCAGAGCTGATAACTGAAAAAGTAGGAAACTTAGCTGCTTAGTATTTTGGGAGATCAAGGTAAAACATATCTCTGACCTCAATTGGTGAAATTGTGAGACCAATCCAATGGCAACCTTCTAATAAAATACACTGTTTTCTTCAATAGAGCGTGGTCAGAACTCGATTATTTCAATTTAACAATAAACCATTCGTGCGTTGCATCTCTGTAATGTGTGCAAATTTTCTCTGTGTTTATATTCTCCGAAATAACTTATGTTTGGTAAAAAGGTTTACATTACAGGTATTTTGGATCAATATTCAGCATTAGAAAAGGTGTTTGTACTTTTGAATCACCCTAATGACGAATTTCCTGAGTAAGAATAAAGGCAAAGGCTAAACTTTGACGAAGTCAGTACGATGCGCAAATGCAACGCATGGACAGTTCATGGGCAAAATCGAGAAAAAAACCACCCTGAGTTCTGACCACGCTGTATTCAAAGCTTTATATTTCAAATATATTTACTTTGGTATCCCTAAATATTGAGCAGCTATGCTTCCTCCATTACTAGTAATAAGCCCTCCGGTTTGGACCCGGTTTTTGGGATACGCCGTTAGTGTGGAACATAATCACACACATGCACGTGTGAGCTGAATTGAAAACAAACTTTTAGCTTGACACAACCCTGTGTCATGAAAAAAATTAAAAGAAACAAATGCCAAGCAAAAATATTGTAAACATGACATCATTAGAATCATGTCAAACGTTATACAAAATCAACTAATTAATTCGTAAGAATGACGATGGTTAACTGAAGACACCAACGCCGACTAATATTTGGACGAGAACCAACTTCTTCGGTATTATAGATAAGAGGTGATATGAAGCCGTATCAACTATACTATATTTGTCTTCCACTGTACAGTGACGTAACTAGCAGGCGCAGCCATTAGGCACGCGACCTTCCGTCTTTCAACGCTCGTGTGTATACGTCAGCGCCTCATGTGCTGCGATTAGTGGAATACGCAGTTACGTCACTGTCTCCTGATGGCCAAATAGACATACCTCCCTCGAGGCTTCAAAGTAAAAATAGACCGTTTGTCTTATTATCTTATTGATCTCCTGGAACCAATTCCTTGTAAAGCATCAGAAATTAGGTATAAACTTGGTATATACGATGTCTCCAATATAATGTATTAACCATACTTTTCTCAGGACTCAGCTACTAATTTTCAAATGAGTTTAGGATCATTGAAGAGGGTTTTTGTCGTCGACTCGGCCCGGGTCGATAAAAAAACAAATGCAAGACCCCACAGGGACCTGAACCCGGCCTTAAGGCTCAACTAGCATCCGCGTAAACCATTTGAATGTCTTGTATTATTTGGTTAAACTGTCAAAAGTACTGACATTATATAGGCCAAACATGGCTCGAATATAGACATGGATGTGAATAACACACTTGACATCCAAGTCAGTTTCCTGGTCAAGGATGAATTCAAAGTGCCTAAAGGCCACCTTATGGACCTTATGCTTGGTTGTAAAATAATTACGTTCACATTCAATATTCGCTTAGGCGACGAACACAACACCTGGTCTACGTGTCCGACCCAACCATTGTTTCGATTTTTTGTTTTGCAAATTTGTGCCAATTTACATTGGTGAATAGACACCAACATTTTCAAGACATTAAGGAAAACCCCCAAAACAAAGCAAACAACGCCCGCTCGACCGACCCTACCGAGCCCCAGAGGTCCGTTTGCCGGTCGAACAGTACTTTCTTCGTCGCCTTTTGTTTAGTGATGAAGCGACTTTTCATTATTCAGTATTCATTATTTGATCAGACTTCATCATTTTCATGTAAATACATGTTTCATCAACTCATATTCATTCATTCATTTGTATTTATTTTATTTTATATAATAATAATAATGATAATGGTAATTTATATAAAGCGCCGGTATCCGCCGCAAGCGACGCTCATGGCGCTTCTCTGCATAACAACCAAAATAACATAAACACGCATAAGAACAGAGATTCTTTATTCTTTATATGCCTCTGGCCCCTTATATTACATGATACAAAAAATATAAATACGCATACATTAAAAAAATTGAATCCATATTTTGCTATAAGAGGACGAGGGATACTCACTTTGTCCATCCCCAAAGCGTAATGCAATAATTACAACAGATAATCAATTAAATACAATATATTTTCTATCTTCATTGCATGCAGTGAATATACAATGAACAAGGTTTTTAATATCAGTGCCTTTTGGAGACCTCTTGAGTTGGCTGAATTGCTCATGGGTTGGGCGTCTGGTGTAAGTTCCCCCTAGCATATAATAGAATATTTCCATAGATATTTGATGGATTTAAATAATTTTCAGCTAGAAGGATGCACCCAATTGTTAGGCACATTTTGAAACCACATTTGTTGGCCTTGAGACAATGCAACGATAAGAAATTGTGCCATTTACCATTTTTTATACAGAAAAAAGTGGCACTAAATCTCACTGGCTATGGCTGGTTTTGTTCATAAATTAACAGACATTTTCTTGGTGGATTTTCGTGCACAGACATGGGAATCTACCAAACAATTATGTGTGGCATCATTTCAAGAAAATCAGTAAGCAGATCATAATTTTGTGCACCAAGACACGGTAGCATTTATTGTCTAAAATGTTTGTTAATGTTATGGACAAAACCAGCCATAGCCATTAGAGATTTAGTGCCACTTTTTTTCTCTATAAAAATGGATAAATGGCAGAATTTCTTATCGTTGCATTGTCTCAAGGCAAACAATATTCTAGTATATGCTAGGGGGGAACTTACATATTGTGTTGAGTGTATATTTATTGCATAAGTTTTATATTGATAACAAATGATATTAAAATGAAAATCATCTTCAACGTTATCATCATAGCACAGTAAACATTCCCGATCACAAGGATCTATCTCATGTGTTCTACAGGTTTCAATGCGAGGAGGATGACTGTAACATCTAAATGTTGAAAGATAACGTATTTGTAATTTGTATTTTGCAGATGATAATTGCTTGTTTTTTAAATTACGATATGTCCTTTATTTATCAAGACAGTAATATCGGCAAACCCGTTTTGTTGGACGGTATCCTGAATACGTTGCTTAAACATACTTAGACACTTGTTTACGTCATCAACACTTTGATTTTAACATACATGACAAAAGCCATGATTAAAAAATGCCATGATCTCAGTGGCCCTCATCAAGATACACAAGCATATTATAACTTTTCTATTATAAACGGTCATGTCTCATACAACCAAAAATTGATACAGTTAGGAACACTAATGTATACACTATAATAAATGGGATATCTGCCACACTCGCCAATTGCTGCATTATTTGTAGTATTTTAAGAGATTTGCAAAAACTGCTTGCAGGCCTTGCATGGAACCTTTTCCAGACATTCATAATGGTGAAGCCCAACATTTTTGGGCCGTACGATTAAATGGGTAAAACAGCAGCAAAACATATTTTATATTTTATATTGTTCACGCAAGGGTGGTTTAATAGTGACAATTATGTTTGCTACAATGATGTTCTGAAACGCGGGCGGTTAACGGGCAACTCAAAATTGACTTTCAGGCGTCTTATATAACTGGATCATAAAATCCCAGGCAATTACAAGGGTTCATTTCTCTTATATATGACCAACCGCAACGACGTTACTAGGATATTGGGAGTCCAGAGGACGGACAATTGTGAATGGTGACGGATGTTTTATGTAAAATAACGTACTTTTAGAGTAATCGGAGATATTTCAATGCATTACCAGGATTTCGTAAAGAAGCAAACTTTATTACATGGCATTTATTTTCCCGCGCATTGGATTCATGTCGTCACATATTATTCATTGTTGTTACCTGTGACGTCACTTTTATACCCTGCGTTCGACATTATGGATTAAGATTACGGTTATCCTATCATGGGACCATTTATGAAAATACTGTGCGGGTGATTACAACAAAGCATGTAGTTTCAATTAGGATTTTAAATTGACGACAGCCCACAATAGGCTAATTAAGTATACGGTTAACTAAATAAGAAAATATGCTAGGGCTATTCATATAATAAATATTAGGCATCTATAGTCAACAGGCATTCACTACCATCATCTTGACAGTGATTCGACTATGATAAGCCTGTCTTTCCTACGCCAGCACTACCCCGCAAGACTTGTTGGAACGCACAATACCGCCATCATGTGAAATGTATTGATGATAGAGGGCGACATCCATCGAAATGGCAAAAATGATATGATGAGCTTTCAGTAATTATTGTTTGCGTTTTCAATAAAATATCTCAAATGTCTGGTAAAAAACCCGATATTATCTTGATGATTCAATTTTAAACATTTGGCTTCAAAATGCCTCTTTTGAAATTGCAGATGACAGGATGGGTTTTATTATAGGTCAATAAGTTCCAATTTGTCGAACCTGCTTATAGCAGCGAAATGATACAGTAGAGCGTGGGCGCTCAAGACGCATACACTAAGATTACTACTTTTGAGCACGGCGAGATAAAAAAAGCCCCTTCTCTCGCCCATTTGGAACTGATTAATAAACTACAGTAACTATATCAGTCTTAATGAATATTGGATTTGTCAAAAGTAGCAAAGGGCACCTATTCTAAAATCATCGGACAAATGGCAGCCCAAATGATGATATTAATATAGAAGAGACAAACTCTATGTTTTGCATGCCTAATGCTATACTAATTTGGTCCTGAAAAAGTCAGAGCTAATCATGACGAAAACTTGACAGTTTTAAACTTGTCCGATGGCGAACCCGTTAAACTCTTAACATTTATTATGAATAACCGTCGAAAAATCCTATCTCACAACTGAATTTTGTATGCAAAATCAAGACAACATATCTCGATAATTGCATTTAAAATACTTAATCTTTATCATTAACATCAGTGTATCAATCAGGATTTATTTGGAAATAGGTTACGTCTTCAATCAACGAAATGTTTACACATCAGAATAATGTCATCAACATCAATCAGTTTTAATGCTGGGAATGTTGGTTGGCGAGATAATAATACAACACCTTAAATTATTTGATTTTGATTAATACCTGACCGTTGCGAAGTATACACAATGCACAGATTTATTTGACGTAGCAAATTTGTGCTATCGAAAATGATAACTGCGAGTTTATAATATCGTTTGAAGGAATCAATCAGGATGGTTAATATTATGTTGGTGTTTCTCAGTCAGGAATGAAAGCTGACTTAAATTATATCGGCCTCATCATCTCAAGTGAAGTTAAGCCACTGGGGTTAATTGCTCATAATCAAGGACCTACTCGGATTACGCAAATACACTAAGAACACATTAGTGTGCAAATCAAGTACTTAGACTAATACCGTCAAGTATTCATAGTCGCCACCCTGATGATGAAAAATGATCAGGACTGATATATCCCATTCCCATGTAGTTGCTCAAACCATTAACTAAAATAGCATTATAACAGCATGGTCAATTTGTTATCGGACTATTTCTACGCGGCTATTAGTTTTCCCATTATACACAACAGATTTGTCAGAAACCTTTTCCAACTTTCAAGGTCTATCTAATGGATTACTAAATCAATACTAGGCATGTTTGTACTGATTTGTACAGATTCCAAATTTGGCAATGCAATTTGATAATGTTGAATTTTTCGAAACATTTTGGAATGTCGTCTGGAGTCTGCAGTCGCCTGCCGCGAGGAAAGTGTTAAAACACTTGACGTATGCTCCCATATTGTAATAGGGGTTTACTACACAAACTATCCTATAGTGATAATTTAAGTAAAGAGGCTCATGATAGGTTGGGCTTTTGGGCAGAAATAGGCTCGGAAACAGTTTGTGAACTTTTAGAATGTCGTCTGCTGAGACGCCTACCGCGTGGAAAGTGTTCAGACACTTGACGTATACTCCCATATTGTTATAGTGGTTTACTACATAAACTATCCTATAGTCATGATAGTGATAATATAAGTAAAGAGGCTCATGATAGGTTGGGCTTTTGTGCAGAAATAGGCTCGGATTTAGATTTGTATCACACTTTCCAGTTGCCTTGAAAAGGAGAAACGTTATACTTCCTCGATCTTCAAGAATGTTGACCATCTTTTAAAGTAGTTGTTGTGACTGAATTATACAATACACGTGTTGAGATTGAGGCAATGTAGTCTTGGCAACGAAAATATATTTTATGCATTCATTGGTGTTTTGGTTTAAAACTGTGTCACGTTTTTACATAACATTTGTTTTAATTGCAGTTTCAAATGACTTTATTGTGAGTCTATGTGCACACAGATCATTTATCAATATAGAGTTGCCTCTGCACAATAGATGGTGTGACCGGTGACGTCATGTATTTACAAATGGGACACCCTCTGTTGATTCCCTCCAGGCAGAATATACAGTAAAGTTAATGAAGACAACATGAAATTTCTTTCTAATGAATTGTAAAACTCATTTTTTTAATTTTTTTTTTGTGAAATGCGATAGCTTATAGCATTCCTAAGCAAGTTTAAAGACAGTTTTGATAACAATTTGCTGTAACACCACAATTTAGTTAGAAAACCTGATCTGGCCTATGTAAACTATAGGAACTCTTGCCCGGTGTGTTTTGTCTCAAATCAACAGAGGGCGTCCTAAATGTAAACAACGGTCACCTCATCTATACTTCCTGACAATAACCCTACAAAAATGAATGTCGTCTAATATTTCATGGCTAACTCTTTTGGCTATGCGAATGTGATTAAAATCGTTCAAATCTGTGTAGAATAGCGATAAAATATTTCATTAAATCTTTATATCGGTGTTACATAATAAAAACACATCGTTGACCATGATACTATTTCCATTGTCTACTTGACTTCGCGAAAAACGTTACTTCATGTAGAATGACTTACATCTTCATCTAGAAATAGCCTTACTGACAACCGTGAGGCGCACTCGTAAGCTCGACCTCATGATGCTGATTGGCTACCGGAACTTGTGAGTTTTCATGCAATGGCAATGAGCTGATCGGAAGTACTCCCGCATGTGTCTAACCAGTGACTTTTAAATAAAAGGGACGGCTATGCCGGTATTTTCTGTTGAAGCTATGTGTGTCTCGGATTAAAATCGATCATAAGAAAGCATCATAAAAGGCTACGTATCTATTAGCGCTGTCATGAAATACCCCCTTAAAAGTAATAAATAACCCGACACTCTCACTCCCAGAAACTTTCATCGATCTGAAAAGATGCACCCATTATCCCGAGTGCTCGTGGGTTCGAGTTTAGGTGTAATAAAACACCGAGTGAAACTATTGTATACAATACTTTTTAAACATTGTTACGTAAATTGCGTCGGTGAATTCATGCAATAATTTAAAGCTGTTAAAAACGTTTGAAGGATTTGAATTTCCACCGACGCGTTATGTTCTAAAGATAGTTCAATATATCATATCATATGGTATGAGAGACAATTTGTTGTCGCAATAGACTATAGTAATCTTGATAAATACCAGGCTTTTCAAACATGCGATTCATACAGGTGCAAGCGAGACAGAAATAGCACACGTTTTCTACAAAATGTAATAGAGGCGACAATCTTCTTTTGATTATCTGTGGTATAACTGTGACTAGCAAGATATGTGCTGTGCACCCCTTTTCAGTGAACGTCTTGACAATACATGGTTTCCTTGCAATGAATTAACAGCCATTTTGTCGGCAATACTGAACCGTGTTTAAAGATTTCCAGGAAGAAAATACACCTGTTTCATTGATATTAATTGATACATAATACATGTTATCGATCGGACGTCATGCACGAACTCTATTGAATGTAGAATAGGCTGGGTGCGAATCCCCTTTTGTTGTCCGTTATGCCTGACTACATTGATTTAAGGTCTTTATACTAGGTACGTTCAGACGGGCATACGTTATCGGAGTAAATTTAGACCATGCAGCAATCAAAATTCCACAACCATTTCCTCTACGACAGTTGTCCACACGGTATTAAACACAACGTTACTCCGAGTTTTCCGATAAAGTTAACACGACCATCGCAGGGGGCCTAAGAGTAAATATCGGAAGTACACACACCGTGCCCTTTGACCTTAGACCGATGAAAACCACGCGAGTTCTGATTATTTCAGCCAGGTTTATTTATCGCTCGCTTGTAAACATGAATTCAAGATCGAAATATCTCTTGTTGTTACTAATTTGTCGCCTCTTTACGGATATGGTGGTATACACGATTTAATGTCTATGCTGATGACAACAGCGGTATTTTTTTTTAATGCAGGCGATCTGATAGAGATGAGCAACATCGGATGCGTTTGTGGCATTGTCACATCATTGGCGAAGATTTACGCTAGAGATTGTGTTAAGTGCATCCATACGGGCGTGTTACTCCGACCTGCAGGTCGTGTTAGCGCGTTACTCCTGATAAATCTCAGGATTAAATCGGGTCGGAATAAGTCGAATTAGTTAACACGAGTGCCGTCCACACAGTCACTACTCCGACCTTTAACACGACCAATCGTTCATCCGACTTTATCCGACCGTACTCTGACCCAATTTACGCCTGTCTGAACGCGGCTACTGTCATACTGTTGCAAAATCAATAGTTGATCAAGACAAGAAATATTAGTATTAACACTTTCCACGCGGCTATTAGTTTTACCATTTTTTTTATACAAAACAGAAGTTTTAGGAACTTTTCCCAAGAATCTCAAGAGCTACTGAACCAATACTAGGCATGTTTGTGCTTATTTTAATGTGTTTCTCATGGTGATTCCAAATATGGTGATGACATTTGTAATTTTGACATCTTTGAAACATTTTGTGAACATTTCGAACGACTGCTGCGTGGATTATTACTGTGGATTGGAAGATGACCCTCTATTTTGCACCACACATAATGTAGCGCGAATGAATATATAGCTGTTGTTTGAACCTTTTGGACACAGCAACGATTGCATTTGTCCAACTTCACGTTTTACAAGTCATAATGTGATAGGTAAGGTAACTGAAATTTATCATGCGTGTCAACGTTTGACAAATAAAGTTGATCCATTTTGAGCGCAAACTTTTAAGATTGTGAGCAACATGGTTTCGTTCACTCACTGTAGTGTGCGGATTTAACTTATGACAACATCATGTATTTGTGTTGTCTATTGTACATCACATGATTATCTATTGTACATCACATGATTATCTATTGAGTTATAAAATCGATAATTGAACTAAGTATTGGTGTCTTTTCAGGCGTTCTTGAAAAGACACCAATTTTGGGCGACTTGTCCACTTTCATATTCTTTTTTCTTAACCAAAACTCTGACGACCTAATGCTAACTTATATTCTCAATATTGATGAAATGTATTTCATATTCTGCAAAACGACTGGAATAAAATAAACATCAAATACCAAATTAAAGTTTACACCTACTGTGACTTATATATGTAAAACCAAACAGATATCGCAGGGTACATTCTAATAGTTTTGCTGCGAATGGGGAAACCTGAATATATTTGAGAATTATAAGTTAACGTTTAACATTAAGTTTTTTTACTATCTTTAATTTTCAGTTATGGTGTCAGATGTAGATTGTCTTTTAATGGACGCTCATCACGTTTGGAAGTGAATACCGCGCGAGGCGCTTAATTGGAACAGCTAGAAATAATACGTTATCGAAGGCATGGAATGATTACCAGCAGGGCCGTCACTATCAATAAACCAACATGATTTGATTGTGTCTGACTTCTACCGGCGCTCCAGCAATTCGTAGGAGCAGTGACTATTAATGGAGCTTTGTGAAAAACAATTACCTGAACAGTTTATCATTTCAATATAGTGTGATGGGAGTAAATGAAACTCCTCTTTTAATAATCAATTGCTATTTGAATATGCTTAAGATTTGAAAACAAAAGTACTGGAATGATTTAAAAGAGATCTCTGTTGATACCGTTAAATTGGGACTAGCACATTCCTTTAAAACACTTATACCGTTATAATGTTCTTATACCATCATTAATTTAAATTCTATTATCATCAAAACATCTTATTTAAGCTGACAAATGTGATTGTGTTACACCGCATTCTCCTGACGTCTTGAAATTAAATACCGCGATGCGTTATGGAAACATCTAGAAATAACATGGTATTGAGGGCATGCTTGATTACCAGCAGGGTTATCACTATCAATAAACAAAACATGAATTGATCGTGTCGTATTTCTACTAACGCACTATCATGGAACAACGCTTAATTTATGGTTTCATATTCTAAAAAAGCGTAACCTTAAATTTTAATTTTGTTAGCATAACGAAGCGAGTCGACTGATAAAATGTTTAAATTTGTATTTGCAACTTTGAAAATAAGAACTACCATAAAGGGGAGAATTAACATGTGTGATTACAGAAAAAGGATAAGAAAGAAAGGACGGAATCTATCTTTTTACATATACTAAATTATTATTATATTATTATAATTGAATTGTAATATTCTCTATTAAAATGGATGTATACACATGGTATAGAGTTACAGTCGTGTTTAACAGTTAACGTTTTTTAAACCACACGTGTTATGTACCCAATATAGCCAAGCGTGCCATTGCAAATCATGGACGGTCATTCAATATGGAGTTATTCAGAAGGGATTTGAAAGTCTAGACGACCAATGTATCATGTGTCACAAACTCTTTGAATGTGCAACTAGACATTGTATATATTATGACAACATGAATGTGTTTGAAAATACGGCACTGTACGATTATAATGACAACACCGATACACAAAAGAAACAAAACAGACGCAGATGAATTTAGATGAAGACGAGAAAGCGCTCTAAAATTGAGAGAGGTCAACAATTGCAAAGATACAGGAATTTGCTAATGATGTGAGT
The DNA here is from genome assembly GCA_035610835.1 of Ophiura sarsii. Lineage (NCBI taxonomy): Eukaryota > Metazoa > Echinodermata > Ophiuroidea > Amphilepidida > Ophiuridae > Ophiura > Ophiura sarsii. The sequence continues at coordinate 5,086,215 of CM069444.1, forward strand.
TAACCTATATTTTTAATGCTAAATGGACTTTGGCACCAGTCAATAACTGATAATTTTAAGAAAATAATGATAAATCACCTAGAAATTAATGACTGAGTCATGATGCTTTAGACCATTAATCAACTATGAGACTCGAATGAAAAACATTGGACCTAGATGTATGATTACCTCGCTCGGGTGAGTTTCCGCTGAAACAAGTTGGAAATGTTCTTTGAAATCGCCTAAACATCGTATATTCGTGAAATGTTTATAGTGTGTTTCACATCAATGGAAAGCTGACGTGTTTATCCTTCCAATGATCAAGATCACTTGATTCAGAGCGCAGCAACTTACATGAGATCATTATGCGATCGTTATATGAATGTACCAAAATCATCCCTATTTTGTGATTAAAAGTCAACAGCGCATCATTCTACCTTGGTATTTTTTGTTAATGTAACAATTATTAAACTGAACAAAGGCGAGCTATGTCCTTTTGAGCGCAAAACAGTGGTGAATTTGATTTTTTTTATTAGGACCTTCAAACATTCTCAAGCAAGCTGAGTTTTGAAATAAGTGACTTCTATAAATGTGATATAGTTGGAAAGAGGAACATACATACATAGATACAGAGAAGCATTTATATATATAGCGCTGCTACTCTAGATCGTAGCGCTAAACAAGAAAGGTGGCAGAAAGCCTTACCAAGCATATAAGACAAAAAAAATTGCAAACAAGATTAATTAACAGAAGAAGCTTTTGAGCTTAAAAGTGAACAAATACGTTTTTAGTTTCGCTTTCCACTGATATGTAACCTTATATGGCCATATCACGAAATAATATTTTTTTGAGTGGGTTATATAGATGCTGATATATTTCCTTGGTTTGAGTTATAACAAGTTTAGTATATGCACGATTTGAGAATGAGGTGAAGCACATTTAGGTTTTGTATATTTTAAGTAGATTTACCCGTATACGTTTCACTTATTCTTGACAATACGTGTTTCATGTATCCTTCTCATTTACGACCGTCATTTGTCCATGTGCACTTTCTATGTCTGAGTGCCTCGAAGATATTATCCCTCATTCATTAATTGACAAAGAATATAGCGGCTTCCTGTACCTAATTTGACCAAATGAAACAACCGACTGATATTGTGTTACAATTGAAATGGAATGGCATATAGAGTACACAAGCGTAGCACTGGGGAGACGAGTTTTCGGTTATGAGTTTCAAGATTTTGTTGTAAATGAAACAGCAAGAACAAAAATAGTTTTAAAATAAAGATCAATGTGAGGCGTGTCAAATGGATATGGATATAATCCTAAAATGTCCGAATATCTTTAATGTTGTATGTAAAAGTACTCATATACATACGAGGATGTCACAAATTTAATTTTTTATAATCATGCAATGCTTGAATCCGACAATTTACTTTGGGGGCATCAATGGTCAAGAATATCCACACTAGTGTTATCCTTTTCCCGAACATGGATGCCCAACAATGTGCAAACCAGCCGCTAGTTTGTGATATTCCTGAACATGTATACCCAACAATGTGCAAACCAGCCGTTAGCGTGAATTTGTCTGAACACGGATACCCAACAATGTGCGAACCAGCCGCTAGTGTTGATATTGCTGAACATGTATACCCAACAATGTGCAAACCAGTCGCTAATGTTGATTTTCCTGAACAAGGACGCCCTACAAAGTGCAAACCAGCCACTAGTGTTGATTCTCCTGAACACTGACGTCCAATAATTTGCAAACCATCCGATAGTGTTGATTTTCCTGAACATGGACTCCCTACAACGTGCAAACCAGCCACTAGTGTTGATTTTCTAGAAAAAGGACGCCCTACAAAGTGCAAACCAGCCACTAGTGTTGATTTTCCTGAACACTGACGTCCAATAATGTGCAAATCATCCGATAGTGTTGATTTTTCTGAACATGGACTCCCTACAACGTGCAAACCAGCCATTAGTGATGATTTTCCTGAACAAGGACGCCCTACAAAGTGCAAAACAGCCACTAATGTTGTTTTTCCTGAACACTGACGTCCAATAATGTGCAAACCATCCGCTAGTGTTGATTTTCCTGAACATGGACTCAATACAACGTGCAAACCAGCCACTAGTGTTGATTTGTCTGAACATGGATGCCCAACAAAGTGCAAACCAGCCACTAGTGTTGATTTTCCTGAACATATACCCGACAATGTGAAACCAGCCACTGGTGTTGATATTCCTGAACTTCGACGTCCTACAATGTACAAACCAGCCACTAGTGTTGATTTTCCTGAACATGTATACCCAACAATGTGAAAACCAGCCACTGGTGTTGATTTTCCTGAAAATAGACGCCCTACAATGGTGAACACATGCGATATGCGATATGAGTTGCTGTATCTTGAGTGATGCGTCCAGGAAATGCTATTTAGTCGAAACCAAATATTCCCACTGTGTCGTCAAAATGTGACTTAATTTGATCTTCCCCTACGATCTACAAAACATTTCATTGAATTATTATTCGAATAAATAGTTCTCGTGTTAAAAAAAGGTTATCAATAATTCGAGTTTATGGACATATTTTTGCGCATACTTACAACTGAAAACAAAGGATATATTTAGTAGTATGTGGGGTGACATACGTTGATAGTACAATTAGGTTCATAACCATGAGAGACATTTCGAAATGTCGACATGCTTGTATGTGTATAATTATGACAACGTAGCCTAATTATAATTGTGGTGTGATTTCCAGAAACAAGATCTCATTTATATAAAAAGTAGAAACTGGCACTATCACCTCATAGTAAGTTTCTACATCTCTATTACAACCGAAATAGATATCATAAGCATACTCTGGAGACACTACAAGGAATATTTGAAATTAGTGACTGGCTTGGCGGTAGCTAAAATAAATAGGCAGGGTCATTCTCAGCAATATTGCAGAAACTAGCATGGCTCTTTCTTTGTTGAGGATAACTTATCAGCATTTATCAGATGAGATATTTGCGTGACAGTGTATCGAGCAATGCGTCCAGGAGACGCCATACAGCTTATAATGAACATTTTCATTGTATTACATACTATTTATAGCTGGCTTGTTAAACCTAAATTTCAGTGCAAGAGTTCTTGACAAGGCGCCAATAATGTTAGATGATTAAAAATCAATAAACGACTAGCTAACATTATATTTTATGTTAGGTACTAGTATATCGGACTATTGCATTATTTCAATTCACATATATTTTTGGGAGATTTTAGTTATTATATTGAACCGAAACATGTTGGCGAACAAATTTGACCCAACGCGAATACATAAGGCACATTGAGGGACCTAATATGCGTTGGTATATATATAATGTATAAGTAAGGGGACATAGGCAATGTTATATCCCATTCCTAACCAAAGTTGCAGACTATAAAACATAACCTTTCTCAGAACATCAAATACAAATGGTCAAATTATTGACCTTTAAAGTTTTGATTTTGTCAATCAATGGAGTAAATGAAATTTTAAAATCTAAAAAAGTACAGTGTAATAGAGAAGCTCATCACAACTGAGAGAGCGAAATAAACACATAACAACAAAATGTTTATTTATTTTCATGAATTTGAGTCTTTGGTTGGATTCAAGATGAGACCTTTTCCCACATTTGTGCTATTAAAATCAAATTAGCTACTGCTGCCAGTCAGAAGTCAAGACATGAAAATACCGTCTATTTTGTTCGCCCCGGCCCGCCAGTAAACCGAGATTTCAAGAAAACAAAAAGAATTCAGGTAATTTACAACTCGCGATTGTGACGGATTGCCTGCATCAATTTTGATCATCTTAGGCTCATTTATTTAGAATATTATTTCCGCTTTAATAAAAAAAAAAACAATTTATGTTACTTTTTTGAGTCGATAAAGGTGCATTTCAATGCGATCGTAAACATCGTAATTTTGATAATTTTTAGACGTCGTAGCAATTTAGGTATATTAAATTGCACGAGATCGACATCCTCTTTTCAAGAGAAAACAAAATCGCGTCGTATACAATAGACTCACTCAACGTTGGCATCTGACTGCTGCATTGTGTCTCATATACTAATGTTGGGTCACAAATACATGATTTAGCCGTATTTAATGTGTCCCAAATAAAAGCACACCCGATGTTATTGTTATATGCAGTTATTAAAGAAAGGACTACAACATAACGCTTGGTGTTGAGGTCGTTGTAAAAATCGAGTTTAGTATTCCTAGTAGTTTAGTTGTTTAAGAAAATAAATGTCTGTAAAAGTGTTTATACACATTTCCATATCTATATTCAAGGTGCCAGTTGTAAACCATATTGGGGAGATTAGACGGTTTATTTATGTCTTCGTACAACCTTGTTACTTGTTCAACCGTTTAGCCGTTGCAAATTCGTGTTATGCTTTATTGGCTAGTTTTGTCCTCACGCTAACCGAGGTACACAAACATCGAACTTTAGCGTATCTGCATATCTTAGCGTGTACCTAACGAATTGTTATGACTCGCTGCACTTACAAATGTATATTGAAAGTGTGTCAGAATGCAGGTGTATGCAATGGTGGACCAATACGTTAATTTGGCAAATATCCAGACTTATTTCATCGTGAGAGATCTGGCATAAACAGTATCTGAATTATAAGAACGTTTGATGTGCACCATTAGGTTCATAAAGATGGATCGTTACGTCAATTATACCGTTAAACATTTATATATATTAAGTCCAGGTATATAGTAGACAACGTGGCCTAATAATAGCTGTGGTATGGTATACCGGACACAAGATCTCATTAAAACAAGTACACGTTAATGTCGTTACCTCGTAGTAGGCTCCTGCATCTCCATTACAAGTTGAATGGATATGAAAAGAGTTATCACAAGGAATATTTGAAATTGGTGACTGGTTTTGGAGATATAAAGAGGCTGGCTCCCTAAGAGCACAGGGTCATAAGCAATATTGCAGAAACTTGCATTGCCCTTACCTGGTTGCAGATGTTTTATCAATTTATGAGATCAGAGAAAATATTGGGCAGTATTTCGATGACATTTCATGGAAACGCCATACAGTTAAAAGCATAAATGTTCATGTTTTGTCAAAATGCCACTGAACTGTTTTTACTTTTAAGTAAATAATTGTTACGATATAACAATATAGAAATCATAACATGTATGTAAACATTTGTGTGCATTCTTGCAAAATCAAAACAAAGATACGTACAATGTAAGTAGCAGTATGTGGATTGATAGTGCGCTGGATGAATACCATTACGTTTATTATATCCATGGGAAATATTTGGCTAATTATATCGACATGTTTTAATTGGTTGAATTTTATAAAAGTCTAATTATAACTCTGGTGCGAGTTCTAGAAACAATTTCTCATTAATATGAAAGGACAAGCTGGTGTCACTACCATATAATAGGCTCCTACATCACCATTGCACCCAGAATGGATACAAACATAATTATCTGAAGATACTACCAGGAATATTTGAAATAGGTGACTGGTTTTGGAGATATCTCTATAAATAGGTTGGCTCCACAGGGGTATAGATCAAAGCGATATTGCAGAAAACATCATGGCCATTTCTTGGTTAACGATGTCTTATGCTCAAGCAATTTATATGATATGAGTTTCAAGTGTATTGTGAGTACGTCTGAGAGACGCCATAGAGCGTATAATACTGAACATGTTCCACGTTTCCTTCATCATCTAGAGACTATTTATACCTGGCTTGTCTGATTCAATTTAAAACACGAGCAAAAGCAGATATTATAGCATTCCAGTGTTCAAAAAGTTAATCGTCGAGAAATACATAGTCTTATGGCGGCAACATCTTGATAGACGTCCCGTTACTAATGTGCGCTCACGCTTATAACAATTAATATGAGTAGTAGTACGTGGTTTATTCCACGCGGGACGTCTAGCAAGATAAAGTCATTATGTCCCATATATCCCTCCCCCCGTCAAATAAGGGCATTTATGTTCATGGTCTGAAGTTACGTAAACAGAAATCTACAGACATACCAACACTTGATTTGAAAAGCTACTATATTCAGTTCCAAATTGGCGAGAAATATTCAGTTTATATCTCTCCACTCGCAAAAGTACGCGCGCGATTATGGCCGCATGCACGCGTTTGTGGTCGTACGTACGCGTCACGCATATGATGCACAGTAAGCTTGTTGCATTCATGCGCGCCTACGTCCTTCTGTATTCATTCGCTGTTGTACGGAAGCTTCGCCAATTTTGATCTGATCAAACTATAGATGAAACTAAATGAATTAATAAATATAAACAAACATCCAACCAAACAAATAAAACTTTAACGTTGACATTGTCAGGTGTATTGATATAGTTTCGAATACGTTGACCTTTGACGTACAACGTTTCAAAATATTCCATTTATTTTCAGTATGAACAAATATAATAGGCCTATTTGTCAAGGTCTTTAAAGGTTATGAACCTTTGTAACATAAAAATCACGCCCAGGAAAATGAATGTAGCCTGTTGTTTGCATTGTTCGTTTAAATTTCCAATGTTCGATAAATTCCCGGAGAGAATGGCTTTACATGTTTATGACAAAACAAAACACCGTTCACCTATCCTCTGTGTAGCAGCGTTAATGCATATTCAAATCATCAACGCAGTTATTACTACCGAGTGTACGGATTGCTCTTCGAACGTTCTGAGAGGTCTTAGGCCAACGCATTAGAGTTGGGCAAGTGACAATAAGCTGCGCCAGCGAAGAGATATGTCCTTATGTCGCCGCTTAATGATAATTGATATTGGATCACAAAATACTACTATTGTGTCATAAAATTTATCACTAACATTTAGATAGAAAAATGAAAACAACTGTTGTGCTTTATCTATCACTTACCTGTAAAACTCCGACTTGGTAATAAACCGTCCAAGCTAGAAGTACGTGCTGTTGGAATATCGCATACATGTTGAATCCCGTGGGCTTTAATCCGATTTTTGAACTGTACTTTTCTCTTTATATCCGTCAGCCCTGCAGCAACCTTACCACCACGATTCCATTCAACACTCCATCTACCAGCTTTAAAACTGGTATACAAACATTCAGAATAATAATGTTGGCGCTGTATTTTATACCCAGTGCAGATAAATTCAACTTGGCGTATTTCCCCGTTAGCACGATGTCGGTGGTATCGGTGCAGACGATTTACAAATTGCGCGGGAAATTAAGTGTCTCGTGCCAATCTGCGAAATCACTAGTTTTTGAAATGCTCACAAATTATTTACTTATTGAGGACATTAAGGGTAGACAGACGTCTACTCATACGATAATAGCGTCAAACTATATCATGAAGTGGCGGTTCATATTATAGTATTTGTTTTATTCAATGATTCAATATTTCAATCGTAATTTATGCCCGTGGCGTGATGTAGAAGTACCATTAAACTGATGTTCCTCAAGCAAATTCTGTGCAACAAGCGATACATTCTAGTTTACATACATGCATATCCTGAATGTTTTTAATAAATGTTGCATACTTGGTAATATTATTGGTTGATTTAAAGTTATTTGTCGTTGCATGCATAATATGTAAAAACACAAGGATCGCCGTGTCTTCTGTTATTCTGTGTAAGGGCATGCGCAATGTTACGTTCCGTGTTTAGTTTTGTGGTGCTTGTGTTAAGGCAATATCGCCCTCTATTTCAAGACCCGTGTTCTTAGTATTTTAACCATAATTCCCTTACAATTCACATCATCATAAAAAACATTAATTTGAAATTAAGTGGCTGTTTGAATTTAATAAACAATATGGGGTTTTTCCCTTCCAACTCCCTTCTTTTTAGCAAATGCTGAGAATACACTGTCACCAAAGAGGAGCCCAAAGGATATATCAGCAGACATATATTTAGGTGATCGTAAAGACTCCATAGGTTATTGAGACCGGTAGCGTAGCCAAAGGGTGAATGGGGGTGGGGGGGGGGGGGGGTGGGGGGGGGGGGGGGGGGTGGGGGGGGGGGAGAAGAGTCGATCGCCTCCAATATCATTATATTATTTGAGTCGTGTTGGTTGAGATTGGATACACTGTCGGCTATCGAGCTCGATTTTTGGCGCCAGTTTGGGGAACTTACGTCACAACTCATACACTGCTCGCTAGTTGCTCAAGTCTTGTCGATGTTCAATGTTATGCCTGACACCCCCGCCTCCCTCTCCAAAAAAGAGAAGAAACATTTGGCTACACCACTATGGAGACTGACTTGGATAAAGCGCTTTAAACTTTTCACCAACAGGCGATAAGGTCATAGGATCCATCCTTATTTCAAAAGGTGATTCTGCCTACAGTAGTGGCGTAGCCAGAGGAGAGACAGAGGGGATGGTGGGGTGTGGTGCTGGGGGTCGGGGTGTTTGCGGAAGCAATTCACCCCACCCCCAACATTTGAGCCCGTTGGTCGTTGTCGACTGGGATTGGTACTGTCGGTTCATTTGGCAAGGGGATTATGGAATGGTGACGCTCAAATTAATACAAATATAGAACATTCTAGCACGCATGACCCAATCAAATTCGAGTATTTCAGAAACTCGTTTTAAGAAAAAAATATCAACAATGGCAAATTTACTCGGTAAAGGCCTATAAAATCATCTATTTTATAAACATCAGGCCAAGCTGTATATCATTTTAAAGCGTACACAAACTTGATTTCAAAAAAAAGAAGTCCAAATAATATATCTTCAAAACACTTAAATGTCAGTAAGAACCATGTAATTTTTTGCTCACACACCTTTCCTTTAGTATCTTAGTTATCCTATATATATATATAAGCTCTAATGCAGCGCTTTGAACCTTTGTAAAAGGCGCTATATAAATACTGATTATTATTATTATCAAATAAAACACTTTTTATTTGGCAGTTTGCTACCTTGGGTTTCTCGCTGACGCGATCGTCAGGCAAACTGAATGTTTTCCTTCCATACAACGAAGTCAGTGAGAAAAATATTCGCAGTACGCGCGCGCAAGGCATGCTGCGTATTCAATTCGCGTAACTGCTCGCGCATAAAACGCAACGCACTGACATCGCTGAACAGATAAAGAAGACTGCGTTTAACATGTTTAACATTATTTTTTTCTCCCATATCGGCACTTGGAAACTATCTCGCTTCTCTTATTTATCAGATTGTCTTTGTTGTGGTGGAGAATTTCGATTTTCTCGTCGAGGCAGAGGTTACATTGTCCTGATCTCCTTCTTTTTGTGTTGGATTGTCTTACTATCTCCCAGTCTATTGATACATTTGTGGCTCTTCTTCTCTTTAGGCCCAAACGTATTTTGAGAGTTCTGTCTCGTTTATATACCTTTCATGTTTGATTATTATTATTATGTACGTGCATCAATATATTGATCTTGAGTTTCAATGTCTCTTTATTTAAGTTCCCAATTGTCGAGAAATACTTTTAATCTCTCCGCGCGCAAAAGCAATCCAAGCATCCGCGCAGGCTATGGCCACACGTTCGTGGGTTTGGCCGCACGCGCGCATCCATCTTCTTGACTAGTATGCAAAATGCGCCTGTTGCCTTCATGCGCGCCCGCGCCATTCTGTATTCATTCGCTGCTGTAAGGAGGTTTCGCCAATTTGGAACTGATCAAACTGATCAAACTATAGTGTTATTGTAATTGAAGTTCATTGAGGTTTTGTTTAAAAGCTTCTACAAATATGCTTCTACGAAAAGGTTTCACTGTTTGCAATTCCACTTGTAAATAGATAAACATTTATTCAAGCACCTTTTAAAAATTAGTTGTTCATTTTATTCGGTTCAAGTTTTGTATTAATAAATACGTTATCAGATCAAAAATAGAATCACTATTGAATCAGCAACCGCAATTTGGAAAAAAAATCATTAGGGAAATTCCCTTACTCTAACGTATGATACCAACTCGACACTGCAATGAGGGCTCATTAAATTACCCATTAGTAAATTAAGTCAGGTTTATTGCCACGTGCTGAGTCAATATTTCAAAACCGGTTTGTTTCTACGTTAAAACGGGCGAAATATTCTACATAATAGTTTGAAATAGCAATTTGTTACATGAAATGGTCCAAATTAAAATTCTGTGGATTTTTTACAGACACCTCACCATTCTTCAGGTCATAAACAAATTGACGCAAGGATGATTTAAAAATAAAACAATTATACTGAGGACGTAATATCGGATAGCTGACACCATAATCTCGAACAACAATTGACCCGGCTGTTACAACTTTAGAGGGCTCTAATACCTGCTAACCCCCATATCTGATTTATTGAGATTGTATTTATGAATATCATCTTCAAGTTGATACCAAAATTCAATGTATCAGTTTATTATAACGTCAAATATAAACATTTTAAAATGTACAATAGCGTGTAAACGTATATAGGAGATGTATTTGGTGGTGTGAGACCATTAGGGGTATCCCCGAATGGTAATTTCCGTGCAACGTGATCGCTGATGATAAGTACTTCATGATAATATCTGAGGAATCCTTTTATGATTAATTCATAATCTAGATAATATGCATTTGTTCGCCCTGAAAAATAAAATAATTTTAAATAAAGGGCAGAGAATAACGGAAGAGAAAATAATCCGACTTAAAAGATCAGTGAGCCGAAGGTGAAAATTTGGCGCAACTGCGTAATGCAACATACATCCTACTTAGACGTAGATTCAAGTCTTGTTTGCATAGTGTTGTTACGCTTTAGCCCGTCGTGGAATTGACTAAAGTCTAGCATAATTTCCATGAATGTATGATGGACTCAACAGTTGCGCCAAAATTCTTGTACCGATATGCTACAATTACAATACTGTAGCTATTAAACCTTGTCTCTGGATATGACGTGATTAATACTTACATATAACATCGCTTCACATGGTCTATTTCTGGAAGACATTGAACAAACCCAACAACTGATTTCGTATGAAATGCTATCGCTGTCTCAATCTAAATTTCGTTCTACCAAATAATTCCTCCTTCTTTCTGTTATCTATGGATCACTTAAAACCCTCAAAAAAATGCGTTTATATCCAGTCTTCGTCGCTTTGGAAACAAACATGTGGGTAAAATCCCTTTGATAAAACCGTGTCAGCAAACTATCTGCATTTTGACCAACAAATGGCTTAAAACTGTCTGCATTTGACCAACAAATGCATTAAAACTATCTCTATCTGCATTGACCAATGTTTGTAAACACTTTAGGTAACGAATTGCTCCATCTGGGACATGATTTACCGCAACGGCACAGTTACTCCGCAACTTGTTCATCTGGTTACTTTGGGAAATCGTGACATTTTATACAAAACACATTGGAATGCGTTAACATTTCTAAATCAAATGCATTTGAGCACAACATTAATGTTTTATTTATTTATTTATTTATTTCAATAGGCTGAAGAGCCAGGACAAACCCAATAGTGAACAAGCACTAAATAAAGGGATGCCCGAAGAATAAGCTGTACAGACACAGACCGGGATGATCCCCTACTCTTTACGAAGGAGTCTGTGACCTTTTAACGTGCTCGGGGATAGCTCTTCCGATACACGGGACCAACATTTCTACGTGACTTCCGAACCACGGTGCGTCTATGTACATGCCTACTTCAGTCTGTACGATCTGAAGGAGGCATGGAGACGAGGCTGTGTTGGTGTATCGTATTGAACTCACGCTCAAACGATCCACCAACAGAACTACAGTGCACAGCAGTGTAACGACGCTCTAACCGACTGCGCCACCTCGCAGGGGCATCCTGAACGTATTCAGTCATGATTCGATTGTGTTCTGAACTTATTGCATGAGTGCACATTTGTTAAATGTTGCACATTCTTTGATACGTTATTTTGCACTTTTAAAGGTTTAGTTTCGGACCATACAATTTTGTCTATCAGACATTTTAGACAATCTTAAAGGCTAAGGTCTACTTTAACCAGTTCACCGTCGGGTGAAGTAGCCTACAACTGTTTATTTGGTGACATATAAAATAGAATAAAATGTAAAAAGATGAATCCAACGGAACTAGGAACAAAACACACCAAGGATCAGAAAACTGATACAAGAGGATATCTCGAAAATGTAAAAATGCTAAGAGTAAAAGCAAGATATACCAACAGGGTGTGGGGAAACAGGTAATAACAAGGGAGAATAACGCGATAAAACAGATAAATAACAAAAAACAATAACACACGACGGAAATGCACTGGGACAAGCAAGTCCCATTTTTTTTAATATCTGTTTTATCGCGTTATTCTCCCTTGTTATTACCTGTTTCCCCACACCCTGTTGGTATATCTTGCATTTACTCTTAGCATATAAAATAGAGTTAAGATGGAGAAATCGAGTTTAAGTCTTTAAAATGTCCTGAGGATATCAAGATTGAGATTTAATTTGAGAATGTTAAGGACTTCTTTCTAAACTTAAATGAAAATAAAAGAATGAAAAACTAGTCCCAACTGGAACAAGGGGAGAGATCACTCTAAGACATGAAAAAGTCTTAAATTCAAGCGTCTTTACACCGATGTTCATGAGGTATCTCAATTCGTCAGTTGCATTACATAGTGACGTATGGTCAGTCGTATTAATAGGGATTAATTATTTATTATTAATAAGTCTCATTAGTTAATTGGTAAATCAATTTTGTTTTAACATAGTGACGTACACACTATACATCACTATGTACGTACTACCACCAACGAATCGTTCCCTTTTACGGGTTTGATGTATTGGTCATATTGAACACAAGAACATAGTGGAGAATTATAAGCAAACAATCTTTGTCGAGTACATTGAATATCGGTAAGACTAAGCGTATCGCTTTACGCAACTTGATAGCCCATTTGCAGCAGACTGAATCTAGTGTATTAATCACACAACAAAGATAACACTGCACATCGCTATTACGTAAATGAAAACTGATATGAGACACGAAACCAATTCAAATAATCTCTTATTGATGCTTGTCATCACAAAACGTTCAAGTGTGTACACTTTTGCGTAAACAATGAGATACCGATTAAATGACATTAGTATGGAGTGTAGTCATGTTAAGTGATATTCTGTGTGAATATTTATTTAGTAAAGTTATAACCAAGTGTTAAGAAGTATTTATGGATGCGACCGAAAGGAGCAGCACTAGTATACCTGTTGAAAATATGATTACAATATAACACTTTCAACTCTGGATGACCACTGATCATGCTGACAGGCCACCCAAAGCGGATCTGGATGTAGATTGGTCAGTTTATGAACAGCTGTCACTTCACTGTCAGATCATAATTATTAGAGCAGATCTAGGAAAAATGCTCACCAAGTTTGATGCCTGAAGGCAAAATGATCTTGCAAGATGAACACGCTAGGCCATAGGCTTGCTAATGCCTCTCGCCAACGACTAGGGCATGGTCTCTGCTACAAAGGTTCAGAGGGTTACAGTTTCGGTGGGGGGGGGGGGGGGGGGGGGTGGGGGGGGGGGGGTACGAGTCTAGTGCTACAACGCGTATATTATCTGCCCAGCGCTGAAGAATGACGATGTGAGAAATGTGATAGTCATACAGCTCCTATAGACACAAACGGAATAAACCGCGACCCTGTAGACGAAGCTAAGAAACTATTGAGGCATGCTGTACGAACACGTTACGATAGGCCTCTCTGTTATAAGACGTCTCGCCAATTATTGATAGAGAGTGGTAGGTAAAATGCCTTACTCAAGAACACAACACATTGACTACATGGGACTTGAAGCCGTGCAGTGCCTTACTCAAGAGCACAACATATTGACTACATCGGGACTTGAAGCCGACAAGTACCTTACTCGAGAGCACAATATATTGAATACATCGGACTTGAAGCCTTAAAGTCCCTTACTCGAGAGCGCAACACAATGACCTCATCGGGACTTGAAGCCGTAAATGCCTTACTCAATAGCATAACATATTGACTACATTGGGACTTGAAGCCGTAAAGTGCCTCACTCAAAAGTACAACATATTAAATACATTGGGACTGGAAGCCGTACAGGGCCTTACTCGAGAGCACCCCACTTTGACCTCATCGGGACTTGAAGCCGGACATGCCTTACTCAAGAACATAACATTGACTACATCGGGAATTGAAGCCGTAAAGTGCCTCACTCAAAAGTACAACATATTAACTACATCGGGACTGGAAGCCGTACAGGGCCTTACTCGAGAGCACACCACTTTGACCTCATCGGGACTTGAAGCCGTACATGCCTTACTCAAGAGCATAACATTGACTACATCGGGACTTGAAGCCGTAAAGTGCCTCACTCAAAAGTACAACCTATTAACTACATCGGGACTGGAAGCCGTACAGGGCCTTACTCGAGAGCACAACACTTTGACCTCATCGGGACTTGAAGCCGGACATGCCTCACTCAAGAACATAACATTGACTACATCGGGACTTGAAGCCGTAAGGTGTCTTACTCAAAAGTACAACATATAGACTACATCGGGATTTGAAGCCGTAAAGTGCCTTACTCAATAGCGCAACGCATTGAATACATCGGGACCTGAAGCCACATCATTTATTGAGGCCATTTTGTACGAGCGAATCCCTTTCAAATATGTAAAGCGAAAGTATCAACCTGTAAGATACAAGCTATCTCAAAAGTGTTGATACGCTTTTAAAGCCTTTTATCTCCGGTTAAATTATGTGCAGTATCAAACTGAAAACAATGCGCTTATGTAATGAATGAAGGGGGGGGGGGGGGGAGGGGGGGGGGGGGATATTAAGGTGTTACCATTGTGATTTATTTAACATTTCAAATTTAAGTTATCCTTATTATGAACTTGAACACAGAAACAATGTACATCCATTAAAATAGACACAAGGAAAACCTCTTAGAGCGAAGTTTTCTTTTGGCCTATAATACATCACGTGCTTACAGTAGTATCGCACAGCTGGCTTATTAAACAACTTATGGTATTGTGATTTATGTGACAACCTTTTTTCAATCGTGTTACAAATTAAAAAGGGCCTCAGAAAAGGAAACAAGTTTACACGTGTCCCAACATTTTTCTTCAGTGTTATACCGTGAATTACGTTATACCGTGAATTAGTTAACCAGAAATATAAAGGTTTAAAACGGTATCAAAACCTTGCAAATAATTAAAAATCGGTCATGAATTAGTCTTAGTCTCGATTGCCTCGTCGATCCAAGCGATATTTGCGGAGTTTTTATGGAATTTCACAATGCGCCGTTAATGCCGTTGGCCGGAAGCCGCCTAAGTGAAGCGATGAAAGGGATCTGATAATTAATCAAATGGCAGCAATAATAATTGACCAACCAAGTGCTTTGTGACTATGCTTGAACGATGGAAAGCATATAACAACTGTCTATTATTATTATTATGTTTTACATCAATGTACCAATCACAAGACTACAGCTTCAGGGACGCGATTGTATCTGAGGGCATATTGCACCTAACCCTGGTTATCCGTTTACATGATCAACGTTTGACGATATTTACAGAGAAGACGTTATTCCAACAATGCTGTGTTTGCATAATGCTTCTGACAGATAATAGAGCATTTCTTTTATACTGATTTAATATCAAATTGCACGAGGGAAAACAGTTGAACGTCTTTGCCAACTGAAACGCATGGACGCTATAAAGAAAACGTTCAGGTATCAGTCTGCTCATATTGTCATTCGAGTAAGTCGAGTATAAAGAAAGATGCATTGAAAATGTGATCACTCATTGTTCCGGATTCTTATTATTTTAAAAAGTATAAAAAGCGAGGTACTATTTTAGATAAAATGTTAGTCCAATTCAAAGAATATCCTGGTTAAAACGTTAGCGATGGTCAACAAGGTTTACGACAGTCACGTTTTGACAATGCTGTGGCTTAATAAAATATCATAAAATAACGTATCCTTAATGTTGTGTACTTTTTGTCTGTACTTTGGCGTCCAGCCAATGGTTCGAGAAGTGGAAGATGCAACGATGTTCAGATATCAATGGAAGCTACTTCGAAGAAATGTGACTGTATTTTTTTGAAATTGTATGGACATCGTCAGAAACATAGGCCAAGTGACAGAACCTTTGATTCGTCTTCGTAAAAAGATATTATCGTGTAGTTCTCCCTGTAGGCCTTAATAGCAAGATATGTACGAAACTGTGTCCCTTAGAAGTCTACATTGTACACTTGAATTCAATGTATTTAAACAAATGATAATTCATTGATCACGTAAAGAATCACTGTAGAAATTGGCAACCGCAATTTACAAAACTCAACTTTTAGGAAAATTCCCGTGTAGTAATGTCTGATACAAAATTGACGTAACATGCCTTGTTGTGGTTTGGCCTTACGGCTAGTCCACGGGCAATGGGATCTCTGAACCTGACAACAAAGTGAGACATATGTTATACTCGAATTATGAATAATTCATAATCTGTATATCCCCTATTCTTCTAAAATATATAAGTATCAAATGCGTGCAACGCCTTTACAGATTAGCAGACCTTGCCTTTGTATGGTATATATGTGACTAATACTTTCGTTAAAGCTATGTTTAGGCATTTCAATATTTCGCACAGACGTAAATGCTCTCTATTCTGTTCAAAGCACATACACAGTGTTATATTAACACAGTCTAAATTACTAAATTACGGATCGAACCCGGGTTTCCCAAGTTGAAGCACGCGTAGATTGATGTGCCAGCCGCGCGGTACAAGAGTGTAGCACTGTTGCGTTTTGTAAGGTCCAGGAAGGGAAGGGTTAATGCACACATTTCAGGTCGTCAACACATACCTTAGCATTCATTTACGACTGTCATACATAATAATATCATGACCACACCTCCTCTCACAGACAGAAGGTGAGTAATGACCAAGTTTCACCAATCCCTGTGTCAGTGGCGTAGCTCAGGGGGGGGGGGGGGGGGGGGGGGCAGTGGCGGCAAATGCCCCCCTTGACGGAAAAAACCCATTTGTGCCCCCGCCCCCCAGCCCCTCTAAACAAAATTAAAATGGAGGAAAAAAATGAAAATAGGAAAATAATGATAAAAGACCGAGGTGGCGGGAGGATATGTGTTGGTATATTCAGCCCAGCAACTCATTGCTCTCTCTCGGAACATTATTTCCCTAAGGGCCCAGGTACTTCGCAACCCGGTAATCTGATCACATAAGAGAGGTGAAAATCGCAGGGCAATTTTGATTTCTCGGAAAGGTATTTTATTTATGTCATCAGGTAGAATCACAATATTTAAGTCATCGACTGACTTTTCGTTAAAATGAAATTAACCACGTTCACCCTATATAGCGTGATATTACGGTTTCGTGTAATGCTATGAATAATATTGAAACGAATTTTGAAAGGGTAATCTAATTTAACCTCACCATTACCTACAGGTATTCTGTATTACCATACACAAATCAATTTCAAATTGCTGCGTTATAATACTCAAGGGTACTGGGCATCGATTGACTTTATGCGAAGTACTTCATATTGAACGTTGAATGACCGTATATTGATCATACGGTTACATTCTGGATCACAACAATTGCATTTGGGAATTTGACCAAACGGTCAACATATCCTATTCAGATAAAGTCAATACAAATCTTAACGGCAAAATTGACATTAAATTAACTCAGCGGTTTGGGAGTCAAAGTTTTGAAAATCAAAACGTAAAACTATAAAGCGATCTTTAAACATGTGGAGATTTCCATTAACGATGTACCAAGTGGGAACTAAGTTCATACTTAGGGAGTTACTCTATAGAACATAAATTATACACCAAATGCAGGTGTCGTGTATCTAATGCTACCCGTGTTACTTGAGCGATGCCCGTGGGATATTAACGTCTATAAAGTATACCGGTATGTGCCGCTATAATGACCCCTTTTTCTGCAAAATATCCGTACACATGGGTGTAATATTTGTGCTGAAAAAACATAACATGCCAAATCGCAAAATGGGTCCCAAAACGGCAAATCCCGTCAAAAATAATAACTCCTCCCCCGGGTTCGGAGTCTTAATCTCCATATCTTACTTAGAGATAAACGTACGGCCGGTCTAATCATGAAAGCGGGTTACAATGAGTCTTTTCGGATGAGGTACCCTTGATCTGTTGGTCTCAACACAAGGAATTGGAGGTCAATCGCTCGACGCTCCAGAATGAAAGTGACTTATACTATAAATGTCAGCGATACATATCTTCCATAGTACAACATAAGTATTCTTTACCGAGACCAACAGATCAAGGGTGCCACATCAGAAAAGATTCACCGCAACCGACTTTCACTGCAAAACTAGTACGCACGGCTCGTGCGTATAAGTGACTTGTACGTTAGACGTATACGATAGTCACCGACTAATATGGTTCATCACCGTGCGTACAAGCACCCATTATATTTGAACTGAGACCAATGTAAATATTTTAAATATTGTCATTGGTGTCAGATAAATTTTCATTGGTATTTGTACATATATATAGTGATGCAGACTATTACATTGGCGACTATCGTATAAGTCACACATCACTTGAATACGTTCGAGTCATACGTATGAGTCAACTGAGACCCAAGAAAAGTAATGTCCCAAATATAGCCAAATGGTAATTTAAATAAAACATTTAAACTGTATTTTGAAACTGTCCTTTAAAATTCCTTTGAATACGAGTGAAGGAGTTCTTCTAAGCCCATACTAACTATTCCGTTGGCCTTGCCATTTGTCTTACCTATGTTACGATGTACTTTGCAGAGAACATTTGTACTTTTAATCCAGTTGATAGCATCTGTTTAAATCCTTCTATATAGCATCCACAATCTCTAAAACATTTGCATCTGTAGCAGACTGAAAGTACACAACATTTAAAAAAAAGAGCAAAACTCTGTTCATAGTATCGTACAAAACAACAGTAATGTTTAAACTCGATAGCTCGTAGATTCTCTTCGCAGTATTGACTGTGGCTTAACTTATAACTCGTGTTATCGCAGATGAAACTACTTCAAATGTATCCTTGCTTAATAAATATTTGATAATCTTGTTTTTTGTTACCTAAAACTTATCTAGATTGAGGAATAAGCACGTACTGTAATGCGTTTCCTTTGAGATTCATGTTATAAGGATAACAACATGGGCATAGACAGACGATGTGTATACTTTATAGCGTTTACTTTATACAATTTGCAGTGTCCACGGTTTGCAACAGATTGAGACAGCCAACTGCTTTTGTCTTGTGTAATTTGATATTAAACCAGTAAAAAGAAATGCTTTATTATTAGTCTGAAATCATTGTGCTTAACATACGGGCGGAAAGAAATTCTTGTTTAAACATCGTCATACGTTGATCACGTAAAAGCGGGTAGCCACTGTTAAGTGTACGACGGGTAGCTTCCTTAGGCAACAATGCAAAACTAGTACGTATGACTTACACGTATAAGGGACTTATACAGGGTGTATCAGAAAGAACTGTACCGTGTTTCTAAAATACATAAAAAATACAATTATTGTTGTTTTAAATTTAAATACCTGCAATATAAAGGTGAACATGTTTCCTATATTATATGTTAATTTCATTGAGATATCTCTTTTTGTTCTCGTGTGGCAAGACATAATCGAAAATCGATGAAAACCGTATTTTCAATTTCAATCAATCCTCTCTACCACTTACCCAACATTTCAAACAATGTAGCCCACACCACATAAGCAATATTCAAAGCTCCCGCCAAAGAAAAGAAAGTTAAAACCACTCAAGCAGAACAAATTCTGGTTTATTTGCGGATTAAAAATCAGAATTTATCTCCAAATTTCACCCACAAAAGTATGCAAATAATAAATAGTTATACAAGTGATGTGATATTAAGATATGGCGACTAAAAATAAACCCTGTCCTATGGACAGATAGATATCTCAGGTAGGGTTAGTAATTTTACAGATTTTTAAATTGATCAATTCGACCAAAATTGAAATCTACCATCTTTACCGAAGAGTCTGTATTTTCCATCAGAAATGTCCGATTTTCAAAATTTAAAATTCTTATGAAAGCTAGGCGTTTGCGCAAGATAAATGTGAAAACGGTTTGAACAATATCAATCGAATTCATACCGTAATAAATCATATTGCCTCGGTACAGTTCTTTCTGATACACCCTGTACGTAAGACTTATACGATAGTCGCCAAAGTCACCAAATTTACAGACACCCATTAAAATTGAATTGATACTAATGCAAGTATTTATATATTATTATGGAAATATTTAACACGATGCTGGAGGCATGATATACCCGAAATGAGATGAAGATATAGTCGTGAAGTATTTAGAGAGTTTTATTTAGAGATCTTTATCTTGCTAAATCAATATTAACATTGAATATCATTTAACAATGACTACATGTATTTAGTCTATTCAAATGTCATTTAATCGGTACATCATTCTATCTCAGATACATGGCTTGATTTATGTAAACGTGTACATACTTGAATGTTTTGTGATTGATATAGAGATTATTTTAATTCGTTTCGTGTAAGGATTCAGTTTTCATTTACGTAATAGCGATGTGCGGCTTTATCGTTGTGATTAAGCCACCAGATTAAATCTAGGGCTGGAAATAAGCACCCGCCCGCCTGCCCATGGGGTCAAATGTGGTGCCGGGTAGGTAAAACTGCAAAAGTACCTGTCCAACTGGCGGGTAGCTTTTTTCATCAAACTCAAAGATTCCTTAATGTACTTGTGAGATGGGAAACACATTTGGGCAGGTACATTTTTGATTGGACTGTAAGTTTTAGAAGCTACCTGCCCGACTGGCTGGTACCAGTGGCGTATCCAGGGGGTGGCCCAGCAGGCCATGGCCCCCCTATTGAAAAAAGAGTTTAAACAAAATAAGAAAGAGGAGAAGGAGGAAGAGGATAAGAAGGAGGAAGAAAAGGAGGTAGGGGAGGAGGAAGGGTAAGGGACATATGCGGCGCAAAAGGGGGTGGGGGTTACAGGGTCACGTCCCCATAATTTTAATATGAGGGACGTTAAAAACGTTATAGGCCTACTAGACCTATTTAATGTTAAAATGCCAATGTTTGCGCGTTTTTTCTAGAGGTTTTGATATTATAATGGCCCTCAAACCACTCCAAATTCTCTATACTAAATATTATGTAGGGGACGTTAAAAAAGTCATACTGTACCTTTTTAGTGTTAAAATCACAATTTTTGCGCGTTTCGCGTGTATAAGGTTCAACTTTTTAAATATTTAAGATCAACAAGATGGCTTCCGTTTTTTTTTTGGCCCCACCATCAAAACAGTCCTGGATACGCCATTGGCTGGTACCAAGAAATATAAAGTTCCAGGCCTGATTAAATCTGCTGCCAATGGCCTATCAAGTTACGTAAAGCGATACCTTTTCTTCTTAAAACCGATATTCAAAGTTAAATATATTCACCCCTCCCCTATGGAAGACATGAACTTTTAAGATTAGCATTTTCCACACAAGGATTGAACATTTAAAGTGGAGTCATTCATGAAGGTAATACCATATGAAATGTACATTCCCCGTGGGGAAGATTAAGGTAATGTCTTTCATAGGGGTGTATGGGTTTCAAATGGAATATTCCATTGTTTTGTCATTTCCACCTTCTCATTTTCAACAATCTTACATCTTGAGCAGTGTGTTAAGAGTGTCAAAATGTGGATGACTGCAAATCGTCTTAAACTTAATGGCGGCAAGACGGAAATACTTCATATAACGTCAAAGTTTATCAAGACATCTTCTACTGTTGCCGCTGTAAAGATTGACACCGATTACATTCAGTCAGTACCCTCGGCACGAAATCTTGGAGTAATCTTCGATAACCAGCTGAACTGAACATGACATCTCACATCAGTAACATCTGTCGGGCTGCGAACTTCGCGTTACGCAAAATAGGACAAATCCGAAAATATCTGGATCAAGGAACCGCTGAAAAGCTTGTCCACGCGTTCATCATCTCGCGACTAGATTGTTGCAACAGTGTGTTAGTCGGTTTGCCTGACCGTGATATTGTCAAGCTCCAGCAAGTTCAGAACACCGCTGCCAGGATGGTTGCACTTGTGAGGAAGCACGAACATATTACTCCATTTTTACAGCAACTACACTGGCTGCCAGTTCGCCAGAGGATCATGCTCAAAATACTGCTAATGACCTACAAGCCAACGCGATCACTTAGATCCAGCAATAAGCATCTGTTGAAATCGGTGAAAACATCTACCGCGTACGGTTGTAGATCATTCGCAGCAGCTGCACCGAAACTCTGGAACGAACTCCCTTTGACAATCAAGTGTGCTGGATCAGTAAATAGGTTCAAGTCTCTGCTTAAGACTCACCTTTTTAGTTTATGACTTTCTTTAACTTGAATTTTTCAGCTGCAGTTGAATGGCATTTTGTATGTGCTATTTCCATTTTGTATTTTGTACTATGCCATGTTCTGGTTATATTGTATGCATTGTTGTGTGGTTATAATAATTGTATGTACATGTGAGGTACACTGATGTATCCACGGATCTGTGGACCTGTCGGTTGATCTCTGTAATTAATATGATGCCTTGTTAATATGATATGGTATTAGGTATGTGAGATCCACTGACATGCTAAATGGCCTCTGTCCTTCGGTCTCTCATGCTTAACAATCCTCCATTACTGTTGTATTTTATGGTTATTTTAATTCTTGTTGTATTATGTACATGATGTGTAGGCGCACTGTTTCTGAATGATTGCGCAGTTGTTTTATAATTTCTTTGGAAGATAGCTGCGCAGTCTGTTCTTCTTGTGTGTTAATTTACTACGTGTAGTCATTTTCGAGACTTGTCTCGAAGATGGCTTCATGTTTGCCTTGTCTTCATGTAGTCATTTTCGAGACTTGTCTCGAGGATGACTGTATGTATGCATTTTTTCGAGTGTATTCTTCATAGTGTGTTCATTTGACTTCTATTGTTTTTGATGTGCAATTTGTTTTTGTTATGATATATCAGGGTTTGATGTAATGTGCAATTGTTGGTCTTGAATTTCTTTTAATGATTTGCTTATATTTTTATTATTTTATGTTGTATAATATTATTGTAAAGCGCTCTGAGGGATTGTGATCCACAGTGCGCTATATAAACACTTTTTTTTATTCGTCTTCTTCTTCTTCTTATTGTGAATACACCGAATTCAGCAAGAAGGGGACAATTGACATTTTCAATAATCATACATGTGGAGAAATTCGCAATTTTTGAGATCCTTAATATTTGGAGGAAAATCTTAACATTTCCGTGGCGGGATAAGGTAGGGCCTGGGCTCACACACATGCGACCCGTGTTCGACTCCCTGTGCTGGGCAGCCGCGACCGCCCCCTAATTTGCTTTTCCCTGGTAGTTGTATTGATTAAACAAGCATTGGGGGGGGGGGGGGGGGGTATAGGGATAAATAGTTCAGCAGAATATAAGATGGAAAATCTATCAATTTAATTTCGCACTGATTTCGAACGTTTCTAATACCGAGTATGTCTATATTATCGTGTTGTGAAGTATTATGCTACAACATATAAAGGGGTAAAAAAAAGTAAGTCCCGCCTAAATTTGGATCGCGTTTGTTTGCATAACTCCACACACAAATAAACATTTTGAAAAATTGAAACGTTTATCACAAGAAAAAACGCTTGGCTACCCATTGCAAGGTTTTGTTTTCAAAAGCATGTTTACTTCTTCCAAAACATTCACATTTCCCCAAAATGATGTTTTTAGAAAAAGTGGCACTTTTCAAAATCTTATGAAAGAAAGTGACAAAAATGTCTCCAGTGTTGTTTAAAATTTATTGTCAAGTCTTTTACTTTCTTTAGCTGGTCCTTATTTGAAATAAATAAATAAAATGATTTTATTTTATTCATGACTAGCCAATTCACGTCAATAACTTCCCTGTATCGTTGAAAAGTGCCACTTTTCAAAAAACATCATTTTGGGGAAATGTGACTGTTTTGGGAAAAGAAACTTTGTGTGGGTAGCCAAGAGTTTTCCCGTTTCATAAATATTTCAATCTTTTAAAACGCTTAATTGTGTGTGGATTTTTGCACACAACATCTCTCAAAACGTTTGATTATGTTTAGAGTTATGCAGACAAACGTGATCAAATTTTAGGGGGGACATACCTTTTTTGACCCCTTTATTTTCAAGCATAATGGGAACAATCATGTTTTAAAGGTAATATCCAACTCTTTGGGTGCAACTCTGTAAATGAAGTCTCTGTACAGGTTTACGGAAGGCATTCTTTATTATAATATATATTTTTTCTTATTATCCTGATCATGCGAGTACTATTTGTTTCAAAGATTTGATCAAACCATCGATATCCCTCTGTGTGTATGATATCGTCCAAGAAAACGTAAATGATGCAAATCACAAAAAGTGCATCAGAGTGAAACAACTGAAGGTCGCGCTGACCTTCAATTATATTACAGTAAAGAGTTATTGTTGTTATCCAGATCATGTCCGTACTATTTGTTTTACAGCGATTATCCGACCATTGGTATTTTGAGCGGCACTTAGACGTAATGTATTCCTTTCCGGTGTTATTATGGCGTAATAATGTTATTCTGCATAACACTTTTCCGAGATTTGTAGCCACTGTGTCTGATTCGTGTATTTGTTTAAGAAGGGATCTGTCAAATTCCGATTTATCGCAAACAGAATTTACGTTAATTACCATTTTCAATAACTTGTCACTGCACGAAGTCAATTTGACCATTTCAATTCGAAAACTTAATTGAGGGGAATCTCAAAAGAAATGGTCCAATCTTATTATTTCATATAAAATAATGTTCAGTCGTAATTGCTGGAGATTGAAAAAAACAACCCGTCGCCATTAGTTTGGCTTCCTCTCTTGAAAATCACGAACAATATTGTTTCGGTAGAAGGCGTGCTCTTAAACTGACTATACCGTTCTAGGGGGGGGGGGGGGGGGGGGGGGGGGGGGGGGGGGGGGGGGGGGGGGGGGGGGCCATTTTGCGATATTTGGCGAAAACGATCGTGGTTATCACGTGATACTATTGTGTAGGTAATAGCTGACTCGCTTGGCATACAAATGGAACACATGATAACTCAATTACGTACATTCAAACATTATTTATTAAATAAAACACGCCATTAACATAGACTATAACACGATAAATAACAGGCGTTGCAAGAATAATCATTAGGTGTGTTCTGCTCCGTGGGAACGATAGACTGGCCACGAATTGAGTGAACGCATCGATTATGTACTCATGCGACTATTCAAGTGATTCTAGAGTTTATACATCAATAAACATTTATAACAAACAGCGTCATAACATACACCCCACCTTTTTGAATTGACCCCTGACAATTAATTTGAACTCATGAACAAGAATTGACAACTCCAAAATAATATTTTATGTGAACTTGCTAAAGACCTAATACCTGAACCAAATAATAAATTATCATCACACAGTATGCCCTTGATAAACATCTCTTGTATTAATATTATGGATAAGACACAAGAAATCTTAATCATCAATAAGGTAATATCAAATCCTTAACTACGCCTTAAATTACACCTTAAATAGACAGTCTCTAATGTTGAATCCCTGGCCAGTAGAATCTCCACCGTTGACTGTAACCCTTGGCGCTGTTGAAGACCTCGACGTTGACGTTGAAGAACTCGACGATACTGCCGCTGAAATGACGATGCTGACACTGACGATAGTATTATGACGACGCAGAATAACTAGATGAATGGGTGGTTATTATTTTGTCGTATTAGTAAGGTATTATTTATTTGATCACATAATTGAAGCGTAGAAATACCCCAGTATTATTGAACATATTTGTTCCCGTAGACCATGTATATAATTCTGACGATGACACCAACAACAGCAGATGAATGATATAACATCTTGGCAATGTTTCTCCAAAAGCAGCTGCAATATTGAACCAAGAATTTATGTCATCCACGACATTAATATTATAATTATATTCAGACCTTTATAACTTGTCTGACATACATAAAATACCTTAACGACAAAACCACATAACAGTATCAGGACGATGACCGACGACTTGTAGACAAAGACTACAGTTGAATGACGCAACAACGACGACAACTATACACTCATGGGATGGTTATCAAGCCAAAGTTCAGGTTGAAATCCTACGTCGCGATCGAAAGATTCCCTTCTGCCTTCAGCCTCGACGTACCAATCATGAAGAACACGCACATGCAGAAACCACAAACACCGGCCCACCAACTCTGGAATATAAACTCAAACAAGGGTTCCGTAGCATCAGTAAACAAATACATAAACTTTTAATTATCATTAAGTATATCATCATCATGATCATAACATACACCTCCACAATGATTAATATCAATCTCCTGGCTTAAATGACACGAACAATGAAAATGTTTGCCATCATCATAAGTCTTAATTCTGAAAACTTATATATTACGATTGCAAAATTCTCACGCGTAACCACGCTAAAGTTCGTTAAAATATCCACAAATCTCATATAAATCAAAATCTCTTTATCTTGTGCTCTGATCGAGAGTATATAAACTAACGAAATATCCACAGATAAATTATCACTCTACTCCTGCCTAGTATCGAGGGTATATAAACCAACGAAAACGAAGCAATAAGTATAATAAAACTTCCTACAACTTGTCTCATGAATCGTAGTTAAACCAAAGGTATCTATTCACCGTTGCAAACTAATCCATGTACAAAACAATAATCATTGCATAACATCTTCGCATATCGTTACAATATAAAATGATGACCAAAATATGTTTTATTATTTAATTAATATTGCACATCCAATAATTTGTATCACGTTGACTTGCAGTAAAAATGACGATGGAGTTCCTTGAAATGTATATAATTAAATTAGATTGCCCACCTTAATTGATGATGTTAGTTGAATTGGCATACTGCATAACTGGTAGTTAGTGAGGTTTACATGGTATAAACTGGTAGATACACGTAACATGTCATAGCACTGTGAATTAAATGAACATGCATTGAGTATATAGCAATATAATATATTATAAGATGTAATTATTAAAACATTTATGATTTATTGCACAAAATATTGGTTCAAATGAGTACGATGATTTATTTTAGGTCTCTCATGTCTCAATGGCATACATTTTGAATTAATTTTATGGCAAGAACAGCATTTCCAAAATTGAAAATATTAGCATTTACAACAATACATATAAACCAACGATATAATCAGAAATGTTCATTCTCTGGCCTTCTAGTCCGACATTACTAGCATTAACCGCCTCGGCCCGACATATTTCCAGAAATATGACCTTGACTGACATGTAAAAAAAACGTAGATATAAAATGGCGTCCTTTTTAAAATGCCACAAATAATAAATAATGCGCTGCCACCGCTAATCACACATAAGGAATTCTATATTGGTAACAGAAACCCAGGAAATTTATAAACTCTAACGCCTAAACAAACAATGTAGGAGATCTAAAGATGCCACCTCTCCAAGGATTCTCACACAATCCAAAACAGGAATATAATTTTGTTTTATGAACATATATTTAATCAACACTGTTATTTCTTCTGTTGCCGAAGATGTATAATTGCACCAAAGAACAATAAATTGTACATACCTTCAATTGAGTATACATAAAATATAAAATACAAACTTGTCCCAGTGCGGTAATTCCAAAGTATGCAAAACAAGAATTGTAATGACATCATTAACATTGCCACAGTTTGCAACCTCCAAAAGTACATATTACAATGACCAATTACAATTAGACAACTGTTGTGTAAGCAGAGGTCATGTCACTAATCTTCTAAAACTTTTAAATTGAACACACTATACAAATTGATGAAACGTCATTTATTTTGAGTGCAAAATATTCGTGCGCATAAAAACCATGAATTTAAATTTTGAAACCAAAAAGATGCAAAATGCAGAAATATTTTGAGTACGAAAGATGGGCATAATTATTTACAACATTTCACACTAAAACTATCCAAATCTGTCAACGTTGCATACATTTGAATGAACATGAGTTTTAAAATTTATTTTTAAAATATTGAAAATTATCATTGACATAATTATATATAATTAATTATTTATATTTACATTTAAACAGCAAGACAAGCTGGGATAAATCAGAGGAGATAATGCTCATGAAAGTCTACACGGTTATGAAGGTGCCAACGACTACCGCATTTTTCGCCTAGATTTACGTTTTTCGACACAAAGATAACAGTTAACGAGCATGAACACAAAAATAGATTCGTATCGATCAATTTGGCAACAATTATATGCTTCAAAAATATATTACATCATACATTATAAAGATTTACCCACGTACAACTTTATTGCACACGATATCGTAAACAATTTCAATAGTATAATACTCCTATTCAAAACATTAAGCTCGTGGCCACCAGCTGTCTTCCAATATGGCATTAATCCGTGAACACAAAAGAATTGGCGCGAATATTTGACGGGTTTTAAATTCGGACAAACATCGCGTGGTTATTATTTGTAAAGACATTTTAATCTGAATAACATGACACTACTATACTACAAACAAAATGACCGACGGTGGGCTTCTACACATGACATTACAGCACTATACATGCATTTACAATAAACACGGCGTTTTGTGATAACCATTTGAATTGAAGAAAAAATCCAAAGTCTTTCGCTTCGCACGTAATAAACATACAGACCGCATTTACATTATACTACATTTACACGTTTTTAACAAGGTTTTCAACAACCATTATGACAATGACACATTTTATTTGCTCTAGAATCACTAAATTATTATAAAATATTTATTACAAACATACCTGTTTAATGGCGAAAACAGGGTCCAGTCCATCGCCCACACGGAAATTCGAGGCCCGAGACCAAGCGATTCTCCACCATATATTGTGTAGGTAGTATTGTGCCCGGATTCTCCACCATATATTGTGTAGGTAATAGCTGACTCGCTTGGCATACAAATGGAACACATGATAACTCAATTACGTACATTCAAACATTATTTATTAAATAAAACACGCCATTAACATAGACTATAACACGATAAATAACAGGCGTTGCAAGAATAATCATTAGGTGTGTTCTGCTCCGTGGGAACGATAGACTGGCCACGAATTGAGTGAACGCATCGATTATGTACTCATGCGACTATTCAAGTGATTCTAGAGTTTATACATCAATAAACATTTATAACAAACAGCGTCATAACAATACGTACAGTTGAAAAAAATAATTTACACTGTTTTAACGAAATGCACTATGGGATTGTGTTACCAGCCTAAAATCAAAGAGGTCGCAAACTTGCTTTCAATTGTATATTAGCCTAGCTATAACAAGCTAAAAAAAATGACATCTCTGAATGTATAAACAAAGTGTGCAAAGGAGAAATTGTTGGGCACACTAGTAAAAAAGTGTTGCTATCATTATCAAACTGAACTCAAGTTAAATCACTTATTTATCGAGCAATGATATAATTGTTTACGCATTTTAATTGTTTAGATACAAAGTTAAATAAATCAAGAGTTAAATGATAGATAAATAAATAAAAAGAAAACTATAAACGCATGTGTGACCGTTATAATTTATAACAATTGACATAACAATGATGTTAAAATTAATCCACCATCAAGTTTAAAAAATAGAAAAATAAAAGGATAACAAGGAATATTCGGGAATCGAACCCGTGATTGCCGATTGCCAACGACACGGCCAACGTATGCACGCCACAGAGATCGACGAGTATAATTGTGATAGTTTTATTATTTAACCATATCCATTTATTTATAGCGAACGGATTTTTATTGTGCCATTTTTGCCAAATGTGTGTGTTTCTCTCGCAAAAAATGTGTTTGTAATGTGATTATACTCCTTATTTTTGAAAGAACGGTAAAAACGTTGACATTTTCGAACACAAAAAGGCGTTATTTATACGGTCCACAATCCTGAGACTAATATACCTAAAGGGATAGGAAGCATGGACTCGATCTATTGTTGTTTACCCAGGTGTATCCAAACACGTCTGATACGGCTTCTGTGTATACGCATACAGACGATGCCGGCCAAGCGTTCCATCCATTACACCAACCGTGCTAATTGAACAAAAAATTGGGCGAATATTTTATTTATATCTAATTTTATTAATTGGACATTTGAACTTGAAAAAAGGTCGATAAAAGACACGTAGACTATCGGTTTTAGGATTATTTACTGTAGGATACATAGAAAAGTGGTTTTTTTTTAGACTTTTGCGATGGGTATTCGCGATTACGTATTTAAGCTAATACGAACTGTCTAATTTCGGAATTCGTGTCCAGCGCTGTGTAATTCTACATTCCCAGCAGACACTCTGTTCAAAGGCACAAAGAGGGGACTTGTTTAAGGCATATTATTTGCAATTCTGAGGTGTGCAGATCGATTTTCTTTCTCGAATTGGTTAGACAATCATCCATTTTAGAACATCTGAAATTTAAAATGAACTGCACACCTGGGAAAGTATGATGCCAAAGGCATATCTTTTGCACGTAAATCCAATACAAGAGTTCTGGAAATCGACACAAATATGACGTCATAACCATTGCTTCGGGAAAAAATGGCGCGGTTCCCCAGCCCCCTCCCCCCACCGTTCGTTCTGCTCATGAATATCAATTTTAAACCTTGTGATAGTTTGCAATTGCCGTTATGTAATTATCTTTTGGGGTTGTCTTGGTTGGCATCATTTGGGAGCTGTGATTGTTTAAAGGTATGTATTCCGATTGCTGGCCCGATTTTCAAGTTTATGTTTTCTATTCTACATTCAGGGTCATCCTTAAAATAGTCGTATACCAAAATGTGCGTTGCATAACTCCAATGGTTCTTATTTTAGAAGCACAATGCGACATAAAATTAGCCAATTGAGTAGTACACAAACTGCCCGAGTGGTAAACCACCTTTGGCAGTAATTCACTGTAGTTTGGCTAATAACGTCTATGGAACATATCTTGAGCCAAACATTTTACAGAAATAATGAGACAAATTTGGG
This sequence comes from Ophiura sarsii, assembly GCA_035610835.1. Classification (NCBI taxonomy): domain Eukaryota; kingdom Metazoa; phylum Echinodermata; class Ophiuroidea; order Amphilepidida; family Ophiuridae; genus Ophiura; species Ophiura sarsii. Next base: position 5,117,260 of record CM069444.1, read on the forward strand.
GTTTATTCTGACATAAATATAATGTTGATGGGCAAAAGAAGCTAAAATGATCGGAACATCAACCTTTATTGTGTTAAATGTAAATCACATTTTTAAAGGATATTACGGGGAAATACCCCTTTTATTACTTGATAATGTTATATTTCGAAATCTACAATTCAATATTGGCAATATCACCGCCCCCCCCCCCCCCCCCATAGTTATAGTGTCAAAACAAACATTGGCCAGTCATTTCTGAAACTGATCACCAAATACGTCCCACCACGTCCCACACGCGGCACAAAATCTTCAACAAGAACACAACCAAAGTAAGCTACAGTTGCATGAAAAAGGTAATTAAAACCCATAACGACAGCATAATCAAAAAACACAAGAAACCGAGCACCCCTACCAAGCAACGCGCAACTGCAACAAAAAGGCAGAATGTCCCCTGCGTGGTAAGTGTTTGGTGAAATCCTCAATCTACAAAGCCACAGTAACCCACGACAACACCTCAGTTGCCTACGTCGGACTCGCAGGGGGCACATTCAAAGAACGTTTCGGAAATCACATAAAATCATTCAAGCACAATGAATACGAAACGCCTGACGATTGGACAAAATGACCGTATGGGATTGTCCATGAAACTCAGAGTAGCGATAATATTCCGGAAGGTCTATACATCTGAATTTGTATATTATATATTTTCAAAAATTGTGAGAGTAAACACAGAGGTGACAACAAATTGTGCAAGTAGACGCGTGGCGTTGATCGCGTAAAAATCATACTAAAGAGAAGAGCTCTTGGGCCATTTCGCAAACCAGTATTATGCTGTCACACCTTGTTGCGCCCTCACCGGTACACAAGGGATTCCTCATTATGCGTGATTAGTAAATACCTGTCGCAGTAGTCAAGCAGTCGAGTCGTCTGCTTGGCTCTGGGAATACAAGTTTCTCGGGTTCTAGTATCATGGAAACAATACGATATTTTATAGATACTAACTCGTAGATTAACAGTTTTAAGTGCTACATTTTCAGGATATAGGTGTTATGTTTTGGTATTGTTGAGATTCTGCCTAGCAATTCGTGAAACTAATCTTTGAAAGTCGGATTATCAGAGTAGTGAAATACATGTATATAGGAAACCTCTACCCTGCTGACAATTTTACGTTGTACCAACGTTGTAATACAATTCAAAGTTAGTTTCGAAACCGTTATGATACAACGTTATAAAAACAGCATTTTATGGATAAGCCAAACACGTTCATCACAACGTTTGGTTTGTAGCGTTCCTACAACAACGTTGTTAAAAAACGTTAGAAGGTGCTGAAAACCTGCAACATTATGTTTGAACATTGTGTGAAAGTGCATTTCTTAGAATGTTGTCCATGACCTGACCAAATTCATTGAAGGTTTTGATAACGTAAATATTTAACTTGGGAGTCGTATATCCTTCGTCGTATACCGGTTGAGTAAAATTAACCTGCAATAGTGGAAAGAGGCTGTCGTGCTTTTAAAAGCAAGTTGAAGTTTGAAATTGTTTTAACGTTATAAGAATACCTTATTTGTTACTAAATTTGTATGAAAAAATGAAGTCAATATCATTTTCCGTTTGCCTTTGGTAAACCTTTTTACCCGTGCACCCATTGCACACGTTTGTCCACGAGATACCCAAAAGATGAGTAAGATCGCAAAATGTATCTCGCATTCAAATTTGTAAACTTGAGTACATTTGTGATGTAATTGGAATTTCTTGTTTAACATAATAAATTTACCCTACCCATGCTATGAATTGCTTATAATGTTCTAAATTTTTTGTTGGCAGGATATTCAAATATGAAAATACAATATGTGCAATACCGGTTACAATATGTGCAACAGGTAAATTGGGTTAGGAACAAATATGAAGCAATCCGGAAAGCTGCAACTTCATGTCATCTATGGTAGCAAAAAAAAGAAAGAATCATTGCACTAACTTTTTGGAGACAAATGCATCTTATTCATATGTATGTTTAGAGAAATGTAGTGAACGACTTAGCTCCAGACAAGTTCACCTTGAACCTTCCTTCACGGGCCTTAACACTTTTCTGCGGAATGCGACTAGACAACACTCCAAAATTTCAGAAAATGTTTCAAAAATGTCAATATTATTGAATTTCATCACCATATTTGAAATCACCTTGAGAAAAAAATAATATAAATAAAACCGACACCGAAAATCCAACATTGCCGCCAATTAAATAGAACAATTTAGAGGCAATTTCTTTTGGATTCTTCTCATTCTTTGATATTTCTTTTCTCTTATATGGTGTCATTTACGTGTTCAACAAGTATCAAGTTCATAGTATTCATAGTTATAATGATTTTGATGATTTTGACGCACTTCTCCTCTTAAACGAAATAACAAAGGGTAACACTATGTGTCATGACAACTACTAAAAATGTCAAATTATATATTTGTTCCTATGTCGACATTATTTTCAAATCGAACTTTTTTAAGAATTTATAAGATGAGACTTTAATTATCTTTAACAATGTGAACATATACCGTACTTGCCACGTAACGTAATGCAATTTTTTTCTTTTCAAACAATTGCTAGGACATCCCGATCAGCAGACCTTTGAAAACCGCTGTGTATCAATGTTTGCAGTTACTGGGAGTTTTCTTTATAATACATGTAGTCTCCCCGGATTTGTATAGACAGACACGTTCAACAAGTGTTTTTGCCTCATGTAATTCGATATCAAACCAGAATAAAAGAACCGTTTTATGTTCAGTCGGAAGCATTGTGTGCACACATCACGTCTAAAGAAAGTCTTCTTTAAACATCGTCAAACGTAGATGGATAGCCGGGGTTAAATATAAGACGCCCTCGCTCAGATGCAATATATTTCCGGAGCTATTGTTAAGGGTTGTTGTGAATATATTTAAAATGTTGCGCTATATTCTTTTCTTTTTTAAAGATTTTTATAAATTGTGTAGAGGCAATTGTCCTTTTTTCAAGAATGACCGACGAACAAAATAGAAAAACGATCAACCACCAGAGCGGGAAAAAGGTTCCATTTGGATATTCAGACCGATGCCTCAATTAATCTTGGATTCACTTATGATACAAAAACAGAAGTATTTGGTTCAAAAGGTATTTGCAGCAGGAAAGATAAATATCTCAAAAGTTCTTTAAACAATCGTGTAAGAAAAATGTTATCAGTAACACATTAGGGTGTACTAGGAAGTAGATGCTGATCGATTTTTAAAATATTTAGACTTCAGGATTTTGTTTGCTGACTAAATAATAGCACTGAATATCACTTAACATTGATAACATTCTAATTAAATGTAATTCAACCGATATCTCAATATCTCTCTGGTAAAATATCGCTTGATCTATAAACATAGTAATAGCATTCATTACATACTCATCCCTTTTGGGATGACAGTCACCAATAAGAGATTATTTGAATTAGTTTCGTGTCTGGTATCAGTTTTCATTTACGTTAATAGCGATGTGCGGTGTTATCCTAGTTGAGATTAAGCCACTAGTTAAGCCAACGATTCAGTGTGTTACGAATTATATATTAAGTTACGTAGAACGATACCAATCTATTCGATGTCATACATACCATACATCGCCAAGAACCAGGGAGATAAAGTTCCCGGATGATCTGGCTTCCGATCGGCAATTTGAGTTTGCTTGGTACTAAAAACTCACATCTTCAGAGCCATCAACACTGATAAACACACTTTTCAACCGGAATACAACATCACTTTCCTATGCTGAATCTATGAAAACCCCGAGTGATCACTTCAGGGGATTTGTAAGGATACGGAATAAGATCAAATGTACAAATATACATCAGGCAAACCTTATCACCTACTCAATTTAAGAAGATGTTAAAAAAGGGATTAATTTGAGTGCACTTCTTCTTTTAAAGTACTGACTTGGTCTTGTTGTCAAGATCATGTCCATACTATTTGTTTTACAGCGATTATCCGACCATTGGGATTTTTGAGTACTACTCTAAGATGTAATGTATATCTTTCAAGTGTTATTATGACGTTTTCTTCTGCCTCATGTATCTTGTGCACGTATCCAGATATTTGAAATTGTTTTTGAAGGGTTTCGACTGTTTTTATTTGTACTTCAGTTGGCGGCATCAATATTAGTTATGTTAGGAGAAATTTTACCAAACTGAAATACCAATCACGTTTGACTAATGCCAACATCAATGAGAAACGATAATACAAATAGTACGTGGAGCTGCTGTGGAATTCGATGAATAACTTGATTCTGATGGTACTGTATTTGAGGTAATTTGTAGCCACTCTGTCTGATTCGCGCATTGATTAAAAATGGATCTGTCAAATTCTGATTTATCGCAAACAGAATTGAAAATAACTTTTAATCATTTTCAATTACTAGTCCCTGCTGAACGTTAATTAAAAGATTGTAAATAAGCATTCCGTCTCATAACTAGATTGTTTTACCAATGTTGATAGCAGAATTTCAAAAGAAATAATGTAATCTTAATTATTTAATATTAAATTAGTATTTTAGTCATACGCATTGGCGCATATTGAGGGGGCAAGAACTGTAAGTGAATGAACTGACAAGATTGTTGTGACTAAAGAAGTGCGCGAAAAATGCTCGACTTTAATTCTGTTTGGTTCGATACTATGGCGCGCCAAAGCAGCCATAAAACGTTGAGGTCATAAAACAGGCGATGAGATCATAAGACACACGGCGAGTTCAGAGCGAGCCGAGACTTCCCCACGCCGAATTTAACACGAGATTTAGCACACGACGAGTTCAGCGCGCAAGAGCAGAGATTTAGCATACGGTGAATTGGGCACGAGCCGAGATTTAGCCAAGATTTGAGCTTGCTCCCGACTAAAATGAGTTTGTACCCCTAGCTGAAAATAAGCAAAATCCATCATGGCGGGGTTCCGGATTCATTTACTATTATTAATTGTAGTAGCAGTTGCAATTTTTCACAATTCCGGCTTTTAGAAATAATTTGAAGATTTCATCGCTTGTTTTATGAACTCGCCGTGTGTTTCATGATCTCATCGTGTGTTTCATGATCTTATCGCGCTTTTCATGATCTCATCAATTGTTTCATGATCTCATTGCTTATTTTATGAACTCCACGTATTATGGCCGCTCTGGCGTGCCATACGATACTATATACTATTAAAGAGTGCATGAATATAATGATGTTATAATTCAACATCTACGTTGTATAGCTTGATTACAACAAGCACAACACTTGTAACGCGCCAACAATGTAACAGAGGTAAAAAATGGGTGACTTATTATTATAGTAAGAAGACGAATTGGACGCGCTGGTCGCATTCATGAATAGTAATCACGTTTTAAATGGGAACATGTAAGCAACTTATTTTCATCATCTTGGTGTATCTCACACATTTATTGCGTGCTTAGAGAAGAGCTCTTGGGCAATTGAGCAACCAGTATGTGCTGTCAGACCATATTGCGCCCTCACCAGCAACACTCATGTCAGACGCCAAGTTATTTTGTAGCGCCATAGTAACGCACTATATGTATTTGTTCAGCCGTCTGCAACCGGTATACACGAGGGATTCTCCATTTGAGCGGGATTAGAAAATACCTGACGCATCCGACGAGTCGTCTGCTACACTCTATGGGAATACACGGTTGTCTGGTTCGAGCAACAGAAACGCGACGTGGGAAATAACACGATACCAACTCGTGGATTAATCGTTTTAAATGTTATATATCGAGATAATAGGTGTTTTATTTTGATACTGTTTAAAGTTCTTCATGGTAATCTTCTTAACCGACTATTTCTGAAAATCGTGTTTCAGACCATGTAATTAATATACATGTATAGGAAACCTCTAATAACCTTTGTAAAGTGCTCAACAAAAGAAAGTCGTACACTTTGTGTAGTCATTTAAAATAACTTTCAATTATTTTTTTACTAAACAGGCTATATAGACATTTGGATGAATCTTTTAGGCACATTTTGATACCAAACATAACACCTAACGACAAAGATAAACCTTTATTAGCACCATTCATAGAAAATTAGTCACTTTTCAAAAGTCACATAGAGCTGTAAAGTCGTCATCTCAGAGGTAAATTTACACTTTCCACGCGGGTTTTGATTTTGCTATATACAAAGCATATGTTTTCAAAAAACCTTTCCCAACTTTCAAGGTCTATCTAATGAATTACTGAATCAATACTGGGTATGCTTGTACTTATATGAACGCATTCCTTATGGTGATTCGAATGTGCAAGGGCATGAACATAGTATCAGTTACACAACTTTTTAAACAGGTGAATAATGATGATAGTATGTGAATAGTCGATTGTGTTAAGTTTCCGGTTGTTACGGGGACCCTACCTGACAATAAGAGCAAAATAATGCGATTCAACAGAGTAGAAGAGGTTACATGGACATATGAGAGTGGTAAATGATGGCAGTGCGTTAAACAGTTCCATTTAAATCATTGACAATTATCACATGTAGAGTTCAACATGTTCAGATTATATTTACAGTTACTTCCAACAATACCTGTCCAGTATGTTGATCATCAGGAATAATTGCAAATTATACCTTATATTTAACAATTAAATGTGTACATGTTCATGAGGTTAAAAAGTCTTGTTGGGTCTTTTATCTAACCTGTTTGATTAACATTTGTTCAATAAATGAAACAAAACGACTGCTTATCTATTATGTAGGTTCCAGTTATTTGATATAACCAGAACAAGCTATTACATTTGTATCATCGTCCAATGAGCGGTTGACTGACTTCATATCTCGATGCATTACTTTTGTCTTATCTTAGAGCTTATGCGAGTGATTAAACTCACAGCACGACGACAGTACTTTTAGGAAGGAAAGGGATGGAAAGGAAAAAGAGGAAGAGAAAGAGAAAAGGAAAAGGGAAAGGAAAAGAAATGAAAGGGAGAAGAGGAAGTGACAAGGGAAAGTCTAAGGGATTTACTTAATTCCCATCTAAGTGATAACTTTGCCCCTTGCCCGGTTTGATGATGGGCAAGTTAGTATAAAAATGGCAAATTTTCTCGCGCTAATATCATTATAGAAGCCCGTTTGAAAGAAAGATGTACCTTAATAATGGCCCGATTCGTGAAGATATGTTGTTAAAATTTCGCGCGCTGCCCGCGCATCAACATTAGGATGCAACGTCATTCGCTGGAATAAAGAAACCCAGCTGTGTATATTTTTTACTTAATAGAGCCGAACTGGTGTTCACCGGGGAAAAAATACCATTTGCCCCCCTGGAAAAGACCCCAGATACCCACTGCGTACATTTGATAGTGGCGCTATCAAACATTTGATAGTGGCGCTATCAAACATGTGATAGTTGTGCTATCAAGGGTGTCTTTCAAGTGTATGGATGGTATTCTCATGGGTCATACAATATCCCTAATGTTGAATGCAACCCTCTGTCATTCAATTTTGAATTACAACGCATTTTATGCGCAAAGGGTGACTGCCATTGTTGTCTAAGACTTGGTTTATATTTTTAAAAAATCAATCATTTTGGGATTGTGTCTTATAAAACAATGTGTCAGCCTTCAGTGGCAAACATAATGTTTGCGATTGCAACTATTGTTCTATATTTTACATGTGCTTCCTACCTCCTACAAGGTACTGTTACGTGCTTTATATCCGCTTTCCATGCAAATATGTAGTTATCTCCTCAAGTTGATAGCTGTGAAAAATAATTATCAACTCCATGTAAATGAGTCTTGTATGGGTTTCATAGAAGTATCTCATTAAGACGTAGAGGCTTTCAAGTTACTATCTTTGAAATGTCACATTTCTAGACGACGGAAAGAAAAAATGTTCAGGGAACACTTATGGTACCGATTTGTCGTTTCCTCATCAAAATACATTATTGGTCTTCGTAGAGAGACTCCTATCAGTAGTATTGATATGATCCATTAATAGTAAGGGATGAACAATCTTAACAACAGGAGTTTGAGTTAACAGATGTATCACTAAACTATAATCTAACGTTTGAGATCAAATCTTTTGAAGCATTATAATATGATATGATGCGTGGGTGTTTTACTTCTCAAGGCATCTCACAAATCATCGTCACTGATGTGTGTCTTTAAACACGAAACAAAATGATAAGCATGTATTTCAACCATCATACGAGTGCAGGAAAATCCTAATTCATGCATGTACGAGGATACCGACTTCATTTTCTCATTTAGAGAGATGAAATATGGAACTGATGCTTCCAATATAGGCCGGGGGATATATAAGCACATATATCGATCAATGGGGCTCTAATCACAATTTGCAGTACAGTATGGCAGATATGACGGTTGGTTCTACTCGGTTCTGCTCATCGATATTTTTCACAAGAGCTAATGGTATATGCTTTGACTATCAAGCTTTGAAGATGTTGGGAACTACACTCTTAGAAGCTCAGGATCAAATATGAGACGAAAAGGATCAATTTTGATCCAGAAGCGGTATCACACATGAGCTTACCCTTTCCGGATCAAAGTGATCCGACAAGCAGGATCAAAAAGTTTGATCCGAAATGGGATCAAATATTTCTGTCAAATGATACTGAAACGGATCAAAATAATGATCCTTAATCGGATGTACCTGTAGCTTATGATCCTACTCCAGGATCAAACTGAATCAAAGAAAACGTGAAAACATAGGGGGTCATCGGGTGACAGATTGTAAAAACAAGCATGCATGCAAGGGTCTTTCGGTGACACCGGGCCAAAAAAAGGGGGGTATTTTTTATGGAGCCTGGTGTGAAACCTAATATTGATTGAGTGCCCCCACCCCCGGGTGCACACTGCAGACTATATATCGAGTGCAGTAAGCTTACTACATCGTGTAGGCCTAGTACATCGCAGTGATCGTGACATTTTGTGAGGAGCATTTTGACCGAAAATCGTACTGATGGCACTGGTCAGGTACAAGAAATTTGTTCACAAGAATAGAGCATGTTCAAACATAAAAAATAAGACTACTTTACCGACAAAATCATGTAACATTTTACAGATAGACTGGATAACTTACCGCGGTATTTCACCCTTGTTTCAACTGTGGCGACCGAATTCAAAAGATCGTCTGCTTGTCGTCTATCGGTTTGCGAAAGAGTGACGTCAGTCAACTATTTTTTGACCAATGAACTGTTTCATCGAATTGATCCGGAAATCAGATCAAAGTAGATCAAGGTGAATTTGATCCGTTTGTTGATATCTATCTGGAAACGGATCAAAACGATCCGAAAACGGATCAAAACGATCCGAAAATGATCCTTAAAGGATCAAAACAAAGTGAGCCGGAAATCTACTCATGTATTTGATCCTGAGCTTCTAAGAGTGTAGGTTAAAAGTAAGAATGCAAACTGGGACGAAACAGCTAACATAACAAGGGGAAACGCATCATATTCAATAACGCATCATATTCTTCATACTATTTGGATCATATTCAGCATCACCATTTACCGACAGAGTTCAAATCTATAGAAATTCACCTGCTTTGTGATTTGCGAAAGCGTTTACAAGATTACTGTACGGTAAATATTGGAGTGATCTAGTGATCTAGTTGTATTTAAACGTGCAACAAATCTAGGTTTTTTTCTTCTTATGTTATGTTCTTATTAAACAAGAGGTTACAGTAACATTGACTAAGGTTTCGTCATTATCACGTCTTCTTGACGAAGGACCCCGAAATAATAATGAATGAATTTCGTATCTATAAACAAATCTCTGTTGGAGCGGAATACCAAGATGTCATTAATCTTCCAACAAATGGAGATCCCTATTATTTAATTGTTATCAGCACTAACTATTCTGATTTATTAGCATTTGTAGAAGCACAGTAACGTATATTCTTCATCCTTTTCTGTACCAACACTTGTTATTGCTTAATCGCTGATATACACAATGTAATATATTTGATTTTATATGGTAATCTCCATACTGTTACATTTGTTGTGCTCGTCCATCTGTTTACCTTTGGAGTAGCCTGATTGTGGTTCTCTTCAACGTTTCAGTTGGGATTGGTTTCGTATATTTTATATATTATTGATTTTATTGTGTTTGTATAGAAAACCCGATTCCCTTAAATCACTTGGCCCTGATTCAAAGTGCTGTAAATCGGCATCAGCAAGTACTGGTGGCCGCCTGTTCTATTAAACGGGAGATCGTGGGTTCGAGTCACGTGCGGGTGAATGTTTTTCTTTTTTCGAGTTGGGACATTCAGTGGGGTTTGTTATGTGTTTATCTCCCCCTTTTCTCAGTTAGGATGAGTTTATTAATGTACTCATTAAAAGTCCAATGTTGGATGATCCAGGATAAATGGAACAATTAACATAACAGAAAACATCGCGCTGAACGCACACTTGTTGGACATCGCTGTTGGGTACCACCAGACTTTTATACCATTTACTACTTTTACACATTTCGCAACAAAAGTTCCGCATTAATAGCACTACTCTTGCTGTACGACTTTCAATGTTTTTTGCCTTGAGGATTCTTTCAATACAATTTTCATGTTGGATCAACTCGAGATAAGCCAGGCAAAACGGTAAAAGGCTTACAGGTTTGTTTAGCGACGCGCAGTTTACAGGATGTGTTTGCATTTTGCATTACTAACTCAGTCCGTGCATAACGGATGTCAAGAATGTTCAATAATATTCAACAACAACTGCGATAGAGTGGTAACGATGTGTTAAAACAACTTACTATGTGCATATATCTGAAACACTTAACACGTTCCATGCGGTTATTAGCTTTACGATATACAAAACAGATTGTTCAGAAACCGTTCCCAATTTTCAAAGTGGTGATTCCAAATATGGTAATGAAATTAAATAATGTTGACATTTTTTAAATTCTTTGTAACATTTTGGAATATGTCGTTTGCAGACGCCTGTCGCGTGGAAAGTACAAAAATAATATGTTCAACAAGTTTTAAATTGGTTACCAGCCACATAATAATAAACAAAGCCTTCATTAGCACACTAGTGAACAACTTTGAGGACTGACTTTATCGCTGCTATAGCTAGCAGGTACCATTTTGAGTGTGTATACCTTACGGATTGATTTACCTATAGGGATTATCCGGAGACATTAAGCACAATGTGTTAAATATCAGCATCAGAGGTGTTAAAATACAAGGTTTAAATAGCGCACTAGGCGGTGCCTCATATTCTAGCGTCAGAAGTAAAATGAAACAAAACGCTGTGATTCTGCCACACTATCCAATGCGATTACATTGCATGCGTTGGCGGCGTTAAACATTGTCTGGACCTTAAATATCCTAAATAAGAGGATGAGGAGCTTAGTAGCTTATGAACATATAACAACTGTTCTGTTACTAGGACCCCATGGATGTGGATAGGATTAGTTACCTCTGGATTTCCAATTGAGATATTCTGTGAACCAACCTAGTTTGCTTTTCACGAGGCAGATGTTCTCATGTTCGTCATTACCATACACTACAGAGTTATACGTTGAGTTGCAGTAGTTAAATCACAAGCTCTGTCTCTATTACTAGGTACAATTTCTTATTGGACATCAATTGATTACATTATTTCGTCAAGTGCATATGTTTTTGAGGCCTCTATCGGCTAGTTTGTCCACGTTACGTGCTTTCCGATTCCACAGTTTGAGCACCTACAAGTCGTATTTTCGCCTTATTTTAGAATCATTTGGCCTATACGTAATCAAGTAGGCAAACAAGTCACATATCGCCCCCCCCCCCCCCCCACCCCCGATTATTGAAATTACACTTACTTAAGTCAACACTTACCAAATTTGTTATGACGAAGTGAAACATCAGCTATCAAATTTCAGAGGCTTATTTCTCGGACCTTTCATGGTAATCATCAGTTAATATTGCATTTCAAAGATGATACACACCGTGAACTTGACAAAGAAATATATACATTTTATAACAAAGTACCAGGAAGCTATGTACCGCTGTGCTCTCCTTTTGGAATTATCCGGTAATTGGAAGGGGGGGGGGGGGGGGGGGGGTGCCACCTTCCAATTATTTTAAATCGTCATTTCGACAAGCGTCTGAATTGTATGGTCCGGAATATTATAATGTTAGATCATGGAAGTGGTTAGATACATCATTTTCAACACTTATTAGCAAAACACCGGGTGAAATTCAAATATTTGGAACTTTGCTGGCGAAAATGTAAATTTTGGGCGATATTTTTTACTGTACAGAATACGGGATGTTTGTACTTCTTTTGGTATGTATGGAAAGAGGAGACCTTATACCATGGTACCCAAATAAGCATACTCTGCATCTCGGTTTGGATTTGTTAGGGTGGGGGGGGGGGGGGGGGGGGGGGTGACCACCTCCCAACTTAGTTAACAGTGTTACAAAAACGTCTCAGGACGGCGAGGGTTATACATAATATGTACAATTTACAAGTACCATGAAGCTATTAACCGCTGTGATATCAAGGTCAACTAACCATTTCTACCCACCTTTCAAGCCATAAACACGCCTATGAGGCATGTCAGTTTATTATTTGAGTGTTCAGCAGCTCAACAATATCGAAAAATGAATTTGAGCCATATTTTCTATTCTGCATTAAATCCTCGTGATGCAATAGGAAGGAAGACCATTGCCTGGTTTGCAGTGGCATTAGTTCTATCAAGCTGTAATACGTATCGATGGGGATTTCTCTACCCAGAAGCACATTTTACCTTTACAGGACACATGGATGAGTTTGAAAATCTGCACACACTATATATTGCAATGATATTTTGACCTGATTTCATCTTATTTAACCCATTGTGAGGGTATTCGAATCCTTTCAGATTGAAATATTACATGACAATAACAAATAAAGCATGGAAAGCAAAACTAGGTCGCTACATCAAAACACGTGAATTGTAATGGCATATATATAAAACAAATACAACTAATGCCACCATGAATCACTGTTTTATATATCTTAAGATTTAGTGTAAATGTAAACTAAAATGTGATGTGTTCAAAGGTACCATTACAAGCAGAGTAATCAAACCGGGTAATGCTCCGGAATGACAGCGTTTGGTTTTGAGGGTTTGATTTAACTGTTGACACTTCAGTACGAGGCACCGTCAAGTATGCTTTTTAAACATCGTATTAACACCCCTAAAGCTATATTATACACATGCTACTGAATGTCTATTTGTTATCGGCATCGGAAATCGTCTGGCAAATCCGTAACTGTAAGGTACATGTATACGAAATGCTAACTCGTGGCTTACGAGCTTTCAAAGTTGTTCGCTAGCGGGATTGGTGGAGCCACTGGGAATAGTTGTGTGGTTACATGACCTATTTCAAACTTGTTGAACATTCTTATACATTTACATATGATTACTGTAACGCATACAAAAAACGCGTTGGTTTTATCAGTCAGCCAACTCTGGTTAATGGGCTTGTATATCCTAATTAGGTGAAATTGATTGCCAGATTTGGTCACTTTCTCAGCCTATTTACGCGATAACATTATATTTCAAAATTTCCTCAGCATAAATATTTTTCAGTTTGTTTGTAATGAATAATCCGGAGCCTACGCCCTCTCCCTTGTTGGCAAATCGCAATTAGCTTATTCCTTATTTTTATGATTTTGTTTCGACATATTATCATCAAGACAGAAAGCCTAATTATTTGAATAAGTTCATCAGGATTATTGATTTAGTGGCGAACATTTATGCTCCGTCACATTCATGCTTCGATTTGTTCAATTTAAATGTTCACACAAAAAACAAGCCTACTTTACATCATGTCTACGTACGTACACCCTTTTTATTTCATATCCTAGATTTAATTTAATGACAGGTTACCATTACGTTTGCCACCAGGCAATATTCGAGAACATTATGCATAATTCGGCCCCTTCACAGACAGCATTTTAAGTCGAGCAATCCGTCGGGTACTGTGTATGATTCAACCAAGATATGTGGACTTAGCCTCATGTGTGTCAATGCTAAACTGTTCAACCGTGTTCTGCTAGTTCGACTTCGGGAGCGATTGGAGATGTTACTATTGCCATGGCAGGCAGGATTCCGACCCGGACGCAACACAGTCGAGCAAATCATATGTCTCCGAATGGCAATCGACGCATGCCGTTCTAGAAAACGAAGCATTGTTATAACCTTTGTAGATTTCTCCAAAGCATTTGACTGTGTTGATCGTAAGGCCCTAAAAGACATTTTGGCTTTATACGACACTCCTGTGACTTTCATCAACGCCATTATGTCCCTATACACTGATACCGCTGCGTGCGTTCGTACATCATCTGGTTGCACCGATGAGTTTGACACAACTTCGGGAGTACTACAGGGCGATACGCTGGCACCGTACTTATTTGTGATAGTCATGGACTACATCATGCGTACATCGCTCACCACTGAGGACGGTTACACTGTGAGAAGGCGCATGTCCGCACGTCATATTGCCGTCAGAATCCCTGCTCTTGCATATGCAGATGACGCTGCACTGATGTCCGACAACGGAGAGGCTGCCCAGCGCCAATTGCACCGTTTCGAGACAGCATCAGCAAAGGTCGGCCTTCGTCTAAACGCCTCTAAAACCAAGGTCATGTTTGTTGGCGACACTCCACACACGGACATTCATACCACATCAGGTGTCACCCTTGCGGTATGCGACGACTTCTGCTATTTGGGATGCAATGTGGCAGAGAACATTAGTGCTTTCCAACGACGGCGACAGATTGCATGGGTTGCAGCACGAAAACTCACAGCTGTGTGGAACAGTTCAGCCAGCGACGGCGCCAAAATGCAGCTGTTCAAGTCTACCGTGGAATCTGTCCTCTTGTACAGTTGCGAAGCTTTGGCAATTACAGAAACATTGGGCAGTCGCATTGATGCATCTCATCGTGCCCTGATGCGCTACTGTCTTGGCGTGCACTACCCGGAGCGGCTCTCAAATGACAACCTGTATGCCCGCGCACTGATTGAGCCCGCGACTCTGACACTGACCCGTAATAGACTTCGTCTGGTAGGCCATGCCCTCCGGAGACCAGAACTGCCACTCGCCATGTTCCTGCACCCCAAAAACCAGGCAACTGAACCGTACCGCCTCGGTGGCGCACTACGCCGTACATATCAAGCGCAGCTCCAAGAGGACTTGAGCGCCATAGGCTTACAACCTAATGCCGCCGTTGATGCCGCCCAAAACCGAACTGAGTGGCAGCGGCGTGTGAAGGCACTGAAATAACAATAGACACAACGCCTCGTGTCCCTAAAGAATGAAAGACACGAGTAGCGTCAAATTGATGATGATGAAGATATGTCATTTTGAATTTAGTGCTCGGATGATATAACACATTGCAAAACTGGGAGCCTAGATGAGTTTATTTGAGCTCAAAGTATGAAACACAATTCGTCGGATCCGTCACATTCACCAGGCAATTGATTTCTAAACACAAGTTGCCTCTCAGAAGCCAATATCAGTCACCTTATACACAAACACATTGCTGTAATTCAAGATTGAATAGCTCCCAATCCTACGTGTTGGACGGATAATGTGTAGCCCACAGGGGATTCAATCCATACTTGGACGATCCCAATGCAATGCAATGGAGGCCTCTAGGTGCGTTTTTCTAGACACGAGATACATGCACAATGAATGGTGTAACTTTATTGTCATGATTGTACGCCTGTAATTCAATTTACAGCACATTTTTATAGATTCACACCACTAACTAAATCCCCTATACCTACTGTATAAAATGGACCATAATTAAACGCCATTTTCTCGCTTATAAAGTACTGGTTGCTTCAACTTTACATTTTGGATGAAGATCATGGTCTTGGCTTTCCTGCAAACAACAAAAATAAATAAGGTCAAGGCAACATTTTTGAGATAAGTGCCGTCGAAGATACGCATGTTTGTAGAGTTCCCAGGCCTAGCCTAGGTCTAAGCATTTCTAATTAATTATTGAAGTCTCTAAAATGACCATAAAATCATACAGAATTAGTCAAAAGAACAAAATTTGCACTGATATTCTTCGATAATCTTCATTTAATAATCATCCGATCAAAAGTGTTCCCAATAACTTTTGGAGCATTTTCATATATTTCAATTAGAGGAGGGTCATGCCAACCAATGCAACAGGCCTCTATTTAGTGGTGTGGATCCTTATAGTATGGTTATCAACAAAAATCCTAATATTCATCATGATAATGTTATATACAAGGTACGTTGATTTTATATTAAGGACGTAGTCGCCTGTTAGCGTCGATGATGAAATTGTTTGATTTAGTACCATTTTATAAAATACACAACCCTATATGGTTTAATAGAGAATATTCACAATTAATACACATAGAAAATGTATCCAATCGTATACAGGGCGATTCAAGGGTATGTTTTATTTCGTCCTTAATTGTTTGTTCACGTCGATCTTACACCAAACAAACGGAACATCCATCAACTAATGTAGCATACAAACAAAGAATCAATGTCTTTAAAACATATGTGTAACTGCTCATCTGCAATTTGTTTACCCGTGGCTTACATTAAAGCTGATCATGGTGATATACTTCTCAGATATTTGTATTAAACATTGATGAATCAATTACTCATTAGAGCAGACGATACTGGCTTTAATACATGTAAACAGTTTCGTTCTTTCTTCAAACCGTCGTTTTGTTAGTTGAAAATACCGGTACGTGTTATAAAACATGATAAACATGGTATCAACAATGCATAGAGATATTAAGTCAGTAAAGTGCTCATATGGACATAAAGGGCATGGAGGTTTTCTAAGGTTAACTTTCTTGTTGTGCCTTGTTCACATTGGTCATACACTATAAAAATAAACGCTACATCAAGACACATTTGCATGTAACATTACGTTCAAGTTACCTGTATAATTTGAGATTTTTTTTGACAGGTTGTACTGGCCATGAAGCTATATAGTATGTGCGTTTGGACGTGGTGTGAATGGTGTGAACATCCTGGACCACCTGTCGGGACGACCCGAAAGGTAGTTCTATATCGTAACTTCTCTCGAAATTTGAACTTTATATTTTACCAAATCTGAAATAGCACTATTTTTTTAAACAAATTGAAGTTCAAATATTGAACAAAAATTGCGTGTTGGGCTATTAGTTCCTCTCAAGAATTGGTCGATCCAACACCAATGACCGCACGCTGGGACTGGGGGAAAATGACCAAATCAGTCTACAATCTTGCCACATGACTTGATTACTTGCCACATATATTGACTTTCAGCCCCATTGGGCTCATTTTTTAAACTAAAATCTGCTCTAGTGATATTATATTATTGTTATTTTTTTAAAATTTGAACTTTTGATTTTACAACATTTTTTAAATTTTTTTTAACAAAACCATTTTCTAAAGTAGCACTTTGGGCTCAACCCAGGAAAATATCCATGGAACATTACCAAGCCTAGAGCCTTAGGCCATGCATGAGAGAGCGATGGTAGCTAGCAAGTGCCCTGGCAATAAACAGTTGGTGTTAAATGAATCTGAGAAATGGTTAGGAGGGGTAAGTTAATTACCCTCGAAAAGCTGGCAAATCGGGGTTAGAATATTCTGACACTTTTAACGGGGTAGAATCGTAATGATAAACATAAACAACAGCATTCTTTATTCAATTTCTTTAACAATATATGTGACCAGGTATCATTAGCATTTTGTTCCCGTGTTGGTCAAACTATATGTTATCAAGGTAATTTCAAACATTTAAACGCATTATTGTAATCGGTAGCCATTGTGATGGTATTTACGTATAAGGGGCCAAATCCAAACTCTCGGTGATTTTAAAGCATTTTTCTACCGATTTTACAACGGTATTCCAACGGTATTTCGTTCTATTGTTAAAAGCATCGGGAAAAGATCGGTGATTAACTAGAGCCTCCCTACTTATCTGGCGTTAACAATAGAACTATTGTAGTACTCTCGATGGCTAATCGCGACACTCCTCAAACCCCGACTCAAACGAGATAATGTTTGTAGCCGCCTATTCATTGCTAGGCTTATTGTAATCCACTCGTTAACGTCATAAGAATCCTCCTCCTTGAAGTGGCCTTTAAAGACTATTGTTCAGCCGTGGATGATTTTAGAGTAAGCAGTACAAGCAGGGAGGTGTCAATGACACCTCCCTGGTACAAGCATGGATAATGTTATCATTGAATACTAAACAATATGGGAGCCATAAAACATACAACGTGTTATTGTTTTCTGGTATAGGCATAATGTGTGTAATCAAGTAGCATTATGAATCTTACTCCCCTAAATAGTGTCATTTTTCTGCGTTTTTAGACTATTTAAGAATGTTGCATACACTCTGAACGTGACCTAATAAATAATAAATAAATAATAAATATGAAGAAATTAAGTAATTAATGTAAATAAATAATATATAGATTAATAATTATATCAATAAAATAGTATATTAAGGCCTATTTATAATTAATTGATTGATAAATAATTAAATAAACATCAACAATTAAGAAAGTAAATACAAAATAAATAAATAACGTTAAAATTATGTCAATATAAATGAAAACCCCGAACGGACGTATAATGAGAGAACAATAATAAATATTATATTTCGGCATACTTAAAACCCTAACCGACCTCTACCCAGACTCGACCGCTCTAAGTATAGAGCACAAGGAATATAAACCGCCACAAAGATTCGAACGTACGGCCTGCTGATTGAGAGTCCTAATCTTTACCAACTGAGCTATTTCGATTTTCCTGAAATCCTCAGCGCTTTATACCCAAATATAGTTCTCATTCAACTATTCCCTAAATACACACGGTATGTTGAACCATATTACTTTTGTTTGTTATTGCGTTCACATAGCGCATAGTTGGCTCAGCAGTAGAGCATTGGACTAGTAAACCGGAGGTCGTGGGTTCGAATCCTATCACGTCTTGAAATTTTATTTTAATCGTTTATATACATTTTTTTATTATTAGTTTTCGATATTGTTTATCATTTCGTATAATTATTCATTATTGTTCAATTATAGTTTATTTTGGAATGTGGAATTATTTACGATTTAATTTTAATTTTCCACTGACTGTTTAGTGTGCATGGCATCATGAAATGTGAATGAACCGCGGTATACCACCGAACTGTCCTACTCCTATATGCAACAGGCCAATACAATAGAAACTCGTTGTGTGTTATTATCGATTGAGCTAAACTTGTTACAAATGCCAGCCGTTATGTAATACAAATCAATGTGCCTGTATTATTATTATTGAAATAATGTTTCGGTGGTGTAGGAAATAGGAAAATCGATTCAAGGACATGAGCCGACTGGCTTCTTATTTACATAACAATTGGCCTTTGCAGATCATGTTCATAGACTAGCTAGGGGCCATTCAATGTAGGCCTAGGAGTAGTAAACACAATTATATTTACAGGACATTCTTTATCGCAGTGAAATTGCAAAAGAAAAAAAGTATCATTCAACATTCAATAAATATAGCGAACGATAAGCAATCCTGTCAATTTATAAAAACAAACAGTGTAATAACAAAACAGAAAAGAAAACCATCCTCATCCGCAGGATTCGAACCACTGACCTCATGATTGTGAAGCCGGCGCTTTGACGTTTGAGCTAATGAAGGCTATACATAAACGTTTTGAAGAAAAACATTACATAGGGTTCAAAATACAAATATCTCTTAAATCGGAGGCTAAAATGCTTTATATTTCGATTGGTGTGCATTTTTAATATGGGTTATCGCCCAAAAGTTGATTATATGCTGAAGGAGATTGTAATTCTGATTTCATTATAATGCATAACACTATTTTTTTAAACGATTCTAGACATTTCGTTCGTAAATAAATTTCACCATTACGTTTGATCGATTAAAATTCGCGGCAAATACTGCGCCGAACAATAGATGAATAGAGTGAGAGTAAACAACATGCTACACTCGTGATGGAGCGGTAGCTTAATTCATATTTCTAGACGACCAGATACATTGATCGGCGGTGAACGTAAACATTTTACGATAGGATTTAAAAAGCTTATAGTATTTCTTAAAGAATATAACACAACCTCCCTCTCGCTTTCATCTGTCTGCTTCACTAATTGAGCAATCGAGAGTACTACAATAGTTCTATTGTTAACGCCAGATAAGTAGAGAGTCTCTAGTTAATCACCGATCTTTTTCCGATGCTTTTAACAATAGAACGAAATACCGTTGGAATATCGTTGTAAAATCGGTAGAAAAATGCTTTAAAATCACTGAGAGTTTGGATATGGACCCTAAGTAGCTTGTTTTCACACTTTCCACGCGGCTACAGACGACATGCCGAAATGTCACAATATTTCATATGTTAAAATAATTAATATCATTACCATATCTGGAATCACCATGGGAAATGCATTGATATAAGTACAAACATGCTTATAATCGGCACAGTAATTCACGATATAAGACTCTGTAAGTTTGGATAGGTTTCAGAAAAATATGTTGTATATATGGTAACAATAGCCGCGTGGATAGTTTTAACTAATTCAATTGGTCGCCTATTCATCATAAATAATATATATTAGAGTAAGAAAAATATTTCTTATGACAAATTTTCTTTTATCCTTCCTCCGTACAGGTACAAGATGATAGATAAACATAAATAAGGTATATGTAGGTAAATATTGAACATCTAATGTGTCTTCGCATACCAAGCTAACGCTACGATTCTATATTAGTTTCAACAGTACTCTTTCGAACATACTGCCCTCCTCTCATCGTATACGGACTCTGGCATCCATTTAATGACTTCCTGTCAGCTTTTTTAGTTAGGGAAAGTGCAACGTGAAGCAAACCGGAAACTTGTAACATCTAAATGTCATGCTCGTATAGCTGCATGTTGTAGTGTACAACCTCTCGTAACAATTAGGTAACGCGTATTAGGGTAATTAATGGCCAAGACCTAGCAGAAGATGATTGTCTGAGCTGTTTCAACATCAATACCCAAGTGTTGCAAACTCCCGATCCACTTGGCAATTTCAAGAAAAGATGTTTACGTACTTGGAAATGAGATTCACAGACAAACAAATCTTGCCGTTTACTCGTTAGTCTGCAAAAACTTGTCAGTTTGTTGATTTTGGATAAGTGGAAAAGATTGCACTTGATCTACGTGCAGTTCCCAGGGGGGAATGCGATGTGTTAAATAATAACAAATACATTTTTACAGCAATGTCGACATCGCACCGATATAAACGGAATAATTTTCAGTGTAGAATAGTAGTTTTATCTTCTCGAGGCTTTTAACAGGTGTTAACAATTTGGATGAGTGGATGATCGATCATTATGAATATTCAGGCCTATAGAGATCCATAAAGACGAGTTAGCATGAACAAATTGTTAATGCAATTATTGAAACGAATGATATTTTGCTGGCACTGATAGATTTGTTATCTAAGTACTTTATTGTCTTCTTCTGAAATGGCAAAACATGACCCCCAGTTAAATTTTCGAAAGCGAGCGGCATCATTCATTCCAGTTTCAATTATTTTACTGTATTAATATAGAAGGTGTAAGCAAATCAGTAATCTTCGTTTGTTGTACAAACATTTAAACTCTCGCGTGAAAACAAAATATTAAATCTGAAAATATATCTCCAAAACATGTTCGTTTTCAGCATTACCGTATATAGAATACCCCCTTCCGTTCACGAGGTAGTTTTCAGACAAAGTTACTAAATGCTAAACTATGCTCGAAAGCAAAAATGTAAATTCAGAAATAACTGTAGTACAGGTTCGTTTTCAAATATTACTATAATCTCAAATCGACTACCAAATATCAGCATCCCTACTCAGGTCATCACCTCTGAGACATTCATGACCTCATAAGGGAAAATTCACCGTTACTTTGTACATCGTATATTTATTTGAGAATCCAATGCCTTGTTGATATTGCCTGAAGGTGAACAGCAACGACTAATATATCGACGGTTTTGTGGATTGATTCTGTCTCTTCTACACATCTTAGTTTCCATAGACATCATTCGCCCACACGAACCTTGGGGTGCGTATTAAGTAGGATCTATGTAACGACGACTCTGCTATTCAGTTATCAAGCAAGTAGCCTTCTATCAGACACATCAGATGACACATCAGTTTGATGTTTGTCTACGTCAATAAGGTAACAATTTCACTGGAATTATCTTCGTTTCGCTACTGCAAATCCACTTCTTTGTTGTCCAGAAATTGATCTAAGCGGTGTAGCTTCACTACCGACCTTACCTGCTTCAGACATGCTAATAAAGCATCTCAGTGTGTTGTTATTCTGTGAATGTTCAGCAACTTATAAATATCGGAAACTTGATCTGAGTATTTTGGTTTCTCTTTCGATTTAATGGTTATACCCGTGCTTCGCTCTAATACCCGCATTATCGCCACTACAAACGCGTTACAAGGGGAAACTGATTGAATAGCTTTTCTACAGATTTAAACTTTTATCATGAATCGGTGGGGCTACCCATGTTTTGTTTAATTCAACAATACGTTTCGTTTTGTTACGTTAGCTGCATAGTTTGTTATCTCACTCTTAACCTAGTTTCTAACATGTCCAGCTATATCAGACCATTAGCTGTTATGGAAAAATATCGATGTGAGGAACCGGGTAGAACCAACCGTCATACCATCGACATTACGGATTGGTTTTAACAAGCACATTGATCGATACATACTCTTAATGACCCCTGGCCTGATTCTAGTTGTATTCCATAAAGGGACATCCGTTGTCATCTCTTTAAAATGAGAATTTGAATTCAGTAAATTGTTAGTGCGCCAATAGTCTTCCCCTTTGTATGAACCTGAAATCTTAAATATGTGAAAGTGGATGTGTGATTTATGTTTAAAACCCTTTAAAGAAGTACGGGATTATTTCTTCTTCTCAATTGCCTATGTTTAGTTTATTTCGTAATATATTCATATTGCATTATATACCAATGGAAAGCGGATGTGTTCATCTTTCCAAGGGTACACATTTGGCATCAGAGTTTGAAACATTGATTTTCACCTGGCGATTGTTTTCTAAACTAAATTGCATCTTAGATGCCAATATGTCATCTTATACGAACAAACATGGCTATAATTCAAGATTGTATTGTTAATCTAAATCAACCTGCACTGATTAACGTTTACACACCCCTAGATAAATGAATAGAGAATATTCACACTTAATTTAATAACGCTCACTTTCGCATCGTTGACCAAAGAGTGTCAACAAGTGATTTTTTACCTCAAACCCTTTTTTTTAATATGTCGAAACTAAAATTAAAAAAAACATCCCTAGCGAAGTGTCTTTAGATGATTTTGGTACAATTTCAACATTTTTGACCAAAACTGATTTTGCTATACTTGCAGCAAATGTTGAGCCAACAAATATAATTAGTGATATTTGATCCCAAATATGGATTCTCCGACTCATTTACATTCCGAAATTGTATACTTTTATATACATCACATTAATAGTTCAAAAGTTACAGCGCTTGATAAATGTCATGCTTTTTGGATTAACATCCCCCTGAAAACATGTGAACATGGTATACATATTTGCATAGAAATATAAAGTCTGTCAATCACTAATAGGGCGATAGAAGGGTATTTTCTTGTCGTCCTTTATTTATAAGTCAATAAATGCGTATGTGCTGTTTCGAGAAAAATTAGACAAATCAATGCACGTGCGCTGATGGTGATGTGTGGATAATGGCACGATCCCGCAGGGGAAATGCTATTGTGAGCATATAAACATTTGTGCAAGTGCATTGATTTTTCTAATTTTTCGAGAAACAAAACGTACGCATGTATTGACCTAATTCATACACGACACTATACAAATCAAAATTCACGCATTCATACTTTTGATCTATGTAATAACGAATACAACATTTCGGCGAACCCGCGATGCCTGAACAACGAATAAAACAAAGCGCGTGGTGCACGCATTGAACGACACACACGCGGAGTGCATTAAACACTTCCAATGCAACGCTTTCTGATTATTTCGACACTCCTAAGAGTGTATTAATGTTTGTTAATGTTGATCTTAAATTAAATAAACGAAACACCCAACAACATAACAAAATATTTAAACGAATATTTGTGATTACGAATCATCGGCATTTTATTTACTTGTGGATTTTTCATACTTTCCAGACATTTGCATTTAATAGACAATGTCTTTCTGAACCAATTCCTGTTATAGTTACTTGAAATTTTAAACATCTATTGTGTCTTCTAATACCAAGCTAACGCTTCACTTTGCATACGATGTAATGGTTTCAACATTACTCTTTCAAGCATACTGCCCTCGTCCCTCGTACTCGTATGTCCATTTAATGATTTCCTGTCTGCCGAATCGTTTCCGTTTGCTTTTATGTTCAGGTAAAGTGAACTGTGAAGCAAACCGTACACTTAAAACATTTAAATGCCATGATCGTATAGTTGATCGTGTAGTAGTCTCCAACCTCTCGTAATAACTAGGTAAAACGTATTTCAATTTCCTAGTGGTCAGAGAATGCGGGACCCAGACAGGGGCAATTAAGGGGCAGAAAGGGACCGATATCTAGCAGAAGATGATTAACGGTGAGCTGTTTCAACATCAATTCCAGAAACAGATTTATGGACAAATTGGAAATAAGATTGACAGACAAACAATCTTGCCGTTTACTCGAGCATCCAATGTAAGTCTGCCAAACCTTGTCACTTTGTTGTTCTTGGATTAGTAGAATTGATGGCACTTGATCTACCCTAATTAACAGAGATGAATGAGATTTGTTAAGTTGAATACATACATTTATACGTCAATTCTGACATCGCTCCGAAGTGGCGAATAATTCCATTATTGTGCCAAAATATCAAGAGGAGAATAAAGCAATGGTTATAAATTCCATTGGTGTAATTGCTAAACAATTTGGTTTTTCGCTGTGATAACATGCACTAGGGCTTGTTTCTACTGGGTCACTGGAAAATTAACGCTTAGTAAACTTAACGGTAATAACCGTTAACTTTTTAAACCCCCCTCCCCCCATTTGTAATCGCGAACAGTTACCGCTAAGTTTATAAGCGTCCTGATCGATGGGCCACGACATTTGAGCTTTTGTTATACCAAAAATGCCAACCCACTTGAAAAAGACTGCCGTTGTAATTCCTTGTCTTTCAATTGCATGTTCGCGTTAAGATCTAACGGATGGTTGTTTCTACTGGGCAAGTTAGCGTTAATTATTACGTTGTGACCCGGAAGTATACACGTACATGCTGAATGGTACGCGCTGTGGCTCTGTGTTTACGACGAATTTCGTGTTTATTTATCGTGTACAGCCTATACATTATAAGACCATCGTATATAGCAAACAGCTAATAAGAACTATATTTTATTCTCATTCTTATTTAGTTTATTGGTTATTTTGATCTTTTATCATAAAATAACGTAGTTTGTTAGATTTATTTTAATCAAACAGCAACAAATGTTCCCCTTTATAAAATCGGCGAATCCAGCGAGCTGTTTATCAACTTCCTGCTTCGAATTAATCGCGTGCTTTAGCGCACGCGCACATGGCAACGCTGCGTTATACACACAATGCATACGCCGGCTACTTTGTAAATTGCAAGCTAACGCGATGATCATACGCAATGAAGGTATTATTATTCGAATGAAGTAAGCCCCGCCCCAAACAATTGTCTCATAATATATAGTGCGTATATCGGCTGAAAATCAGCCAAAAACCAATCAAATTGCCTGTTGACATCCAAAACCACACCCACTATATAATAATTCGTAGTATTGCAAATGCAAATAATAAACGAATGACATTTTTGCTGGCACTGTTAGATTTGTTATCTCAGAACTTTATTGTGTTCTTCAAAAATTGCAACACATTGTGAGCTGCAGTAACCCCGAGTTAAATTTGTAATTGCGAAAGGAATCATCAATAAGATCTGCCGCACGTTTCCCTCCTTTTTGTGCGTTTATTTTTGTGCGGTAATTTGTAAACATATCTCAAACCAAGTTCGTTTTCAATATCATGCAAAATATCACGCCCAATATTAGTGTTGTTCTTGCACACGAGGTGCTTTGCTCAAAAGCAAACACGTTAATTAAGAAGTAACTGTAAAACATGTTCGTTTTCAATATGCTAACATGTCACATATTCTTCAAAGTATCAGCATCCCAAGCATATATTTTCTCAGGACACATACCCTGAGTCATTATTACTTAATATGCGAGAATTCACCTTTACTGTGCACACCGTATATTTATTCGAGAATCAAATGTCTTGTTGATACTGCAACAACTAATATATCGACGGTTTGTGGATTGATTCTGTCTCTTCTACACATCCACATCTCTGTTTCCTTACACTTAATTCACACACACGAACGACGTATGGAAAATAATCTATGTTATGGTATTCAGTGCTATAAGCAAGTAGCTTTTAGGCATATCACTTGCATTTCAGCGCATATTTTGTTTTCATTTTCATCTTAGACTTTTGAAAATGATGCTTTTTCAAATGTTAACTTCACATTGCGAGGTACCATATCAGCTTCTCCAATAACAGCTCATGTTTCTTGCTTACAAGAGTAAAATTGCCACATACATATATTAAATAAATACAGTTTCTACTATGGTAGTGTTGAAATATACATTGCACAGAGCCCGTCTCATGTTTAAACAAAATACCGTATTTCGCATAGCATTTTGTACTTTCATGAGACAAAACATTTTTGTTGTTGTTGTTGGCCTAAAGCGAGCAATCAAATGAATGAACTATTCAATTTAAATGATTAGCATGTGTTATTAAATGATGCATACATTTTGACCGGGAACCACTTTCAAAATCACAAAGGACAATTAACTGACAATTACTGAATCGTATTAAACTAATTCGAGGTAAATATTTTTGACTATTAAGTGAAAATTAAGGTTGCCTTTTGACGTAAGTTGGACTAACACTTGCCCTTGAAGTTTATCTATTCATATGATATTTATTTTTACTTTTTTAAGATCTTCCAACGCACCAAATAATAGTGACTGCATTGCATGTTGGAAATTCTCTAGAATAAAAGGGTAAAAAGTGTACTTAAGGTCGTAGATTCTGGACTGTACTGGTATCTTCCGATACTGGAACATCCAATATCGTAGGATACTGGTACAAAGTAAGTGTTCCAGTATCGGCCGATACTGTTGCATATAATTTGTTCCAGTATCGGGCGATACTGGAACAAAATTATGTACCAGTATCGTTCAATGCTGGTACAAATCTCACTGGTATCGTGTGTAACAGTATCGCCCGATACTAGAACATCAAAACGTTCCAGTATTGCTCTACACAGGAACACAATTTGATGTTCCAGTATCGACCGATACTGGAACAGTAAAATCGCACCTGTATCGCACCAGTATCGACCGATACTGGCAACTTTTATGTTCCAGCATTGAACGCTGAAAAACCTAAATTATACTTTTTCCGGATAAACCTTCTTATTTGGCGATGTAAGTATTGACAGATCATAAAACCAAGTTTAAGCTCCTGATTGTGAAAACCGGATAAATAGTGTTTTAACGATCTTTGTTTTGGGCATAACTGCCCATGTGTTTAAAACAAGACCACGTGATGACACGATTCCAAAGTTGTAATACAAGAATACTGTTTTTTGTTTTAAAATGCTAAGTGCTAAATGCAGTTTAAAAGTGTGTCACCGCACAGCAAAGTCTATTTTGAAGCCTGTGTACATGTGTTGATGTTATTGAAGTGCCTATGCCGTAATAGGTTATAACATGTTACCACGTAAATTGAATGCGCACCACTCAAACTGTTGCGGAGGTAGACAAACTAGTGGCTGTTTTATAAAGATGTCTTTGTGTAGTATTTGTGCTCAATATTTTATTAAAATAGCGTAAAGTGAAACCCTTGACAAGTGCATTCCTATTTTTGTGATAACATGTTTTGTATACCCTAATGTGAGTTTCACGAACATTTTGGACAACCTCCCAGCTGGCCATTTTACGGTTTTTAAACGTTAAAAATACGTTTCAAGTTGGTGAAAAAAACGTTTTAATATTACGTATTAAAAACGTATATGTGTGGAGTTTTTTATGGGTTTTAATAACGTTTCCATGTAACGTTTTGAAAACGTTAATATAACGTGAAAATAACCATGTTTAACACGTTTTAAAAACGTTTCTCAAACACGAAACCTAATTAAACCCAATTTAAAACGTTTTGAAAACTAATATTAGATAATTGATAATTAATTGATAATTAACCGGCAATTTAAAGAACAATTCATTAATTTGGCTTTTTATTAACATTCTCCAACAAAATTGTTCATGTGTTTGTGAAGTAATGTTCTTATTTGCCATTTAACTATGAAATGATGCATGTTGCAGATCGAATAACTATATGAAAATAAATAAATATACAATCCATAGTGTTACCAAACCAATATAACCCAGGTAAGTGCGCATGCGTGGAATTGCCCACGTTTTTAAAAAACATTTTTAAAACGTTTCGTAAAAAACGAAACTTATGGTCCAGGACCATAATATTTGGTTTAATTTAGGTTGTAATATAACGTTCTATAAACGTTTTGATTTCGTTTCAATCATGTGTTCGTTTATAAGTAGTGTGAAAACATTAATTTAACGTTTTTATAACGTTTTTGACAAAACGATTTGCAATGCAAAAAACATGCTTTGAAACTGTAACGTTTTTAAGACGTTTTAAAAACGTTTCACAAAAACAAAACCTAATTAAACCCAATTCAAAACGTTTTGAAAACGTTTTGTGTTTACTGGGCTATACATCGAGGGTTGAGCACCAGAAGGCCGTAACTCAAGAAATGCTATTTTAAGATAATCGACTTTCAGATAATATTTGGGACTCATTACAATACACTGTAGCACCCAACTTATTTAGTCAAATTAGAGTGTTTCCATGAGTTATCGCTTGGTTCTGAAAATCTAGGTTATATGGATATAAATATAAATTTGCCCAAAAATTGAGTTACGGCCTTCTGGCGCTCAACCCTCCACATATAAGTACGAAAGACAATGTCACTTTGCCTTTCAGCGAATGGACACTGAAGCTGCATGTAATCTATATCAACAGGAAATAAACTTCAGTTCGACATCCATTAAAAAAGGAGCTGATCATACGCGTCAATGATGAAAATGTCACAAGGCCAATAATTGTGTTGTACTGATCACACTGTAATGAAGGGGCTTCCCCATTATGTCTGGTAAATCAATGACAGGATGAAATTTTGCCTCCCGCACAGACATGTTGATCGACGTAAAAGTGCAACATTACCTTCACACCAGGGGCCTATATGAGTGAGTGTATGATGGAATAGGGTGATGACTACCGTTCTTAATACATGTACATTATATGTATGGTACAGGGTGTCCCAAAAGTCTATGCACGTTTTTGAAGACTCATATCTCATAAAATATAAATCATATGGTATAAATTTAACCATATTTTGATAGACGAGATTTGGGAAATTATTTTGATACCAAACACAACCCTATTGGTGAACCCACAACATTATAAAACTGGTTGAAAGTTTTTAGCCGTGTGAGAACCATTCATACCAAGTACCACACATTGTTGCTAAAACAGGTGCGCATAAATTAACGGTATGAAGGCAACGTTGCGCATTAGTCACAGTTCACTGCTTACCTTGCAACATTAATGTTATTACCTAACTCGGTCACTCACAACATAAATAGGCGTAGTAGACAACATTGCACAGCAAAAGTCTTCATTCAAGATGGTTTACAGCATAGAGCAAATACAAATTGTATGGTTTTACGCTGAAACAAATTCAGTTCAACTTACTCAACAAAAGCTCAGAAAACATTTTAAAGTGAAATGCGCACCACCGCACCAGGAAGAATATCCATTCTTAAGTTGGTGGATACATTTTTGAACACTGGAACTGTGCATGATTTGTCTCGATGTGGTAGAAAAAAGACTGGTAGATCAACAAGTCACATTGATGTCATAAGACATGCAGTAGCCAAAAGTCCAAAGAGATCTATTCTCTGTGTGATGTGTGTGTTCACTTTTCTGTTACGTTTTTCAATTTTTTAGGTCTGTGTTTTTGCATTAGCACACGTCTCTGTATAAATGGAAACCATTTAAACTAGATTTCACTATAGAAACGAGTGTGATATAGTTTTTTATTATAATGGGATCACTGTAATGTAAAATTTTAAATATAACAGTTGACGGAACACTTTCCGTGTAACCAACTCGACCCCTCTGGGTATGGATTTATGAACTTTATTTTCCTCCGAAATATAAAATTACATTTTTGCAGTAATTCATATTTTACTTCTAGGGTGGCATTACAAACAGATGTTACTCTAATGTTTGGTATCAAAATTATTTCCCACATCTCCTCTTTCTAAATATGTATTCATATTTTCAATACGACTTATATTTTGTGAACTACAATGCTTCAAAGTCATGCATAGACTTTTGGGACACCCTGTATAAACACACTTGATGGCAAAGAAATGTGCAATACATTGCAAAACTAACATCCTGGTTATTAAGTGTTCTTGTTGATGTGACAGCACGTGTGAAAATGTGCCTTGCAACAATACTTCAACACTACGTCTGCCTTTTTATTGGGTTGTCTATTTACATGTTCTTTTTGTGTACCACGTTCTGTTATGTTATATGCCCTATTTAATACACAGGTTGCTCTGTACATGTCAAATTTCAATATCCAATACAATGTAAACACTTATTTCAAGTTTGAAAGCTTTTGTTGATAGCACTAGAATGCAGGATGTCAACCTACTCTCTTTACAAAGACGTCGCATAGTATCTCCCTTTCCATCAATCCGTTTCCCATTGCTCTTTTTCGAGTATACATAGATAAAGAGAGCCATTGATCATGTTGATGGAGAATGCGAACTTTACACATTGATATTGCAATGATCTGATGATATCTTACTCATATTGTAAATGCTCTTGCATTCGTTATAAACACTTCACAAAAAGAAAGTATCAACTTGTTTCGAGGCGCCCTGTGTTTAATTCTTAGGATCCTACAGAATTTCAACAAGTGGGAAGGAACAGGGATTTCGTCTCGCGCATTTTGACACCTCATTTGTTACAATAGTACCAATATTGATGAAGCAATGGCCATTTGAATAACAAATGATGCAGTTTCCATTGTTGCACTTAACCCTATACCCATGACAAGAGGTCAACAAAACAGTACATCTAAAGTGTACCTATTCTTTCTCTCCATGAAAAGACAATCCTAATCCGAACATCTCACATCGTCGATTGTTTCAAACACATGTATCTACTGGTGTGAGACTCATTCTTTACAATGACCAGTATCATTCATGATGTTTGTAAGCAAACACATCTGTCTCTCCATTTCCGTGCAACCTTCCTTGTAGCTCCAAATCGACGAGCATCTTCAGTTACAGAAACTTCAGACACATTTCATGGAGAGAAAGAAGTGGTACACTTTAGAGTTACTGTTTTGTTTACGCTCTTTTCATGAGTATAGGGTTAAGTTCTTTTGAATAAAAAAGATGCTGTTTCCTTTTGTTGCATTTAATCCTTTACCCGTGAAAAGAGCGTAACAAAACAGTAAATGTACCACTCCTTTCTCGCCATGAAAAGTTGCTTGAGTTTCTGTAACTGAAATTGCTCGTCCATTTGGAGTTACAAAGAAGGTTGCAAGGAAATGGAGAGACAGGTTTGTTGGCATACAAACATCATGGATGATACTGGTCATTGTTAAGAAAGAGTCTCAAATCATAAGATACAGGTGTTGGAAACAATTGACGATGTGAGATGTTCAGATTATAATTGTCTTTTCATGGAGAGAAAGAAGAGGTACACTTTAGATTTACTGTTTTGTTGACGCTCTTTCTGTTCATGGTATAGGGTTAAGTGCAACAATGGAAACTGCATCAATTGGTTATTCAAATAGCCACTGCTTCATCAATATTGGTGCTATTGTGACAAATGCGCGGGAGGGTTCTAAGAGTTAAAACAGGGCGCCTCGAAAAAAAGTGGATACTTTCTTTTTGTGCAGTGTTTATCTCTATATAGTCAGAACGTGTTTTGATTACCCTGTGTACCTAAAAACCTACTTACAACTAATTAATTGGGTTCGACCAATCTGCAATTTCCAACTATCACGGTCATACTCTTGTGACACAATCAGTTGTGTCATGTGACTGTCCAAATATATGAAGCATAGGCGTGGGATTGATTTTGAAATGCGAAGACCAAAAGCATTTCTCGCCACTATACATCAAGGACTGCAATGGTATACACTTATCGGCTGATATATGGGAGAGTTGTGTAAACTTGTTGTATAACATAGGGTCACGTTTTTTAACCTGGGCACCCATAAAAGGTGGTTTTGTTACATTTTAATTTTTTTTTGGTCTTTAATCTTTTGTATTTATGTAACCCTCTATCAGATTGACTTGTGTTTCGGCTTGTTTTAAAGGCAATTTAATACCCTTAAATAATCTGAAAAGAAAAAAAACCTATCTCTTATGATTTAATTAATATACGGCTCATTAAGCATAATTAGTCGGGGTGGTTGAGGAAGTGGAGGAGGAGGAAGAGGAAGTGGAGGAGGAGTAGGGATAGCTGTGTAATATTAGGTGCAAATGGAATTTTTGTCTTTAGGCTTTGGTATTTTTGTAACCCTCTATCAGATTGACTTATGTTTGGGCTTATTTTAAAGATAATTTAATACCCTTTAATAATCTGAAGAGGATTTCTTGTTATCACTTTCGATTTGATTAATATAGCTCGTTAAGTATGATTAGTCGGGGGTGGTTGAGGAGGAGGAAGGAATTGCTGTGTAATATATGGGTGAAAATGGAGTGCTATCCTGTAATTTATAGCTTTCTTATACTTAGTCTTGATGTCATCTTGGTTCTAAATGATATAAGCATGCTTTACACCATTTACTTAAAGTATTAATTAAGCTAATTAATTAATTTTGAAATCTGTGGATGAACCACCCTGTATATTAAATTATCACGCGAAACAGTACTTTTTAATGTCATGGTGATGATTTACCTTAATGCTAACACTCAAACCTGATCACAACTGTATCTCTTTTAGGCTCATTGCAATATATTTGATCACTTGTCTAATTTAGTGGGGGTTTTCAGTAGTTGAAATTGCGTATTTTGACCACCCTGTATATATATTTCCTAATAAGCTGGCCAATTAATGTTGCATATGGCTGGATGGGTAATTTACTCAAACACAATAAAAACATCCCTAGCCTTCATATAGCTCCTGCATATAGACAGTGGAAGAAAAAAAGTAAATCATCATTTTGTATAAAACTTCAATTGTTACACCCTGTATAATGTTAGGTCACCCTGTATATTTGATTTCTAGTTCGCATATTTACAATCCTTAGGTTATAAGCATTCTAAATATATATGGTTTCATACCCTTTAGATGTAAACATTTTGATATATTCTACTGAGAACTGCAAAAGGAGGACATTTCATGAAATATACCCATGTAACACAAATGTACCCCAGGTTAAAAAACGTGACCATAGGCTAAATCTGACTCAACCTCAATCCCTTAATCTGTTTCGTTTATTGTTTTCTTCAATATGCAACACAATACAACATCGATTTATAACGCCGATCTTATACACCAAACAGGTTAATCATAATGCCAGCCTGATGGTGCGGATTCAGCCCCTCACCCAGTTACGTGGCCAAATATACTGGTCATGGGTCGAGTTGGCTTGTTGGATTTATCTATAGTATTAAGTATCAACGTTGCCGCTTTTAAACAGTTTAACCCATTTATAGGCTCTTTCAGAAACCGACCCCCTACGTTATACATACACATGCCAATGTAAGTAGGTCGCTATATGCTATACAAAGCCATGTATACCTTCTCTGGATATTTTTACCGCTAGATGTTCCGTTAACACGTATACAGATTTCTGTTAATACAGTGTCTTCGTCACATATTAAAGTGATACCGCTTCGAGCAGAAATAGTCAGACGGCATGGAAAGTGACAGTTTTGAGTCCGAGGATTGATTTGACTTTTAATCTAGAGGCATCGTCAAGTGTGCATTTTAAACCTGTATGAACATTCTCCCTAAGGGTAATTTCTAACACTTCCTACAAAATGAGTCCAGGTAGATTGTTGGTAATCACCGAGTTCTCTTTATAGGTTATGCTCACAGAAAGTATGTCGTGAAGGTTTAGTAGAGGTAGATCCCATCAAATATATCTGCTAGACATTTTAAATATAAGGTTTCATTGAGGTGACCTATTTTACCATAAGTTGAGCATCTTGATCAGGGTGTCCCTAGGGATTCGAATTTCTGTTCATGCTAAGAAACAATCTGAGGGGGTAAGACACTCATTTTGGTGGCAAAATGTGCACTATTTGATGTTAAAAAGTGCCTGAAATTAGATAAATTTGTTCTGAATCAGACATTTCAGACCAATTTTAAGCTAGCATTGAAAGTCAACATTTTCGATTGATGTGGCGGGGCTTGAGCTGACTGGGGGGAAAATGGGAGGGGAAATTTGGGCATTCCGCAGTGCCACCACTGGCTGCATATGCATTTTTCTTGTATTGATTTGAATAGTAGTAGCGTTTATTTGTCTATCACTTGATAGTAGATCGAACCAGGAGCTTTCTAGGAAACCCTGTTAGCTGTATACATTTATTATTTATTCATCGACACTGTAAACCAAAAATGTTTCCCCAAAAGAGTCTTAGTATTTAGACAATCGGCTGCCTACAAGTTAACTTCGACAGGTCAGTTCATATGATCCATAACGCATCATCAGAACTTAATTTTCTTGTGGATTATATTAAAGCTTGAATATCATGGTAATATACTTTTCAGACATTTGATATTAAATATTGAAACAATTACTCATTTCACCAAACGAACCTCGCTTAAATAGACAATTTCTTTCCAAACCCACACTTGTCATAGTTACTTGAATGATTTAATTTGCAATCGTTACATGTAAAATACTCTTTCAAAATGCCTTATTCTTCTACCCCCACTTCTTCTATCCTTATTAATGAAGCTAAGGTTGTGTTTATATAATATGAGATTCATTATCAAAATCGTCAGCCACTATGATCGTACTTACGTGTGACTAGATTAATAATTATACCGTTGGCCATCATGTAATTCAAAGTGAACATTCTGCAGACAAAACTCCTTTTTGTCCTTCCGTACAGGTACAACATAGATGGACGTGACTATAAAGTAGTTTGTAAATTTTGAACACTTTAGCGTGTCTTCTCATACCAAGCTAACGCTTCACTTTACATTATGGTTTCAACAGTACCCTTCCAGACATACTTCGTCCCTCGTACTCGTACGTCCATTAATGATTTCCCGTCTGCCGAATCGTATCCGTTTTCTTATGTTCAGGGAAAGTGTACTGTGAAGCAAACCGGAAACTTAGAACATCTTAATGTCATGCTCGTAAAGCTGATCGTACTTCATAAAGCGTATTTCGATTTCCTAGTGGTCAACGGATGTTGAACACAGAAAAGGGCAATCAATTACGCGTGATCTGAAAGAAAATCATTATACAACATCAATTCCAAAGTGTTGTATATTCCAAAAATCCATCGCATTTTCAGGAAAAGTGGTTTATGGACAAAATGGGTATACGAAACAATTCGGCAGACAGGAAATCAAGTACGAGGGACGGGGTGAGTATGTCTGGAAGGGTTATATTAAAACCATAGTGGACTACCGTATATGTTGTACTACAGAAGGACAAAAAGGAGTTTTGTCTGGAGAATGTTCACTTTGCATTGTATGATGGCCAATGTTATATGTATTAATCTAGTCATACGTAAATACGATCACAGTTGCTGACTATCTTGATTGAGGGACAAACTGTCTTTCTGTTTACTCGAAGTATCGTACGTGTTAGTCTACACAAGCTTGACACGTTGTTGTTTTGGGTTAGTTGAATGAATAGTAATTAAACTACACCACAATACCAGAGAGTATTGTGATATGTTAAATTGAATAAATACATGTATAGGGCAATGTTGACATCACTCCGTAATAAACAAGAACGATTTGCGATTTGTTTAAGCACGGGGGATGCCATGCGGGAAGTTCATAACAACTGAAACTCTCGCGAAAAAAATAAGAATAGTAAATTTGGAAATCAATCTCGAAAGCATTTTCGTTTTTATTTATACTATATACTATATGCTATATGCAAAATTACCCGCCACAAGGTGTTTCGTGGGTAGGTTACTAAACGCTGAAACTATAGCTCAGAAGCACACGCGTACATGCCTACTGTGAGACATTCATGACTTAATAAACACAAATTCACCTTTATTATATGCACATCGTTTTTTGTTGTTGAAAATCAAATGGCTTGTTGATACTGAATGAAGATGAGCAATGAATAATGTTTTGCGGGGAAAATGTACTGTAGGTCCGAGATACTGGTATACCAGTATCGTTAAATACTGGACCATACAAATTGCCAGTATCGAACGATACTAGTACGATTTTACTGTTCCAGTATCGGTCGATACTGGAACACCAACTTGTGTTCCAGTATCGAGCGACATTGGAACATTGTTATGTTCCAATATCGGGGGATACTGGTACACGTGATACTAGTGAGATTTGAACGATACTTGTACATAATAAAGGGGTCAACAACAATTAAGCCCCCCACCTAACATTTTATCCCGTTTGTTTACATAACTCTACACACAATTAAACTTTTTTCAGAGATTGAAACACTTAAGCAAAGCAAAAACACTTGGCTACCCATACATTTTCCATTTTTAATATCATTATTACTTTTCCCAAAATAGTCACATTTCAAGATATTATACGAGTTTATGTGCTTAAATCCACCCACAGTTATAATTAGGATTTTTGAGAGATTGAAATACTTACGAAAAGTAAAAACACTTCGCTACCCACACACAGTTTCCCCTTTTCAAGATCATGTTTATTTCACCCAAAACAGTCACATTTCCCAAAAATTATGTTTTCCGAAAAGTGGCAGTTTTCAACGCCGACAAAGAAGTTATTGACGTGAATGGTGAACACTATTGGCTAGTCATGCATGAAACAAAATAATAATATTTATAATTTTGATTAAGG
The DNA here is from genome assembly GCA_035610835.1 of Ophiura sarsii. NCBI lineage: Eukaryota > Metazoa > Echinodermata > Ophiuroidea > Amphilepidida > Ophiuridae > Ophiura > Ophiura sarsii. Next base: position 5,154,457 of record CM069444.1, read on the forward strand.
ACCAGCTAAAGAAAGAAAAGGCTTTCTTTTAATTGAAAATAAAGACAATTTAAATTTATTGTTAACAGTACTGGAGACATTGTTGTACCTTTCTTGCATTCGACTTTGAAAAACGCCACTTTTTCTGAAAACATCTTTTTGGAAAAATGTGATTGTTTCGAGAGAAAAAACTACTTTGGATGGGAAGGCAAGCGTTTGCCCTTTTCATAAACGTTTCAATTTTTCAAAACGTTCATTCGTGTGTGGAGTGATGCAAACAAACGTGATCAAAGTTTAGGGGGATTTACTTTTTTTACCCCTTTATGTTCCAGTATCGCCCGATACTGAAACACTGACTTTGTACCAGTATCGTGCGATACTGGGTATTCCAGTATCAGATGATACTAGTACAGTCCATGATCTGGGACCTAAAGTATACTTTCCCCGTATTTACATACCAGACACGATAAATACAACATAAGTAAAATAAAAGAAAGCATTGTTTAATTCTAGTAACAGCAAGCTACACACGATGCACTGTTCATGTAATCTAATGATAGGATTGTTTATGATAGTCGGTGTGTACATGTACGTGTATTTAGCCTTGATTACTAAACAGTTTCTATTTAATCAACAATCAGATAAGTTACTAAAAGCTAAAACCATTGCTCGAAAGCAAAAATGTAAATTGATAAGTTACTGTAAAGTCTGTAAAAGATGTTCGTTTTTTCAATATTGTTGTATGTCACATAACCTGCAAAATATCTGCATCCTAATAATAAATATACTCGGGACACTGAGTCATTCATGACCTAATAAGCTAGAATTCTCCTTTACTTTATACATCGTATATTTGTTTGAGAATCAAATGTCTTGTTGATCTTGTTGATACTGTCTGAAGGTAAGAAGCAACGACTAATATATCGATGGTTTCCTTACACTTTATTCACACATACGAACGATGGGGTGCGTATGGAAAATGATCAATGTTATGACTCTGGTATTCAGTGTTAACCAAATAGCTTTTCAGACATATCACACACCAGACACGATAAACACAAGATAAAGCGAGCACAGAACTATTTAACTTTGGTGATAGCATGTTTTATTAAATGGCACACATTTTTCTGAAACAGGAACCACTTTAAATAACACAAATATATATGTAAATTGCTGAATCCTATTAAAATAATGCAAGGTAAATATTGGTGACAATTAGGGTTGTCTTTTGACGTAATTTGGACTGACCGTTGCTCTTGAGTTGAGGTCTATTATTTCATACGATATTTGTTTTTAAATCTTTCAGATCTTCTAACGCACCACATAATAATAACATTTTAATTTGCTGTGTGATATGATGTTGACGAGAAATTCTAGATACAATATTCAGGCTCATCTATTAATACAGAAGAAACGGTCTAAAATTCTTTGAGATAAACTTAAATATTTGGTGGCACGAAACAAAACCAAGTTTAAGCTCCTGGTTGGCACCATTATCAATTGTACAGATTCCGCCGCAAAAGCTGCATTTAAAACAAAATTGAAAACCGGATCAATGGAAATATTACGTTCTTTTATACTTTGGGCAACAAAACTTTCAATTAGATAATAATGGCGGCCATTCACGACTCAAAATATGGTACAGCCTATGCATTATATGGCAGCCTTCTATAGCAAAACATCGACGAACCATATTTTATTCTCATTCTTATATTTAACAACGATTTTTTCAACAATTTATTCGTCGGGGATCGTTTTAGATTGATTTGAATTAGTACACAGTGACAAACCAACTGATTACTGTGCTATACATCCCCACAAACAAAATCGAACAACCCACAATAAAAAAATTGTTTACTTTGGCGCAAGAATCTCAAGAACATGTGATTTGGTTGTTTACTTTACAAAAGAGGTGATCAGGTAGCCTTAGTGATCAGGTTTATTCGCGGTATACGCTGGAATTTTTACTTGAAATCACTGCAAATAATTATTTAATCGTCATTATTATATATTGTTTAAAATGGCAACCCATAATATCCATCAATTTCATTGGTTTTGTTGGATACGTGCTAAAGTAGTTCCTATTTCTGGCCTGTGTGCGAACGCAATAAGAGGGGGACTTTTGAATGTTTTAATTTAATAAATACACGTAAAAATGTTTCCTTACTTTTACGGCGATTGACGCCCAAGCTCGTCGCCCTTTTCGGTAAGTTTTGTCATCTTTCCACTCCTCTATATGGCTAAATTCAGCCTCACTGAGCTCTACAAATGGTAAATTCAGGGGCGGGTGGATGGCGATCATCACGCCAGCAGCAAATGATTGCCGCTAGCGTCGGACCTTCCCATCAAATTTCTGATCACTTCATCTGGTAAATCATCACACTCCGGTTCTGGTTCTGGTTCTTCTTTCACATGTTTTACATCTAGGTCTCCAATTTCAAAAGTTGCTGTGGTTTCTTCCATATTCACTTTATTGCAAGTAATTTCGAATGTAGCCTATACGAATATTTATAGCAGACGAAAATAGGCTTTTAGGCACCCTTTTTATTTGTCCTTCTTTCTTTTATGATTGGGGGATAGCCTACATGGCGAGCCTGGATGAAAATAGTGAAATGTTACGATACAAAGTATAGTGATGATACTTTGGGTTTATTGGTTGATAAAATGGAGTGCTATAGTGAAATAGATTTATTCCGTAAACATGTAGGCCTAAACTCTAGTTAATTGGAAGAAATCGGTGTTTCAACTTGATAGTTAAACCAATAAAACTAGAGTAATATATGATCAAATGAATATGAAATATTATTCACGTTTTACAGATAAAATCGTATAGCAACAGGCAAGACCATGGTTTCGCGTGGCTGATATATGCCTACGCTCGTCAGTTGCCGACCATTTGGTCAGTTATCGGGCAAAGAACATTTGTGTAGGTTAAGCAAAGGCGTTGTTTGAAAGATCAAGCAAGTTGATATTTAATGGAAAAATGAAAAGCCTAAACAGGCAGTATTATCAATACTGTCTAACAGTTTTAGGTGAAAGGCCTAATGGCAAATTAAATATCAACATTTAAGTTGGTCTAATTGATATTAGACAGCTAGCGATCTGTTCGGACGTCTTTTAGTGTGTGAGAGCCAAACCTACACTAAATGATGCTCTAGTATTCTATATACCATGCATGTTATATGGATCTGTACAGTGCTGCACGTTATGTGCTATAATAATAGTAGGGACTGCTCAGGAATATAGCTACAGGACAAACTGAAGTCAATCTGTCAGTCAGTGCTATAAGATTTTATCTGTAAAACGTGAATAATATTTCATGCTCATTTGATCATATATTACTCTAGCTTTATTGGTTTAACTATCAAGTTTAAACACCGATTTCTGCCAATTAATTAGAGTTTAGGCCTACATGTTTACGAAATAAATCTTATCTTACTATAGCACTCCCATTTAGCAACTAATAAAACCTATAAGTATCATCACTATACTTTGTACCGTAACATTTCACTATTTCAACCTGGCTTGGTTTGTGTATCCTCCAATCATGATTTGCTCAAGGTGTTGCGTCTGCATGTTGCGGTGTCTATATTTATTCGATTTATCTCGGTTTGTCTTGTAGTTATATTCCTGAGCAGTCCCTACTATTATTAAATGTTGCGGAGGCAGCCCATTTTGCCTACTCAAAATAGTGGCTGTTCCGCGGGAGATGACATTCTCGTTCCCAGGATTCTGAGTCACGTGTTTGATCCACTCATCACAACTTTGCATCCTGGGAACGAGAATATTATTATTATTATTATTTATTATCTTTACCCAGGGTTGCCCGAATCAGCTGGCCGCTGTTCTTACTCGGGGCCCTGCACATCAATATAATACACGCTTAAAAATAATTACTTAATATAAAATACACGAGACATAATAATAACAATATGATTATGTATAGAGTATAAAACCCAATGGACAGCACTCGTAAATCTATCACATAATGCATACAATAAAAACATATTAAAATTATTTGATTACATATATACATTTCATAAAAGCTTGACTATGATACATCAAACACATTAAATTTGAGCTAATTCCAATGATAGGATTTATACAAAGCCTTAAAAGATTGCACGTTCACAGAATTTCTGATTGCAGTTTCAATACAATTCCATACATTTACACCATTATAGAGAATATCATCTCTCGCGGGAAGAAGAAGTGGATCAAGTCATTACTGAAGAAGTCAACCAAACTGGTTGACGAAACCGTCTAATTGTGAGTACAATTCTTGGATTTGTTCAACAAAATATCAACTTTAAGCTCATATCAAGATTAATTACTAAATTGATGGGTAAAACCAATCCTGTCTTCAAAATCGAAGGTATTTTATTGACGTAAACGTGTCACATTAACCTACAATTTACAGAGTCTAAGTAAGGGTACGCACCTGTCTCGATATAGAATGTTGTGTCGGCCAACACAAAACATCTTTCTCTTTGAAACATTATTGAACTGTGATAATGTTTAGCGAAGTTTAATTCCACAATTCATTCCGTCTTGCTTTGTTTCAGCTGCTTCTTCACCGTTTGTAATATCAATCTTAACCTAGTTTTCACCGTCTCGGGGCTTTAGTGGCGTATGTCAATATATGCAGTCGCGGCAGATCGGGGATTTGGGAACACTTTTCTGGTTACATTTTTTATTGATTTGAAGTTAACTTGAAGCATTTATTTGGTTATCCCCTGATAGTAGATAGTACCAGGACCACGTTAGGGAACAGTGTAAGCTGTCCATATATATTATGTATTCATCGAAACTTTCAACCAAATCGTTTCCCCAAAAGATATCATAATATAGACATTCGTCTGCCTTCAAATTACCTTTGGCAGACGAGTTCATAATATGAACAATAACGCGCACGTGTTTTCTTGCGAGCAAAGAGTGCGTAATTAAGTGCTATCCTAAAATGTGAGATAAATGTGAGACTAAATAAAAAGACACTGGACCAAATATACGAGGGTCGGTCAGTAAGTAATGAAAGTGATCATGGTACGGGATGCATGAGTGATTCTATTGAGAGACAGTGTGATCAATACAAAGTATGAACCTTTGTCTTTCAAACAATACACTTTTGGATGTCTAAGTAGGAATTATGACGTCATAGCATTAGCGTAAAGTAAGCACACTTCGGGACACTGCCTAAAATCGGTCGATTTTTGGCTGGATATGTAATAGGCTGAAATATGGGTTGAATGAAACATTAGCGTGTTCCTCGGCAATGCAAGCGTACAAACAGATAACACTTGGTGCATACTTAGAACACACAATAATCTCTCTTTGACACTTTTTTTAAGATCTGAATTCCTTAATACAAAAAAGAAGGGACCATCTCAAATACGCTTTTATTTAGCAAAATCCGCAATAATATACCTTAGAAAACAGCAAAGGATAGAGAACAATGGATGGATTATAATTGAGTAAATTGTTGTGGGATGTAAAGCAATAATAGTGGGGACTTCAAATTTCATGATGTTAACCATTTTTGGCCCAGTTCAAAATTATCTGCCGTCTGCGCATGCGCTTATTTTCTGCTGGTTTCATGCGAATAAGTTCAGATGATTAGTTAACTAGCCTATGGAATCTTCCAAACTGGTTAATTTCTTGGATTTTTCCTAAATTGTTTGATTTTCCGTAATTTTAGTGATTCAATGACTGGGCATTTTTAAATGAAAATGGGCTATTTGAAATACTGATATTTGTATACTTTTTATTCAATTGCCTCTCCTTACTTGTTCCTCTTATACTTCATATTTCAAATTACACAGGGATTAAAGTTATTTTCTTTTGTATCATAATTTAGTGAAAAAATTGGGATATACATGCTTCTGGTGTCATGTTATGCAATATTCTTACCACGCGTTTCATACAAACAATTCAAATTTCCCGCCAAATAATTGATTTAGCAGTGTCCCATGTGTACTTATTTTAAGATAATGCTATGACGTCATAGTTCATACTTAGAAATACAAAATTGTATTGTTTGAAAGACAAAGGTTCATATTTTGTATTGATCACAATATCCCTCAATAGAATTACTCATGCATCCCATACCATGATCACTTTCATAACTTACTGACTGACCCTCGTATAACAAGGTATACGTATAAAGCATAAACTAGTATTTGTTATGTACTATTTTCGGTCAAGATTCAGTTAAGTAATTATAAACAAAAATATGTGGAGTACATTACAAAATCCTTTTGTCAATATGCGTGTGGGACGCTTGATTTGATTCGTTGTTGCACGTAGCAAGGGTTTGTTGGGATTTGATATAACTTTGTTGTTACTGTTTCTTTCGTTTGAAATTGTTTTGATGAAAGTTAAAATAGAATAAAAGGGCAAATCTGATTATAGTCAATTCCACTTCCACGAGCCAGTAACGTCACTGCGTCATTCACTGATGGAAGTAAATAAAAGATCGCGTGTACTCAAAACGCAGGCGTAAACACACACGTGTGGAAAGACGGACAAAAAATACATATGATACGCCAGTAACATTACGTCTAAAGGAAGGGAAATAAGAGTGGGGTATTGTGGTGTATAAATTGGGTCAATGAATGTATGTCTCATTTCTATCAAAAGTAAATGCATTTCTGACCTGTAGAGATGCTGTTACAAAATATTCGGCCTTGTCATTGTATTGTGGCTACACTTAGTGCAAACACGTGCGACAGTTCTCGAACATGAAATTCTGCTCAAGGACCATTTTGAAATCATGAGTGAGACATATGATATGCACAGTTGCTTCCACTATGCATTCGTAGTGTTATTGTTTTGTATTTAGTGGCTTTGTTAAGTAACATAAATATACATTACATGTATACAGTAAGTCGTATCCCTTTTAGGCCTTTATATTAGAAATATATCAACGATCTGCAGCATATTGTTATTCAGCGTATCGAGTAAAACAGCCTTGGCTTTACCACAGGGAACTGTGAACTAATGATGACCTGCCTATAGTTCATTGGGACTTAAAGTCACACAATCACTTTGTCGTTAAAAAACTATCACTGAGAACTAGATTCTTTAAAACCTAGTCTATAGATATTGGATACATTTCCACGGGATAGAATGTGACTTAGAAACAACTAGGTAATCATGGCTTCCAATCAAGAATATTTTTTTCTAATAGCACTAGTTGTAGAAAAAACTGCAATTTCCCAGGGTCAAAAAAATTCGCACGGTCAATTTCGGCACTGTGTCCCCCCTGCCCCCCCCCCCCCCCCCCCGGCTGTTACGCCACTGACTGACGATTATCACCCGGTGGTAAACAGTGTTGATTATCGGCCTACATATCAAAACAGAGTATACATTTATACGACTGGCAAATAATCGTCGATCTCGTATTGTAAGACCACCACAATGCAAATGCAGAAGTATTAGTCAGTGTATGTCTTCCGATAAAGTGGCACGTTCAATAGTTTGATTGCAATCCAGTAACATGGCTGCCTTCACATTCGTTCCCCAACGGGAGAAAAAGTTCTTATGGGACAAACGATCGTACATTTGCGAAAGTAAAATTCAGAGAAAAAAGTGTTTGTACATTTTGATTAAAGTTGTACATTTGAAACACCAAGAAAAAAACCCATTGCATTTGAATCTCATTTTGAGCAGCTTGGTGCTAAGCATAGATGAAAGGAACCGACAATTTGGAACCCGGTAGTATATATTTTACGGAATAAATCGTATTGGAAACTGGAAACCAATGCTTAGCACCAAGCTGCCGGAAGCTGGATTCATTGCATTTATTATGTTTTGTCGTCGCCTTATTTATATTTATTGCAAAAAGTAAATTAAATATCAACTGTTATTCTTACAACTGTTATTGACCGATACGATACGACCCGAGTTAGCTCGGACTTTTAAACGATTTACTATACACAACAATTTAATATAAAACAAAAATCATGAATAAACAATGCAACACATTTCACGCGCTCAGTGATCACTGATTTAGTTGGCTAAGTGCACTTATCGTTTGTATAACATGTTCCACCATTAAGATCTCAGTTGTCGCGTGCTCGAGAGAGTTATTAAAGGTCTTCAGTATCATCGGCAAAACACAGAATAGTCAGTTCTCCAGCAGTGAAGTTCCGTCCTGGACCGGTTTACAAGTCTGCCTTAGACTACAGAAGTTAGTCTCGCAGTCCGTATCTTCTATTAAGTTCTCCGATCTCATTCAACATGTTCAACAGGGATGAGCTATTATTTTAGTCCTGCCACAGACAACAGAAGTTTCTCGCAGTGCCGTATCTTTCTATTACATTCTCCGACCTCATTCAATAGGGATGGGCTATTATAGTCCTGCCAACAGATGTTTCTCTCGCAGTGCCGTATCTTTCTATTATATTAATAGTGTCTAATGCACTCCGTGTGTGCGCCTTTCAATGCAAGCACCAAACGCTTTGTTTTGATTCGTTGTTCAGAAATCGCGGGTTCGCCAATTTTCACTGCAAACTTGTTCAAAATTATGCTCAAATTGTAAATTTTGATTTGTATAGTGTCGTGTATGAATTAGGTCAATACATACGTATGTTTTGTTTCTCGAACAATTAGACAAATCAATGCACTTGCGCAAGTGTTGATTTGCTCACGATATCCCCCACCCTCCCTGCGGGGTCGTGCCATTATTCACACATCGACATCAGCGCGTGCATTGATTTGTCTAATTTCTCTCGAAACAACAAAAATACGCATTTATTGACCTATAATCATATATATTATGGATAAAATAAAACGAAGGACATGGCTGGCTAAGATATTGTCTTTACGCTAATAGATACAATTATACGTAAGTATAACTAGAAAACTATATTAACACAAGATTTTAATCATATATCCTACAGTACACCCATTGCATTATTATCCGTGTCTTTATCTCAAATAGAAATTATATTTAGTGGGTAGACTTTAGTGGATACAATTTGCTGCAATACAAGATTCAATATAGCTCATGTAAAGAGTATCGAATAGTACGGATAATATGTGGCCCTAACGTGAATAGTGTGTCTTATTCCTGGAAGACACAACGATGCAGTGCTAGCCAGGTGTGAGAAAACACAACTAGTAGGTGCACCGGAAGAATTTTTTTAAAACGCGGTTTTCACTTTGCAGTACATTCAGCCGCCATATGTCTAACAACGTGTACTAAAAAACCATCACAGGGGCAAATCGTTAAAAAACGCAAACCCGGTCAAAAGCAACACAATGCACTCATTTGCTCATTAAAGCTTTTTTTGCAAGAGCTATCATGAGACATGTCAGAGCAATATTGATATGTAGTAGGACAAAATAGATTAACCGTATACTGCACACCGTAAATGACTAACAAACAGCAGAGAAAAAAAAAAGCGATGTAATATAGATTGGAAAGAGACGTCCCTGTTAGTTGTCACGCTCTAAGATTATGGACCATAAATCATTGAGATGCAAAGTATGTCAATCACTTCTGCGTTGATAAGAGGGTTCTTGGCTATTCTGATACTTAGCTTTCCGCTAAGAATGCAAAGCAAATTGAAACGTAAGATTAAGATTTTAATATGCATCACATTTCTTACCATGCTTAAACTATATCTAGTGTAGCAAGATCTGTTCTATTAATGTTCAGATATAAAGTAATGACATGTCAGAGAACGGTATGATATATGGATCAAATGCATATGAATAGATACATGTACACGTACTTGAGCATACAGTAATAATAATAACTGTAAGGTAACCTTTCAAAACTTGTCTTATCATATTTACTTAATATGCAATAACTAGGCTTCAAGTTTGCACTTGATTGAAAACGTCCACCGTGCAAGAATAGTAAGTACACTCGCTAAGGGTATTCGAAACTACTTGTGTCGTTATAGATGTACGTATACTGAGGTTTGCTATGAGTTTAATATTGATTCAGATGTCTGTTTCATATTTCGTCAAGGCAAAACCAATATTGGCCACAAGAAAATAGTACATTTAATAGGAATCCGGTTAATAATCGTTTGATATGAACCCCTACCCTTGACGACGAAATTGAATACCTTCTGTTAGTGAAATAAGTAGGACTAATTGAGTTAGTTAGGTGACATGAATAAAACGTATTTGGAAACTGACACTAAATTATTATGGGTAACTTGAAATTGAGCTTCTCAACGGGTTTTTTATAACCGTTTTACAAGTAGCCATCTTTTCAAGGAGTGCTCTTAATTTTGACACCATGATATTTTTAAATTGAAGTTGGGTCCAGAGGATTCACCAACCGATGGCACCGAAATGTAGTAATTTTTCTATTTTCTGCAAAATTAGTAATTCAATTCACTGACTGGGCATTGAACATTGGCTATTTGAAATATTTGTATACTTTTTTAGTTAACTGCTTCTCCTTACTTTTCAATCTTATACTATATATTACAGGGAGTAGATTTATTGACTTGGGTATCATAATTATGCAAACAAAATCGGGATTTACCTACTTCCATGAGAATAACGTCAATATTGCGTCTTATTCCTGGAAGACACATTCCATTAAGTGTCTTCCTCTTTGTCGATTGGTTTTCGTCTTGCTGGCATGCCAAGCATAGATAAGAACACTCTTACGGCGTTCAACAACATCACGTTTCAAATGCCAAACAAGTACATAGCCTTAACATACAACCTCCATGTCATAACTTTGCTTAGAAACAATAAAACGGATTAACAAATTGACTATTTCAATCCTGTAAATCCAAAACATCTACATCTTACCAATTTGCTTTGTACAACATTGTTGATAAAATTTGATAAAACGCTGAAATTATAATTACTCTCTAAGAACTCTACTAACACGGACTCTGAATATTACGAAACTTGACAAAGTGACAAATACAAAAACAAATAGTGAACCATGGAGCAAAACTATCAAACGAAGACGCCTAAATTGGCTGGGACATTTATATAGATTGCCACAAGAAACTCCAGCACCGTGCACGCCAAGCTTTAAAAGAATACAACCGAGCCACGAAAAGACCAGTCGGACGTCCAAAGCCTACCTGGGTTGCAAACATAAACAAAGAAATTAAACCGGAACTCTTGACACAGACCAATGATCGTATGACCTGGAGAGCAATAGTTGCGCGCGCAATGGCAACATAGCCGGAAAGCGTAGACGATGATGATGATGATGATATTAATTTATTATTCCCCCTTTTTATGGCTTCCATTGTTCAAACTTTTCTTTGCTCATGCGTGCCTGAAGGTTTTTAGTTCGCAGAGAATAAACCATGATTTTGTTGACTAAATTATGACACCACAATTAGTTCGTTCATGATAATAAAACACATAGGCCAATTATAGCTCAGATTGGCTCATTTACAGATTTTCAGACTAACGACTCATAATAATCGGTGTATAGAATGTATCAACTTTTCCAAATGTATCTACTCCGTCGACTCGTTTCCGGTCTGATAACAATGTCATATATTGCGCTTAAAATCTGTAAGCTCTTTAAGTGTGCACATAAGGATGAGCGAAACGAAAAACGTAGTATTATTCATTTACAATGATATCGTCATTCCTTCTGAAAGTTTTAAACATTTAGTTGTTTCACTCATTACAAGTGCCAAATTCTATAATGCACAAATATTTAGGTAATCACGGATTTTAGAAAAAAAATCTAGCAGCGTACGCTTTTCTTGAAACTGCATGTTCCTAAAAGCAAAGGTATTGTTTGAAAATATAGCTATAACTATGAATTTGAAAAGACAGAGCGATTGACCATAAACAGTTCACCGTATGACTGAGTATTTACAAAAGTTGCAAATGGATGTACGACGTAGAAGGCGCATTAAAAAAACACAAGACGAAGTTTAATCATTTAGTGTGCAAATATTTCTTATCTTTTTAAATTAATTTTGTTTTTAGTTTGTTAATTGACATTTTAATGGTTTAATGTAATTTTACAAACTAGAAAACTTAAAAGTAGCTGTTATGAGAACTTTATACATTCAACTGGTTATTTGTCCTGTTTGTTTAATACTTGCTTGAAAGCGTCCTCTCTTCAATTTTGTTTGGAATTTGTTTTTAAAAATCAAATATTGATGTTAGCCTTTACGCATGGATAATCTTGATGGTCAAGCAAACATATGGCTTCCAGTTATTTTCATTTCTTACCATACATGAATTCCATAACAACCTGGTGATCAATAGTACAGTGCACTTAGACGACGGCAATCTCCATACTTTGATTATAATAATATTGTGTACGTAGTAAATTCGATTTATTAGCTAGATAGGAATACGGAAGTAATTTATAAACTATTCTGACATTGTGTGATAATAAAGTAGAATCGTACAAAAGAAAACGATTATATATATTTTTAATTTTTAGTATTGAATGATGTGAAATTAAAAGTAATGATACTCATAGAAAATATTCCTTGGCCTTGCTCTGTTTTAACTGCTCATACATCCAATAACATACTTAAAAGGTTAGTTATTTTATATCTGCGTATCGGTCTAGCTTATCGAACATCTTCAGTAGTGGCTACTTATAAAACGTTATTATCACGACTTTAATTAAGATAATGCTACATCATTCACAATAAACCAGGCAATAGCCTCGGTACCGTGGCAATTGTAGATGATATTGATCTCTTGACCATAACAAATTACGAATGACCATGCATGGGAATCGGTATCAGAATATATGTGTGAAGTCATTAAATATATTCAACAAATAATGTTTATATTGTAAATTATGATTACGAAATTTCATAGGACATTAATAAAACCACTACTTTTTAGAAGATTAAAATAAACCCATACGGACCCTTCTATAACCTCGTGTATGCCATGTAGTTGTAATGATATATTAATGGTCTTTGATTTTGTTATGACGCTGTTTGTTATAACTGTTTATTGATGTATATAATCTAGAATCACTGAAATAGTCGTACGAGTACTTAATCGATGTGTTCCCTCAAAACTTGGCCAGTCTATCGTTTCCACGGAGCAGAACACATCTATTGTTTATTCTTGCAACGCCTGTTATTTATCGTGTTATAGTCTATGTTAATGGCGTGTTTGATTTAATAAATAATGTTTGAATGTACGTAATTGAGTTATCATGTGTTCCATTTGTACGCCAAGCGAGTCAGCTTTTACCTTTTTAATAAACCTGCAAACCTGTAATAAACCTGTAAACCTGTAAACCTGTAAACCTGTAAACCTGTAAACCTGTAAACCTGTAAACCTGTAAACCTGTAAACCTGTAAACCTGTAAACCTGTAAACCTGTAAACCTGTAAACCTGTAAACCTGTAAACCTGTAAACCTGTAAACCTGTAAACCTGTAAACCTGTAAACCTGTAAACCTGTAAACCTGTAAACCTGTAAACCTGTAAACCTGTAAACCTGTAAACCTGTAAACCTGTAAACCTGTAAACCTGTAAACCTGTAAACCTGTAAACCTGTAAACCTGTAAACCTGTAAACCTTCACAATAATTTAAATGCTCCACTATACTTTCACTTACACATACACCCCTCTCTCTCAGCCATATAGAAGTTTCACTATCATAAGATGCCATAACGGACATTTGAATGAAACAGTGGTATTTCATCCGCGCGTAATATAAAGATAAGTGATATAACGATTCGGATAGATTAACGTGAATGATATGAAATGAACAAAGACACACGAGTCCTGATTCCTATCGCATCAACAGACTACCCGTTGGACTACAGACGCGGTGTTTACGTGGGCACCAGAATAACGAACACAGTCTTTATTGAGAGTCTCAAGCGGCCGAAAAATCCGATCTTTGGTCAATACTGGCCTATGTCTGATCTATATCCGATATATAAAAAAAATGTAAGTAGCACCGGACGGATGTTGTGTCTGGTAAAGTTCTTGGATATCATTTTCAAGCGATTAGAAAAACTATGTAAGTATATATTAACTCGTTTCATGTTATAAGCCTACCGATAATAAGACGCAGCCGCTAGATGATTGATATGCCCAGTAACTAGATAGACACAATTTTCTCCAATTCAAGATTCAACATATCCTATGTATGAGTATCGCATTTAATAATACGGATATGTGGCCCACGGAAATAACAAACGTGTTGTTCTATTCCTGGAAGATACTTCTAGATGTGTTATCTAGGTGTTCTAACCAGATCACCATACGAGGTTCAAAATAACATAGTATTTTTACCTACCATTCAATTCCCAGTACATTCAGTAGAGTGTTCACCAGGGGTATAGTGTAAAGAGTAAATGAATACATAAATAACACGTTGCAAAAACAACAACAGGTTGCAAAAAGGGTGATGGTGTACGAGATAGCAACATTGTAGGCAAAAGTGGCACGATTCGATATAGATTTAGTAAACGTTTAGTGTTGAACATGCAGTTTCGTAGGGTGTAGCTGATGAATTCATGGGCAAACGATGGTCACATACAAAAGGTGCACTCTTAATCCAGAGAAGCAATTGAACGGAGTGCCGGTGGTACCATTTATTCTGGAGAGTTGGAATTTGTTATATCAGTCCCTGTTCCCTGTTTTGAGTGTCCGCTGCACATGGGAGTACCGAACAATGCACTCGTTGATGAGTAAAATGCAGAGAGATTTAAAGTCAGCCAATCGTTCATACATCGATAAGTGGCGATTGAGCTAAGAACCCTGAGACTTCCAAGCAACGTTTTAAATAGTCCGCTACTTTTTAGATACACTGTTGTTAATATCTGGCAAACACACTGAATTGAAATATTCCTGCAATAAAAACAATATTACATATCGACAGGGTGTTCCAGTGTGTGCATTTAATTAGCTATAAATACCATTATAATTGGTCAAAGTGCTTATGATTCTAACATTTACATAGAGTTAGCTTTCATAAGAATTTCTGACAGAAGTAATGGACTGTTTAATGAAAATCAATGATTCCAAGTTTGACCAAAACAACCTCTTTTTAAACTAGTAAATAAACATCATTGACCATGTTCGGCGCAAAGCGCAATCAAAATTATATGCACGTAATTTGATGTGTCCTCTTTTATTAATGTTTACTAAAAAATGTATACATATCAACGTTTTGTGATTTCTAATGAATGGTGTGAAGGAATTGTGAACGTGAAAAAAACGTGATTTTTTTACCTCAGAATTTAGATAAATTATTTCAAAGTCTGAGTTATTAACTCAAAGTTCGAGATATTTTCTCAGTGTTTTGAGAAATTATCTCAAAGTCTGAGTTACTTTCTCGAATTTTGAGATATTTTCTCAGAATTTGAGAAATTATCTCAAAGTCTGAGTTACTTTCTCGAATTTTAAGATATTTTCTCAGAATTTGAGAAATTATCTCAAAGTCTGAGTTATTAAGTCAAAGTTCTAGATATTTTCTCAGTGTTCTGAGAAAATATCTCAAAGTCTGAGTTATTAAGTCAAAGTTCTAGATATTTTCTCAGAATTTAGGTAAATTATTTCAAAGTCTGAACTCAAAGTTCGAGATATTTTCTCAGTGTTTTGAGAAATTGAATTTGAGAAATTATCTCAAAGTCTGGGTTATTAACTCAAAGTTTTAGATATTTTCTCACAATTTTGAGAAAATATCTCAAAATCTGAGTTATTAACTCAAAGTTCGAGAAATTATCTCAAAATCTGAATTATTTTCTCGAAGTTCGAGATATTTTCTCAGAGTTTGAGATGATATTATAAAGTTTGAAATGTTTTCTACAAGTTCGAGTTATTATTGCGAAGTTCAATATGATATCTCGCGGTTGGATTTACTTTCTCAAAGTTTAATATATTTTCTTGAATATTGAGTTATTATCTCGGTACTTATCTCAAAATTTTAAATTGTCATCTCAAAATGCCGAGATAATATTTAAGACTTTAGAAAAATTATTTCAAAGTTTTAGTTATTTTCTGGTTTTTTTTATATGTTTTCTCGAAATTACCAATTATTATATCGAAGTTATAATTATTATCTTGAAGTTATAAGTATTTATATTTTTTACATGTCACTTTAGGAGCTCCGTAGTCATGCCATATAGGAAAGAATAAAGACATTTTGATGAAAAGGCAGCGTAAGAAGGAATAATGTTTTTCATTATATTGCAGCCATTCTCCAAATGGGGCATAAATCATTCTGGGACACCCTGTATTTTGATCACGTTGACCTAAGGAATGTACAATATCTAGAACACAAGTTTACACTTCATTGAAAACGGCCGCCTGCACGACGAAAAGTTCTGGTTTGTTCTTATACAACTACGTAGGATGAATGAGTTTAATATTGATTCAGACGTCTGCTTGATATATTGACGGGGCTATAACAATAACGGTCACAGAATCAGATTGATTAAAATCAAATTATTCGAAGAATACGGCTAGAGTTGATTGATACAAGCGTATATCACTAAAGAAACTGAGTTCCCGCTGTCTGTGTAATAATTGGTTATCAAGCTGTTAAGAAAGTTTGAAGTAAGGATTCATAACATCGACAACGCTTATAGGTAGTCCGGCCGTTGATAAGGATTCTCGCCAACGAGCAATAACTCTCGCCTGTGAGCACGAAGCGCGAGGCGAGCCCGATGTCGATGCAATTCGACGTGCAGCGACCCTCACTCATTATAATAAGCAGTGACTTTTAGAACAAGGTGGTCCTCTCGCATGTAACTGTCCTCCTAGTATTCGAATATCGGCGATTTTAAATTAGATGTGTTCCTCCATAGACGGTAATGGTTCTCTCTCTTTTGATTCATTTCCTCTCGCTATAATAGAAAAACAGAATACTGTACATATGCTGTCAACATCACATAACACCAGCCATCACCAAATTATATGAGAATAAGACTAGCATATTAACTCTAAAATATCAATACAAAGGTCTAATTATTTGAAATATTACAGGCAGTTAATGTACAACCAGGATACACAAACCCAACCTAATTTTATAAAATTATTACGCATTTAAAACGCTAAACTTATGGAATTACAAAATAAATATGGTAATTAAAAACTACTACTGAATTTCGTGGACAAATAAACAATAAATTAATAATATAACAAATATGGATCAAAGTATTACACAATTCATAGTTCAGGCTACAGTAATATCAAAATTGAAGGTAACAGTCAAAGTTACCTTTATCACTGTATACTGGAAAAGTAAAACCATCGGTTGTATTCTTACAATAATTATTTTCACTTTCCACTTTATCGTTTACCATGTTTACTGAAAGTCTAATTGAAACATAAACGGCAAAATGCATTGACATTACTTGTCTAAGTAAGCCGAAAGACAAATCCCTATGAGTGATTCTCATTACCTTAAAAGCGAGATTTTTCGTGAGAGTACGATATATTTGAGAATCAAAACTGTTGCTATATACTGCAGAACGATGAGGCGCAACGATGGATATTATCGACGGATGTATGGATCGATTCTACCTCTTCGGATCCGCAGTTCATTATGTAACTTTCCTATACCGATAACTCATACACACGGAAAAACGATATACCTCATGAATTATTTCGAAAAGTATCTATGTTAATACTTAACTTAGTTCGTATAGTTATAATCTTGAATTGTTTACAGTCGAAGTGTTGCCCATGATACATTAAATAGCATGTATTTATTCCGGTCAAAGTTCTACTAATTTAAAAGCAAATGTGAGTTTTAAAAACTGTATGAACTACTAAGTTTAGTTGACATAGAATAAAACTTGGAAAGTGTACTTTAGGTCATCCTAGATACAAAAATAGGAGTATCATCCTATATGGAACACGAAAAGTGCCATTGTCGCTCGATCATGTCGATGCTGGTCTATTTCATAGTTCTAGTACCGTGCGATGCAGGAACACCGACAGTGTGTTTCGGTATTCACCGATACTGGAACATTTGACGCCTTCAAGTATCCCTCGATACTAGTATCACTTTAACCAGAACCACATGTGTACTTATATTATGGTACATGTCTGATGCTTGATTATGATTCCCGTTACCACTGTTAACGCTTTCCACGCGGGAGACGTCTGCAGACGACATTCCAAAACTTCACAAAATGATTCAAAATTGTCAAAATTATTGAATTTCATTACCAAATTTGGAATCACTATGAGGAATGTAATAAAATAAGTGCACACATGCCTAGTAGTATTTGATAAGTAATCCTTGAATTGAGATAGACCTCGAAAGTTGGGAACGGTTTCTGTGGTAAAACTGGTAGCCGCGTGGAAAGTGTTAAGCAATGACGCCTTTGAATTCTGCCACAGGATGTAATATGAAATCGAATGAGTTATAATTGACAAAACCAACGAAACAACCTTGAACGTAAAAGGAACATTTGAAGCAGAAACAAATACAACGAACATTAATCGCATCAACGTATAAACCTTTCCTCTAGTCAGATTTATGGCTGTTTTACTTCTTGGTACGCTTTATGTTTGCGCAACATTTGTGTGAAGTATCACCAGGAGGGACAAATCAATAACCTGACACACTTGATGAGTGCGTTTTATGGAGGAAACTTAGCAACCTCCAAACTAAAATCAATTTGAGGTGACGCACTTGTATTTTGGTCAAGAATATCTCAGGTCAGCAACGTTAAAGGTATGTACACTGAATCGATGTGAACCAATATTACCTCCATTCAGAAGCTACATAATGATTAATTACCATTTTATCCTTGCATAAAATGTAGATATGCAATTCATTTACACTCTCATGAATACCAAACACCAACATTTCTACGAGTAAAGGACAGAATAGCTTTAGGCAAAAGCTTACGAAATGCTGTAACATGACCCTCGGGTAAACATTGCGGGCGGAATGCGTGTTATTATGCGCGATCAAGGAAACAAGCGCGCGTGGTGAATTTGGAAAAGAGTAAACATCGCTCACCTTTTATTTAAATGGCTAGTTGATATTTCGGCATTTGATCCAATATATGATTGTGCCACCCTTAACGGCATCAACCTAGACACCGATCGAAAGTAAATCTTAAATAATTAGGAAACCGCAATACAAACCTGAAATCTAGCTACAGCCAAGAACTTGAAGTGATTCCTTTGTATACAACCTCAATGCAAAAATGCAGACATTATATATCATTGAAACACAATTTCTAATTCCGTAATGAATTAGTTATCTAACCCGATACTCAAACGCTCACAAAGATTAGCTTTACCTAGATTGAATATATACAACTACGGTGATTTTATTATAGTGAAAGTAACACCAGCAACGCCTCTTGAACCCTAATCAAAACTAGACACACGTCTGGTAAACCTAGTGTGATTTCAAGTAAAACTATTAAGGTTTCGAGCAAATCGGCTGCTACTCAAGTTTCAAATGAAGTCTTGTCGTGCTTACGGGTGATTATCTTTGCAATCGATCATGATGATAGCTGCAAGTATTTTAACAAAATAGTGACTGCAAATTACAGTCAAAGCAAGCTACAGGATACCCTTGAAATGTTTCGTTCTGAATGTATTCAATATATTGTTGGTGTTTTAAAAGAAAGTCGTACACTTTGTTTAGGTCATTCAAAGTAACTTTCGATTACTTATTTACCAAACAGGCTGAATAGACATGTTGGTGAATCTTGTAAGCACATTTGGATACCAAACATAACACCTAGCAACAAAGATAAACCATGATTAACGCCATTTAAAGAAAATAAGTCACTTTTCAAAAGTCACATTTTCAATACGCGGGGAAAGCGGTGTGTGTGAGGTTCGACACTTTTATTACCAGGATTGTGACATTTTGAATTTGAATTAGCCCGCGCGAGGGGAAATGCGCAGCGATCAACACGGGACTGATACGGCCTATGTGCTTGTTAACAATTGGTGTTTTCTTCCCGCGTAGTGTATAGAAAATGCAACTTTTGAAATGTGACTAATTTTCTACAAACGATGCTAATAATGGTTTATCTTTGTTGTTAGGTATTATGATTGGTATCAAAATGTGCCGAAAAAATGTCTATCTAGCCTGTTTGGTAAACAAATAATCAAAAGTTACTTTAAATGACCCAAACAAAGTGTATGACTTTCTTTTGTTGAGCACTTTATATTGATTTAAGTCGACGGAAGGTTCTTTCTTCCTCTGCGCTAGAACACTAAATATTGGAATTTTGAGTACGCTTTTCAACCTTTTTATATACATGTAGTTAGATATGAACAACTTTAGCCCTGTAATCAAAAATAAACCGAGTAATCGAAATTCAGCATTTGGGTGACGTCGTACACTTTTAAAAAGGTCGTCATTGAATTGTGCGACTTCAGAAACCCCTTAGATGGCAATTTTGTCTTTGTAATCAAAGACAGAAATTCACATAAGCACTCTAATTCAACCGACCAATCAAATTTGAGCAATTTGATGACGTCATACATTTTCAAGAATGTCTTCATTCAAAAACCCTTAACCAGCAATTCTGCCTTTCAGACATAGGCTAGACAGATATTTGTGTAAGCATTGACAATACAATCGACCTATCAAAATTCAGCATTTAGATGACGTCATACTTTTTCAGAAATGTCTTTTGCAGAAACCCTCAATATGTCAATCTCATCTTGTTTTTGACGATTATGTTGTGTTTCGACTTTTGGCACACTTTAAAGGCGATTCTGACCCACTGTGCGATGTATGCGGTGACAATGTAAGAACTCAAATAAGCCGCGAGTACATGTTAGTCATCATAATTTCATATCGCCTAGATGTGATCTGTGTCATCGTCTGTCATCGTAGTTAATCTTATATAGTCGGTGGTATTACATAGTGGCGTATCGTCGGAGGTATTACACAGTGCTCAACCAACATGTAAATATTCAGTCGTCTTTTAAGAGGTAATGCAAAATCTCGCGAATCCACATCATGAGGACTCAAAGATCTTTGCCAGAGATGAGACTAAAAACACAGTATGGATACGTGAATCCATTTGGACTCGGAGGAGATGAGGCACAAACCATGAATGGTGAAGAGGGGGCGTACCGAGTCAGTCACATTTACCACAGAGGGCGTCATCATCAACATCCGATGTATCGAAACACTAGCTCTGGATCAAGCACAATCAAATGAGGAAGACAACAGATTCGTTGTCGAAACCCGTAATGAAAAAGTAAGTTTCCGACTTGGAATTTTCTTAAAATGTTCTTCTGAATTCCTGATAAAACTATTCCATGTGTTTAAAACTGTTCGAATGTTTAGCTAAGAATACAAGTCATTTAAATAACCCAGTTATGCTAGTGTCTCATTTCATACAGATACAGTGCTGAATTAAATTGATGTAAATCTATTGAGAAACACGTATTACGAACAATCATCGAGTCACTAACACATTTGATCACGAATAGTCGTGCGTGTTTTGCAAGAGGGATGTGTTTGTAGTTGCAATGGAGAGGATATAGACACAGTACTTAGAACTGCGTGTATGCAATTGGACACAACACATTGGCGTTCAAATTGATCAATCATTCTACCGAACATGTTTTTAAATTGGAAGATCCAATAATAATTTTAAGATAGTTACGAGGAGTAGCAACAAATCGCTAGCTTCGCGATCAATTTGTATTTGTAATGAATAATATCATTTGGATGTTTTGATGGTGTGTTGATATTCTAATTTGCCAAACACATCACGATGTATATGGCACGAGGATACGAGATTGTTCTATAATTTGTATCATTTTCATGCTTCAAATGTATATGCATGCAGAGAACACAGGTGTAGACAGTTTAATATATAAATCAACAGAAATATTTGTGTTTCAGTGGTTTCTGTGGGTTTTTTCTATTTTCTTTGTATATTTGCAAAATATTGAAGAATTATAAACGCAGTACCATAACAATTCCAGTGTAATATGTAATTGTGTTATGTTAAACATTCAACACTAGAATCCTACATTATTTTACAGGAAACAAATTGTATTGCTGCTGTAATATGCTTAATTATATGCTTTGTAGCATTCTTACGCTGACAACTATGTTCCTCCCACATGTACTTTCTCAGTCGTTCTTTTTACCGACATTTCGTATAAGATGGCATTTATCAACACCTAAAGTGACATCTTGCCAGGGTATAAATGAATAATTGAGATACACTAGAACTTTCACGATGCAGCCTATCATATTCTACAGGTTGGTGTGTACTTTGAGTCTCCAAGTAGAGCTCGAATCAGATAGTTCTTGAAGTATATTATTCTGTATATTTGTTTTAAATTGAATTAAATTCTTACATAGGCTATAGTATGTACAAAGGAAAGTGGTCATATGTATCTTTACTGATATACTATATCTTGATTGATATCGATTAGGTCAACTGAAGATTTCCAAATTATGGCTTTCAACTGATTGTTATCTACTAACTGTATCCGACAATTGTGGAATCATATACATACATTAAAGGGCCACTGAGAGATTGCCAAGAAATGAAATTTTGAAAAATAATAAGTATTTTAATATATAAGGTACGTAGGAACCATGAGGTGTAATAATTTATGGGAAAAGGGTTGAATGAGAAATAGATAGAAATTTGGTTGAAGCACTTTATGTGGCGAGTGGTGCTGATAATGTGATCTACATCGAAATGACCAAATCGTGATATGTTACATGCTGGACGGCGAATTTAGATAAACGGTTTCAGATGGTAGTTAGGCCTAGTATAATAGTATATGCCTACGTAGGTGCAAGAAACCTGATTTCCAGGAATCTGTATCAATCCGTACCTCTCCGTGCCCCTTTAAATATGCATGTATACAGCAAACTTTATAGATGAGGTGACCTATGTGTCATGTATTTACAAATGGGACACCCTCTGTTGTTTCCCTCCAGGCAGAATATACAGTAAAGTTAATGAAGACAACATGAAATTTCTTTCTAATGAATTGTAAAACTCATTTAGTTTTAGTTTTTTTGTGAAATGCGATAGCTTATAGCATTCCTAAGCAAGTTTAAAGACAGTTTTGATAACAATTTGCTGTGACACCACAATCTAGTTAGAAACCTGATCTGGCCTATGTAAACTATAGGAACTCTTGCCCGGTGTGTTTTGTCTCAAACCAACAGAGGGCGTCCTAAATGTCAACAAATGTCACCTCATCTATAGGGATTGGCAGTAACTCATTTGTCTAAGGTCTTTGTTTTATACACACCCTAGGGCCCTAGGGTGTGTATAGGGTGTGTGAAGTGTGTATAGGGTCTTCATTTTATACTAGGGATGGACAAATGAACAATTTGTTTAAACACTTTATGAGGGATTGGCAGATCTCATTTATCTAAGGTCTTTGTTTTATATATACCCTAGGTGGGGGTGGGAAAATATTTATCAATTTTTCAAAACCCAGTTTTTCTATGGCTAAATTGTGTGAAAAAAAGGAATATGACAAATATAAATATATTTTAAAAATAATATACCAATTTTAGTATTCAATTAATCTATATACCTATCAATCGCTATCGTATATATTTAATCATTGATCAACTACTTAATTTCATTTGATTAATTACAGATATATTAATACATTTTAGAAGGCTTAATTGCGTGTGTAAAAGTATGTTTGAATCTCCAAGGAAACAGGGCGTTTAATAGCAAGCGTTTCATTATGTAGCATGCACAAACAGAGGATTCTTCCAACCAAGTACACCCCACCCTACCCTCCGCGAAATACCTGAAAAATATCTTAGTGATATTTAATGTGATAGCGAAATATTTTGACCGATGCGAAGATAAAGATTCACAGGAAAATGTACGCTCAGAGGAGATGGCTTAAACTGAATCGTTGATTGGGTTTAAGTAGATGACGACACATATTGGATTTTATTAACGGTGGAGAGAAGATATCTTTTATCGTTTCTCTAGTGTATCGATTATTTCTACGATAAAACAAGTTCAAAATAAATGTATTGATGTGCCTTAAGATAAAAAGAAGTACCTTGTATTTTTCCAAATCGTAACTACACATAATGAGAAGGCCTTTGAAGAAAACATATTGTTTCTTCTAAAGTATAGTGTTTTTGAAGATTAAATGGATTTTAAAAGTAGCCACTGAAAATGACTGACTTACTAAATTTATTATTTAGTATCCTTTTTTGGTATTATCTAAGCTACTAAGTTCATGAGGTTAAAGTGACAATAAAAATGCAATCTTCGTCGGGATTTGAACCCGGGACCTCCTGAATATTGTGATATTAAATAAGACGACATAAACATGATTACACTGGTGGTAGCTTACTACATTTACACCAGATTTTCTCCAGAAGTCCAATTAAAATATCAATTTGGTTGTATAAGAAAGCCTAGTAATTATCCTCGTAATTTCATGCAACTTCTCGATCAGAGCGGTGCCCGCCCTTTCAGCAGCTCTGACTACCTGAGACGAATATCGTCTCAGATAACTACACCCCTCGGTAATAAGTTATCTTAGCCATGGACAATTTGCTTAATTTTGGCGTGTTTGCTTACACTACGTAAAAAAAATATATCGATAAAATTTCATATTAACACAAAAACGGTATTCTATATCAAAAGGACCAAGAAGAAGCTGCAGTATAATAGTTTGCAGTGAAAAGTGTTAAATAAAAGTGCAAGACCAATTATACGCCTCCAATTTCAATAACCTGCACACACGATCCCCTTGTCGACTATATCAAAATGCTGAGCATGAAATCGATAATAATATTTCTCATTTTTCATCAATTACGGCTAGGGACTCGGTATTTGCGTTATACATCTTTGTAAGAGAGTTAACACATATGCAACGTGAGACGCTTGGAACACCTTTTCTGTAACGATATTTGCAACAATTAAGATATAAAGTGCCTGGTGAAAATTGCATTACCCTTTTGGGAAAAGGACACTTAAACATGTTTAAGGCGTAGTATGTAGACCACGTATGCAAGTGTTTTGTGCTAGTAGACCGTGGATGAGTCTCAAATCATTGGCATTAATTCAGACGATGTTATAAATTTGGAAATGAATTTTAGAACGGTTCGTTGAAGTAAAACACGAAGTATAATCTTCCTTAGTTTGCATAAACAATGTGTGTTCATTGCTTCATTAAAACTAACATTGTTGGGTCACGCCTATCTAATTGGTAACAATCAAGTGAAGTGTGCTAAGCTAATTGCTACGCAATGTCCAAAAACCAATTTGCCCGATCGGGAAAGGTGGCTGCATGGACACCTGTAGCTGAGTGAACGGGAGGAACAATGTGGCATGTGCGAGTGAATGAGCCATGGATGTTCCGACCCCGGCAAGGGGGAAGCGACAGGGCCTAAGCCAAGGCCTGTCGCTGACCCTATCGCCACATACAGCACCCTTTTCTATAAGAGCGCAACCCAATCATAAGGGAGGCAGTGGGTGGGAATGCAAATCAAAAGCAAGACTGAATCAAAACAATACAACCTGACTGCAGGGATGATCTGGATATGCCAGATCCTAACAAGAGAGGGCAGTGCAGTATGCTAGCTGACAGCACAAGGAGGGGTAGGGGTCAAACAGCTTAGCCAATAACCATATTTAACCTTACAGGTTAAAACCCAAATAATTATGTCATGTGATCTAGGCAAACCCGTCGGATGTCGCTAGATGAGAAATAGGGATCATGTTTTTTTTGTTTTTTTGTTTTATAATTCATTTCCTATACTAATTTTTCATGAAACTTCAGATATTTACATTTATGATTAACTTTATAATGTTATATTCTATTGGACCATGTATCTTGTATAGGCTGTTTTCATGATTTCTTGTTTTGTAGCTTTCAACGACATCGCCGTCATTTTGTATTTACGCCCAAATATATCGGAATGTGAATGTGTATGAAGCAACACTATACTCTCATAACCCAAATATGCAACTTTAGCAAGTATCTTTGTCTATATCACCTTAATTTGAGAATTAAAACGGGATACTATTATCGCCGCCTTCATCATCATAGTATATTTACATCACACAGTATATTTATTATACGAACAATAGCATGTATAAAGAAATGCCTTCCAATCGAATCTAGTCCCGTAGCAACGGATCAATTCGTGACTGTATGCAAAGGCTTCATTCATACATGTTATATTATAGGCCTACACTAATTACACAAAGCTGTAAAACTTACTTGTATCAATCAAATGCTTTACTTCCTCAAAAATGTCAACACGAATAGCATTTTGATAGTGATACACTAATATTTATCAGTGGGTGTGTTTGAATGGTTCCAAATTTCAAACGGGAGATCAGACTAAACTTATAAACCCAATGGGCTCTAACAGATTTGTATCGTCGTGTATCGGGGTAAAATAAAGAAAGCCTGTATACATAGCCCTCACAATCGAAGGTATATTACTTGAAATGAGAATAAGTAAAAAAAACATGTAAAGAAAAAAATACACATTTCAAAAACAATGTGATAGTGAGTTTCCCTATGATTATCATGTTCCTTGCGACATATAAGAGAAATCCTGAGTACAGATTCCATCACACAAGTCATTGGTCATATTCAGCAGGTGACGTCACTGAAGTCATGGATATTAACCTAATGGACCTACGGCACATATTCACCTGGCTACAGTCCGACATACGCGAGCGCACTTCGATCAACTTACTGCGCATGCTGGAAAATCATGGCTTTTCTAAAACTTTAGTTTGTACAAGTATCAATAGAGACTGAATTAAAATAACATCTTCTCCGTTGTTGTCAGGAGTCGTGGCATTGTCATTAGGAGTCAGTGCTAATTTCCAATCAATGAGGAGCGCATTGCGGAGAGCGTAATACTATAAAATGATGGCACCCTTATCATTTAGATGATTACGGAAGTGGTTAATGGAATAGACTGAACCATCATCGACGAATAGGTCACCCAATCAAATAATTCCCGACTTAATTGGATAACATCATTATTCAATATAACTTGATATAGACATGATGCAATGTCCTCTTTGATTATAACTTATTTAGTGTCGAATCAGATTTTAAATAGCTTATAGTAAAATGAATGCAATCTCTTTAATACATGTATAATATGACACATGTTGTTAAGCTGCTTAAATGTACAGATACAATACAAATATTTATACCAATACCCAACTTGTTTATATAGTACAATGGGATATTTTTCCAACATGCAATATCTGAGTTCTTTGAATAAGTTCATCTGGATTGTTATTGAACATCTGAGATATGATTTCGTTTTGTACAAATCCAACAATATGTGAATCAAGCTGGAACTGTCTACGAGATTCCTTGCTCTGGTTGCCCTAAATCATACATTGGCGAAACTGGTCGTGCTTTCGGAACCCGCTTACAAGAACACAAGAAAGAGGTTCAGAAATTTGAAAAAGTAACCATACACGCGTTCCACGAGGAAAGACTCTACTACAGTACAACACAAATCAGCAATTACCGACCACGTAGCGGCTATAAATCACACCATCGATTGGGACAAGGCCACAACTATAGACCGCAAATCGGACAGAACAACGAGATGGCTTAAAGAAGCAATTTGTATTCGGAGAAGGGGGGAGGACACACTCAACAAAGATGAGGGGTCTTACACACTGCACAACATCTATGATCAATGATCAACTCGTCGGAACTACGCCCTCTACAACCGCGGTTCCCAGCAACAGGAAATCCGTAATTCCTGTTGCCTCCAGACAGAGTTGCCAGTCTGACGAAGCTGCTAGTTTAGCAGTGAAACGTAACTAAAATCGTGAGTTTCTTATTCACAATATCTGAGTTGTTAAATGTCAGCTTTAGTGAAAAATAATTTGGTGTGAAACTAGCCTTTCATCAAGGCTTTGTGGTGGTAAAACAGTGTGAGCGCCCTCTATGGAAATATCATCTTGAGAAATATTATTATCTTGAGGCCTCAAGGCTTCGGCGGTCGACTGGTCGGCATATGCCTCGCTTCGCTTGGCGCTCGACAGGTAATTGCCTCGCTCCGCTCGGCCTCAAGGCTTCATCGGTCGACAGGTCGGGATATGCCTCGCTTCGCTCGGCGCTCGACAGGTAATTTTGCGAGGTGTCTTTGACAAAGACTAGTGCCGGTGATACATGTTTATACCACCACCTTTATCGTAATCTGCAATCACTGTGTTACGTTTGACTGCTTGCCCCAAATAATGTATGGAGAATTTGGTAAAAGAGTAAACGTCGCTTACTTTTTTTAAATTTAACTGGCTAGCTGACATTTCGGCATTTGATCAAATATGATTGTGCCACCCGTATCATCATCAACCTATAAACTGATCGAAAGTAAATCTTAAATAACTGGGAACCGCAATACAAACCTGAAATATATATAACTATAGTCAAGAACTTCAAGTGTATACAACCTCAATGCAAAAATGCAGACATTATATATAATTGAAACACAATTTATAATTCAGTAATGAATTAGGTATATACCCGATACTCAATCGCACACACAAATAGATATACAACTGCGAAGATTTTATTAAGGTGACAGTTACACCAGCGATGCCTCTTGAACCCTAATTAAAACTAGACACACGCCTCGTAAAGTGTGACTTCACGTAAAACTATTAAGGTTTAGAGCAAGTCGGCTGCTACTCAAGTTACAAATGAAGGCTTTACGGGTGATTAATTTGTAACAAACAGTGACTGCAAGTTATGGTTACAGAAAGCTATAGATACCCCTGAACTTTTTGAATTTATTCAATAGATTTCGGTGTTGTATACTAGTGATTTATCTCATGTATTGTACATGTGTGTATCATTTTTCAGGTACATATATTATTTTTTAAGTTTGTTATTGCTAATGTTCCATATTAAGAATATATAAGCATTTTGATCTGTGTGCAGAGGTACAATTGTAGAGGATTTCGACTTCTTTCTTTATGATATATTGCACTATCGTATACTTATTTTAAATGATATAAAGATAATTTAATATATTCTTGTGTAATTATATTCAAAGAACAATCATGCTTTCCTCTTTGTATATCTCTTCAGTAAAAACTCGATTCGGCAGTCCTTTTACTACAAAGAAAGTGCGTAAACGTACCATGATTTGGTAACAATAAGCAAGTAATGTTCATCATAATTTCATATCACCCGGACTTTATATATTATTTTTATCCTCGTTTTGATCATCATAGCTATCGTATATGAGACGAAATAGAACATGCAAGGACACCTGTAACAAAAGCTTTTCAATCTAATCTCATCCAGCAACGGGTCAAATTCGTTATTGTATACAGAGGCTTTGTTCGTTCACGGTTGACACTATACTCAGATTACTCGTGAAGCTTTTCATAATATGGCCTAGCCCTAGCGTATATGTTTTCAATTTTCAATATATAAACAAGTTGCATACATGAATACTGCTTTTAATACGCGGGTCAATCAAAAAGTTCCACCTCTTCCACATAAACTTTTAATTACATTCATCAGTCAAACTTTGAATTACATTATATCAGTCCCGTGAGCATTTTATGGTTTATTCCTGATTGTGTTTATTAGGTGCTGCTGCTGTGGCCAGAGGAAGGGTGAGGGGGCGATCGTCCCACTCCCAATATTAGAGTCGTGTCGGTTGAGATTGGCACGATCGGTAATGGTTATCGAGCTCGAATTTTCTTATTTTCTCGCCGGTTTCTACGTCACAACCCGCTCTCAAGTGTCGACGGCAATTCTCAAAGGTTGACAGCCTAGTCAAGTCCTTGTCGGTTCACTGTCATGTGTTCGATATCGTCCGATATTGATGGAAAACCCAGTATCGTTCGGTGTTGGTACAAAGTTACTGTTCTAGTGTGGGACACATACAATGGTCCAGTATCGAGTGATACTGGAACACAATATGTACCGGTTATTTCCATACTGGGACAAATCACCAATGATAGCATGCGTGTACCAGTATTGTCCGATACTGGTACATAAAATCGTTCCAGTATCGCTCGATAATTGAACACAGTTTGGTGTTCAAGTATCGGTCGATACCGGAAAAATGAAATTGTACCAGTATCGAGCGATACTGGCCAATATCGTGCGATATTGGTATACAAGTATCTGGGACCTAAAGTTCACTTTTTCGAATAATGTACTCAGATCAGAGTCAGTGCGGCAGTCGATCATATTGTGCACGTGCCATGAACATTCCTTCAAATTGTAAGATATTATTGCCAGTCTGGTAAATACGATATAAACGGTTCGAATGTTTAGCTAAATGTAAGCAAAGGCTTTCAAATAACACAGTTCTGCTAGTGTTTCATGCCATACAGATACAGTGCTGACTTAAATTGATGTACATCTATTGAGAAACACGTATTATAGGAATGATCACCAAGTCACTTCTAACATATTAACTTAATTGATCAATCATTCTGCCGAACATTTTCTTAAATTGGATTAACAAATAACAGTATGAGATACAACGTGACAGGGTATTACGAGGATTGGAAATAAATCTGTAGCTTCAATTTGTATTTACAATAATATCATTTGGGTGTGTTGATGGTGTGTTGATATACTGATTTGCAAAATACATCCTGAAGTACATTATTGTTCTGTTCTCTTATTGTCTTCTCATTTTCATTCTTCGAATCCTACATTATTTGACAAGAAACAAATTTTATTGCTAGTGTTGTAATATGATTAACTGAATCTTGCAGCATTCCTATGTTGACAACTATGTTCCTCCCACATGTGCTTTCTCAGCAGTTAATTGCGTATAATATGCCATGTTTCAACACCTAAAGATGCATCTTGCCAGAGTACACATGGATATTTGAGATAAATTCGAACTTTCGCGATGCAGTCTACTGTGTTCTACTGGTTTCCTTGTACTTTGAGTCTCTAAGTAAAGCTCGAATTAGATAGTTCTTGAAGAGTAATATCGGTACATTTGTTTCCCTTTTATTTCAAATTCATATTTGTACTAACATATGTGCGTTGATGAATTATAAAAAGGAAAGAGGTCATGTGACAACTGGTCAACTGAACATTGATTTTAAATTACGACCTTCATAATACATGGTACAGATAGGAATCTTGGCCACA
Organism: Ophiura sarsii; assembly: GCA_035610835.1. Lineage (NCBI taxonomy): Eukaryota > Metazoa > Echinodermata > Ophiuroidea > Amphilepidida > Ophiuridae > Ophiura > Ophiura sarsii. Next base: position 5,185,469 of record CM069444.1, read on the forward strand.
GATATGAACAGAAGGTGGATCTCAACTAAAACTTAAACTAAAACTAACTAAAACTTAAACTAAAATTAACTAAAACTAAAATGAATGTGTTATTAAAAAAATAAAGGTTTTTTATAAGAAACAACAAAGGACTGAAAAGAAGTTACATCAGTTGGAAAGTGAAGCTTCACAAGCCTTCTTCACGGGCGACTGGTAGCAGCAGCCACGGTCTTGTACAAAATACACACCAACCTCTGTCCACAAGATTTAGCACAGTTGCTCCCCACACCATACGTTCATCGTCGTGCTACGCGTGCAAGTGTTGCAATGCCAGCTCATGCCCTTACATTGCCGACTGCCAGAACTTGCTGCTTAGAGAAGCGTCATCCATACAACATCTGTTCCACTGTGGAACAGTCTTCCAGACAATGTTGTTGGCAACATCCTAAAGGAAGGACTCCAATCTTTTAAGTGTCGTGTTAACAGACACTTTCTCTCCAACTCTTCAGAGTATGTTGGTTAAGCTCTCTCGATGTCAATGACCAGATATTATTTTTCTTCTCTTATATTTTTGATGTTGTTCTCTATGTTTGGGTTTTTATCTTATTCTTGTCCCACGCCACTTTCAGTGGCTTTTTTACCAGACCAATTGTGTTTACTTGTATTTTGATTATTTTCTGAGTTGCAGTGAACCATCAGAGCTCTCTATAGTGAGTTACCAGTTCGATTTTTAATCACTCAGTTCATTAACTCGATTGTTAGCTCGGTCTCTATAGCACACACAAACTGAGAATCCGTCCAACTAATATCTTCGTCAAATCTTGATGATATTCAATGTGAAATAGTTTAACCAATTTGAAGATGAAGGTTCAAAACAAAACGCACACCCACCCAGATAAGATCACTTAAACGGAATCGTCTAATGGATTAAGTAGATGACGACACATATAGCATTTTATTAACGGTGGAGAGAACATACCTTTTATCGTTTCTCTAGTGTATCGATTCTGTCTACGACAAAAAGTTCAAAGCAAAGGTTATCGATGTGGCTTGTGAAATAATAAAGTACTTAAGTTTGCATTTTCCTCAAATCGTTACTGCACATGAACGAAAAGGCCTCTGAAGAAAAAATCCCAAATTATAGTTTACGTCTACGTCGTGTTTATGAAAAACAAATGGATTTACATAGTCACTGACTTTCTACATGTATTTTTCAGTAACCTTTGGTTGGTAAAACATAATTAGATATTACGAAAACACCATGATGGTTACTTTGCTGGTTGCTCCCTACATCCACTTAAAATATCCATTAGACAATAAATAAACGCTTAGTATTATTCTCATAATTTCATTTAATTTCCTCAAAGCGGTGCTCCCTGCTGTTCCCGCAGCATGAGCTACTCTTCAACGGTCATCTCAGCCATGGAAAATCGACTTCATTTTGGCACATTTACTTACACAATGTAGGAAACATAATATCGTTTAATTGTATATTAACACAAAAACTGCATTTTTTATCAAAGGGACCTAGAAGAAACTGCTGTATGATCGGTTGCGGTGAGAAGTGTTAAATGAAAGTGCAAGACCAATTATACGCATCCAATTTCAATAACCATGCACACATGATCCACTTGTCGACTATATCAAAATGCTGATGGATGAAATCGATAATAATATTTCTAATTTCCCTTCAATTACATCTAGGGGATTCAGAATTTGCGTTATACATCTTTGCACAGGTTGTAAGAGAGGTAAAACATATGCAACTTGAGACGCTTGGAAAACCTTTTCTGTAACGATATTTGCAACAATTAAGATATAAAGTGCCTGGTGAAAATTACATTACTCTTTGGGGAAAGGACACTTTATGGTGCAGTATGTAGATCACGTAGTTATGAATGTTTATGTGCTAGTAGACCGTGGATGAGTCTCAAATCTTTAGCATTTATCAGAATGTGGAAATAAATTTAGAATTATTCATTTAAGTATAACAAGTATTAAGTAATAATTAGAGTCTTGTATAATTCCCCGAAATTGTGCATTAAAAACGTGTTCATTTTTCTCATTACAACTAACTAATTTGATAACATATATACCCTATGGCAGATCTTGAAAACGTTACTTTTAATCTTAACTTCTACGGAGATCCTTGATCTGGCCAAGTGGGGAACACGTCATTTCCGGTGAAGTAACAGAAACATTCACAAAGACTTGTCCACAGAGTGTCCACACATCATGGACAATAAATTCACTATCACGATGTGCTGCTTTAGTTATTGAGAGCTCCAGCTGTTGAGCCTGCCTATGTAAAAGCTCAGGACAATGGATAGATGTCTTCTGATGAAGTTTGTTGTTGACGTTTACAATGCTTCTCTTTGTCCTAACCCCAATATTTGCATCGATTCCTTATGAATATGGACAAAAAGAAAGCTCTAGTATGAAATCATTATCCTTTCAAAATACAGATTGTGAAATCTTTCATTTCTATATTACCTTGACTTGAAAAGGGATAGCCTACTATATTATCATCGTCTTCGTCATTATGTTGTTATGAAAAATAAAATGTACATCACGCAATAGCTTTTACTAGTATACGAAAAATAATATGTAAGAAATACCTTCCAGTCTAATCTAGTCTAACATTTTACGGATAAAATTCGTTACTGTATGCAGAAGGCTTTGTTCATGCGCGGTTGACACCGTACTCAAATTTCTCGCGACGCTTTTTATGACACGGCTTAGCCTACATTTGTTGTTGTCAAGCAACATATTCTACCTCCTCAATATAGTTCACAACTGTTTACATTATGTCAACTCGAAGAGCATTATGATAAATGATGCACTAATATCGTCGTGTTGTCGTGTATCTAGATAAATAATTATATTTCCTGTATCCATAGCCCTCCCAATCGAAGGTAGACTTGGAATAACAAAATACAAAAAATATATATACATGAAAAGAAAACAAATGCACATTTCAGATAAAATGTGATTGTAAGTTTCTCTATGTTTGGTATTTCATATTATACTACACGAGGTGCTGGCGTATGCACACACGCGTATAAAGACGGAGGATTCATACGCGTGCGTAAATTCTGCACCTGTAAAGTCACGTTACTGTCCAGAGGAAGAGAGATATATAGTATAGGGCGAGGTTTTTACTTAATAACAGTAACAAGCAGCTTTAAGCGTGCATACCCATACTATGGTTGATTTGTGAATCAAGTATCCGTCTCCTACTGCGTTCACCCTTCACTAGGTTGAACTTTTTTTGAATCACCTTCGCTACTACTTCTGTATTTCCATGTGTTATATCCACGCGCGATATCATGGGAAATAACCTGACACTCCTATTCATGTAGGAAACACCATTGCCGTCCTTCTTCAGCTTCATTAGGTGGGAAATATAGAGTTGACTGTATTACTCTTACCAACAAACAATACTATGTCAAACAGTCTGCAGATAGCTTTTGGATCAGCTGATTATGAACATTGCTTTCAGTTTCCTATAATCAGAACGATAAATATGTAGGGTTTTTTCTATTCAAAGCAACTAATGGTAGATATTTTTGTAACAAAATGAGTTATGTCTGTGATGAGTGACTAAAGGTTTCAACAGTATTACATGCATTAGAATGCAAAGGATGCAAAGGATAATTCAAGAGAATATATACCTCTTAAAGGTATATTATGTGATCTTTCCAGGGAGCGCCCTCAACATCGAAAAAAAAATTGAAAGCAGATTTTCTTGCAGATTTACATTTCTGATCATAAATCATGCATACATTCCAAGTTACAGGGCGATACGATTCTTAATTACTTCAAAATCATGGTTTTAGAGTGAAAATAAACTGTCGGGATTCCGACAGTTTATATTTTTTACTCTAAATTTACTCTAAAACCATGATTTTGAGGTAATTAGGAATCGTATCGCTCTGTGTAACTTGGAATGTATGTATGATTTATGATCGGAAATGTGAATCTGCAAGAAAATCTACTTTCTAAAAAAAATCATGAATAGAGGGCGCTCTGTGGAAAAGATCACATAATATGCCTTTAACGTCGAACCCCTGGGATTCGTTCCTTTTCTTCAGTGGTATTACATAGTGGCGTATCGTCGTTTTGTGATGTATAACCTATTATGAAATATCGTTTTCTTAATTGTTTTCCAAAGTCCCAAAGCCAAAAATGCATTAGTTTATTGTTAATAATAAAAAAAGATTTGGTGTACGAGTGGCGTAGACACTATACACTACTATGTAATACCACCGACAATTTGTGCAACAAACAACGTTAAAATATGCCTTGTAAATCTTAATAGCCACGGATCGAATTCCACTATTTCAATTTTAAATTGATACATGAAATTATTTTAACATTCAACCGCATTCCCTCGTGTTGTTTAAAAAAACAAAAACAAGAATAGATAAATAATCGCGTGGCTCTTTTACTTAAGTAGATACGCACTTCACAAGATACAACGAGGCTTGCAAGATGGAATATTAAAATGCATATTTATTCATTTCAAAAACTTCCGTCCCATATAATATGCTAACGATTTGAGACTCAACCCGGTCTATTGGCCCAAATAACATTGCACCAACATGATCTAACCAAAATGCTACGTATGACGATGTCTTTTCCCAAGAGGTTAATGCAAGGTTTTACCCATCACTTAACATGTTGATTGTAGTCGAATATCCCTACAGAAAATATCTCCCGAACCTCTCAAGTTTCATCTGTTTTACCTTTCTTGAAACGTAAATACTGAATTGAATATCCTAACCGTGGTAATTGAGGAAAAATGAGATATATTTGTATCGATTTCATCCTCGGCATTTTGATACAGTCCACAAAGAGATAGCATGTGCAGGTTATTAAAATTGGAGGCGTATAATTGGTCTTGCACATCATTTACTACTTTTCACCGCAACTGATTATACAGCAGCTTCTTCTTGGACACTTTGATATAGAATACAATGTTTATAATATTAATTAACAATTCAATGATAGAATGTTTCTACGTAGTGTAAGCACATTTATAGTTTTTTCTCTATCCCAGATAACATCGCACTACGTATAGCGTTCTTATAACCGTACAAGGTTGGTGACGCCCGGGAGCACTACTCTGATCTTTTAAATCGAATATATCTCACCATATTTATAAAGGGGGAAAGATATAGTAGGTTAGTCATTTTACGGACTAATTTGCTAATAAATGCTATGTACTTGAGTAGATACAGACTATAATATAGTATGTGATGCTCGTCAGAGGTTTGATTGGTATGGTAATGATTTAGTAACGATTTAGAAAACCCAAAAGTAGCTTGTTATCTCTCAAGGTACATCCATAACCGTTAGTTTGAAATGTGTTGTCCGTAGACATAAAATCTATACACTATAGATGGTGTGACCAGTGACGTAGTGCCGCTTACGGTGCAATAGTGCAGTAGTCATGATCTGTATCCCTAAGCACAATGAGAGACCAGGTACTAAAGTGCTCAACAAAAGAAAGTCGTACACTTTGTTTAGGTCAATTAAAGTAACTTTTGATTGTTTTTTTACCAAACAGGCTAGATAGACATTTAGATGAATCTTTTAGGCACATTTTGATACCAAACATAACACTTAGCAACAAAGATAAACCATTATTAGCGCCATTTAAAGAAAATTAGTCACTTTTCAAAAGTCACATTTTCAATTACTACACGGGAGGAAAATATGTGTGTGCGAGGTTCACCCCATGCGTGACACTGTTATTAACCAGGATTGACCGGTGGGCAATCGATCACACAGTGCAGCCGTGTACACAACCTTGCGCTGGGCGTACACTTAGTGAGCGGGATATTTGATTCCGAACATAAAGGGCATTATGTGCTTGTTAACAATTGGTGTTTTCTTCCGCGTAGTGTATTGGAAATGTGACTTTTGAAAAGTGACTAATTTTCCATAAATGGTGCTAATCATGGTTTATCTTTGTTGTTAGGTGTTATGTTTGGTATCAAAATGTGCCTAAAAGATTCATCCAAATGTCTATCTAGCCTGTTTGGTAAACAAATAGTCGAAAGTTATTTTAAATGACCTAAACAAAGTGTACGACTTTCTTTTGTTGAGCACTTTATATTAGTATAAGGCATGTGCTTTTAAAATTGGCGCTCAGTGATGTGTGTTTTGCTTTCAAATAGTATGATGTATGCAGTAGTCATGGACTAGTACCTCTAGCATGTCTTTAGACCAGGCGCTAATCAATTTGTTAACACTACTGATGTAAACAACGGTCACCTCATCTATAGAGACACGATAAAAGGTATCTCCTCTCAAGTGTCGTTATATACTTTAACCCATTTTAATAATCAAGTTTAAGAAACCTACTGAGGGTGTTAATTATTCCATCATATTTGTCGATATTGTGCTGTCACAAACATCATCAAGGCATTTGTACGTGTTTCTTATTATAGAAGTCCAATCGTAACATAACCTTCCTTGAAGGTTCGCAGATATTTGATCCGCAATCGTAAAGTTTTAAAAAACAAGAAAAGTAATCAATGTACCGATGAATACCTTAAAGATTGTCCTTGACATGAAATCAGCCATACTTCAAAGGTTCTTTAAATGAGCATGTAACATAACAATCCGCAATATAAGTTGATTGTTAATACATTTCTATAATGTTAGTGCTTTAATGAATTTAAGAGTTTAATTATTTTTCCCCTGATGTAAAAGTTATGTAAAACAACCGCAGCGGATGTTATGCAAGTGTTAGTGCAGACGATGTATCGGAAATGGAACGGCTGGATGCACATTGATTAAACCATACCGATTGACATATGGAGCTTTAACATTTGTAAACACGTGGGCAACTAACTTAGATGTCAATTTGAGGAAGCTGGTAGTTAGCCAGTGAAGCGTAAATACCATCAACGAGATATGTTGTGCGTACATTAATGTAGGTTTCTAGTACCGCCCACCGCTATAGTGCACATGGATGCAGAAGTCATCGGCTGACCTACTTAATGATTCCATCTCTGTGATATTATGATAATACCGATTTTGTACATAGGAACTCCTTTCATGCATTTAAGCCTCTAGAAGTATTTCAAATTAATCAAAGAGAACTCTATACAAAACAATTCAAGAACGTATTTCATTCGCGACCTACCTGGAACCGTAATGTACACCCCGGCCTGAAGATCGCAAGAGGCTATATCTTAACACTGTCCACGCGGCTATTAGTTTTCCCATTTTAAAGCAGATTTTTTTCAGAAACATTTCCCAACTTTGAACGCCTACCTCACGAATTACTGAACCAATCCTAGGAATGTTTGTTTCTTATTTTAATGCATTTCTTATGGTTATTCCAAATATGGTAATGACATTGAATTATTTTGACATTTTTGAAACATTTTGTGAAGTTTTGGTATGTCGTCTGCAGATGCCTGCCGCGTGGAAAGTGTTACTGTACTTTAATTTTTCATTCGCTTTACCCTCCTATTGAAATTCACGCTAGGTGTCGTAAACACACTATATTGTGACTGAAAGCACACCTGGGAAGTAATTTTCCTTGCAGTCGTCAATCTGAGGAAGTTACTACTATACTCTGTTTGGCCATCTCGAGACAGTGACGTAACTGAACAGGCGCAGCTTTTACGCACGCGTGTGTATCTTTCGCCTTTCAACGCTCGTGTTTGTACACCAGCGCCGCGAGTATGCGCGCGCGTTATGTGATGCAATTAGTAGAATACGCGGTTACGTCACTGTCTCGAGATGGCCAAACAGAGTATAGTCGGTGAAGAGTACCATTAATACTATCTGTAATGTAATATGGCGACTTATTATGCTTTAGGATATTATTGTCAAATGTGCACATTATCAAGTTTGCGTTGTTCTAGTGATTGTGTATCTGTTAATACGCAATATGCAGAGTAGGTATCATTTTAGGCAATAACGAGAACTGCATGCTTTTGCAAAGACATAATTCGAACAATAATGTTTTCGTTACCAACCTACTCCTAGTTCACTGACCTCCATACATTGTTATTCATAAACGGTATACTGGTTTCTAAGGTACATACAGAAATGCGGAAATATCATGACAACATTGTACAACACTAATTTGCTCAAACCAGGTTGAAGCGGCTATTGTTTTTTGTTACTAGGGCCAACAAGGGCCGGTATTGTATTGATGCAAGGAAGTGTGTGAACATGCACTACGCTGGGCACTATGATGCAAATAAAATAATGGAGTCTCCATATTCATGATATTATGGGTGTGCACTTAAACATAGCTCGTAGCAACTGCAATCTTGTTCAAAACCTGTTGGGACACTATACACGTGCGCATCAAATATCTTTCAAAATTAGTAAAAAGCTGTCAGTTGAAAGTATGATAGTCAAAACTAGTTTATGTAAAGCTGCCATCCCTCTCAACCCCCCCCCCCCCCCCCCCAACCAATGTTGGGGCTGATATATATAACACAGCCCGTTGCTGGACGATGCTTTTATATGAACCAACATTGAGTTTAGGGGGAGGGACCACCGGTCCGTTTCACAGGACATGCAGGAAGTGTCCCAACAGTTTTGAACATGATTGTGGTCTGAGTAGCTGTGTGCTCGGGAGCTCAGTTAGTGGCGGCTAATGTGAACAACATAGTGGTGTGTGTGCGCCTAATGATTGGTGAGCTGTCAATATACGTAGTATCTGTACTCCTGAAATTCTGCTTGGTGAATTAAATCTACATTAAATCTTTTCAGGCATCATATATTCAGCGCAGTACAATGTAATGATGTGCGCCGCGCTGAATTATGGGTATATCCTCTGCTGACACAAAAAGTTGTGATACATTTTAATGTCTAATTAAAGTATCTTATATCCATATATTCATTCGATTTGGTAGGAACTTGGAACGTTATGAAAGTATGTCACTTCTGACGTCTTTGTATGAACAACAAACAATGCGAATATTATATAACCATAGTACCATCGAGCGATGTTCTTATATATATCACATTGTTTGATGTGCATCCAATCCCAACATTTTTAACCCCGGCCATCTTTTTTATGAATCCTTTTATACACTGAACGGTAATATAGGTTTCAAACAAATCAGGTCACAACATCTCGAGCGAAACTAATTACGGTATTGCTCCTTTAGGCTTTATTCGGAAAACTACATTAGTAGCAAAATATACCAAATTACTGACAACAATATCATTACGGACGTGTTCCTTGAAGCCAATTATTACACTTATCTCGACGTCCTTTGTTTGCGGTTTTTTTCTGGGGTTGTTTTCAAGAATGTTCCCACTCGAGCTAACTTCTATATTGAGGGCGCTTAAAATATGTGAACATTGTCTCTACATGTATTGCTCGTATATATGCGTATCAGAGACTAATCCCCTTTCCAATACTCAGGTCTGGTATAAACTTCTTCTTCTCGTATACTTTAAACTAAACACCTCACAAAAAGAAAGTATCCACTTTTTTCGAGGCGCCCTGTTTTTAATTATTGGGACCCTACATTCAACAAGTGGGAAAGAACAGACATTTCCTCCCGCGCATTTTGATACCTCATTTGTCACAATAGCACCAATAGCAGTAGCCATTTGAATAACAATTGATGCAGTTTCCACTGTTGCACTTTACCCTATACCCATAAAAAGAGCGTTAACAAAACAGTACATCTAAAGTGTATCTCGTCTTATAGTACCGCTGAACAAATGTCCGTGCCCGCTGGGTGTTCTGTGCAAACCTTCAGTTGTGCAGGCTTTCTTCAATAGTGGGCATTGGGGGGTGTTTAAGGGGGGTGTGGACTCTCAGGTACAGCCTCCGTAAAACTGCCGTAACTTCTTCAATATTTATTTAATCTTTATAAACGTATACAGTTTATTGCAGAAAAGGGTTCAATAAATCCAACCATGATAATGAAATTGACCATTTTGGAAAACAATTATAAAAAACACCTTTTTTGACCCATTTTAGGTTTGGAAAATATAACTCAAAATATATTTTGTTAAATTTTGTCATACTAGTTTTATGATAATCCTGATAATATTCCCCAGGAGCGTTTTTTTATTTTAATTTTTTATTTTTTTATTTTTTGAGTTACAGACCAAAAGGTGCCAACAAATGTGATTTTTTTACCGCCAAAATCATGAAAATCACATTTTTTGGCACTTTTTGGTCTGTAACTCAAAAAATAAAAAATAAGATATTAAAAAAACAAAAACGCTCCTGGGGAATGTTATCAGGATTATCATAAAACTAGTATGACAAAATGTAACAAAATATATTTTGAGTTATATTTTCCAAACCTAAAATGGGTCAAAAAACATGTTTTTTATAATTTTTTCCAAAATGGTCAATTTCATTATCATGGTTGGATTCATTGAACCATTTTCTGCAAAAAAATGTATACATTTATAAAGATTAAATGAATATTGAAGAAGTTACGGCAGTGTTACGGAGGCTGTACCTGAGAGTCCACAGCCCCCTTAAGTAAATTAGAATATCAACACAATCATCAAAAAATCTAAATCTACTAAATCATACATCATGGCGTGAAAATTGAGACACGCTGTATGCGACTCCCCGAAATGTTAATTCTGTCACTCTGTATCTCATTTTGTTATTTGATCTTCCAATTTATATCCTAGAAAAGGTTCTGAAGAATGATTGACCAATATGTGTTTTGTGTCGAATTGTATACATCGAGCTGAGTGCTGTTCGTAATATCCACCCCTTACAACTACAAACACAAACGTCCTGCAAAAATGCTCGACTTTTCGTTAGCAGAATCATTAAAAGTGACTTGATGATTGTTCCTAATACGTGTTTATCAATAGATGTACATCAATTGAATTCAGCACTATAGTATTTGTATTGCATGAAACACTAGCAAAACCGGGTTATATAAATGCCTTTGCCTATTAAAGGTAAACCAAAATTGTGATTCAAGTATTCGATGGGATATGTTTAGAAGAATATAATGTACATAAAATCAATCATAATTGCCAGTGTGGTTTTTTAGTGTTGGAAGAACTGTATACGGGTCACACAGAACGTCTATCTCCGTATCGGTCCGGATCTCGGTCGATAGGTTTGCAAAAACAAAAGTCATGAGTGGATGCTTACGTGTGCGAGCCTGGGTAACACCTATGACGTATACAGGGTAGTAACCTGCCATCATCAATATTTATAGTGATACAAAGTATACATGCTTAGAAACTCTATACAGGGAGTATCAAAAAAATAGCACTCTCTTTCAGCGTGGATTTAATCCTGATTAAAACCACTGAACCATGACCAATTTGATTTCAGTGTAAAGTATAACTAATAAAGTTGAAATCCTGAAAAGATGAGAAAAATCCATCATCAACTAAAAAAAGTGTGACCAACTAGGCAAGTCAACTCATTTTGTAGTATGTACAATGATAATTCACACAGTAAAGATAGATTAACATGACATTGGAATATTACATATTTATAGATAGGCTTAAGGGAAATTATTCATATTATTTTCATGCTATAGTATTCTTATTCTTATCATACTTATGGCAGACATTGAAGTTGACTTACGAGTCCAATTTCTAAGTATATTTGTCCTTCTCTGTCAATGATTGGTATAAACACACTTTTGACATGATTTGTGCTTTCCTACATGTACCACAACTTTCCTACATACTGAGGATTTCTCATGAGAACACTGAGCAACATTGAACATTGCACAGAATTATTCATGCATCCAATTTGTGGATTATGTAGCTATTAATGATTTGTGCCAGAATTAAGAGGAATACTAAACTAATCTTTGCTATTGTTATTGATAGATGATTTACAATATCTATGAATGCAAAGTATTGAAATGTAAACCATGTCATTTTCTTATTTGTATATGTGTAAATCCCATTGTACAGACTAGTAAATGACATGGTTTACGCAAATAATGCTAGCGGTCTTATTTTTCATCGGATTAATCTCAGATTTTCAGAATATTATCATTATTTATTAAGCTTTGCACTGACGGTGAATTGGTTATGGTCCCGTGGTTTTGAAAAAGAAAAAAACAGCCATGAAAAAGAGTCCTATATTTGTTGATACACGTACATGTACCTTGTATTTTGTTTCCGGTGTAATGTTAAAGCATAATTCCTTTGATATTTTGTTTTTTTACAATATCCTTCTTTGAATAAAACAAACTTGAATCACCATTTTGGCTGACCTTTAACCCTCGTCCTCCTGAGACGTTTTTATAACACTGTTAACTAAGGCCCCCTAAAACAATCCAAACCGAGATGCAGAATACACGTATGCTTAATTAGGTACCATGGTATAGCTAGAGGTCTCATCTTTCTATATATTCCAAAACAAGTACAAATATCCCACGCAAGACGTCACAATGACGTCACTAAACATGACCGACCTCAAAATCCCGCCATATTCGTCTGTACAGTGAAATATGGACCAAAATTGAAATTGTCACAAAAAAAGTTCCAAATATCGGAATATCACCCGTTTTTTGCTTATAAAAATGGAAATATGTTTCTAACATATACTATAAGATTCAGTACCATACAGTTTAGACATTTCAAAATGGCGATTTAAAAAAAATGTAAAGTGGCAGCTTACCCTATACCACCGGGTTAGGTGGTAAACCTCAATTGTTCGTCAAATGAGCGCAATTGATGTAAAAGCGATCACCTAGACGCCCAGGTCACTGTTCTCTGCGTTTAAGCGCAATTGGCGAACATTCTTAGGGGAGGGTGGTAACCCCCCAACCCCTAGAAGGACAAGGGTTATAAGCAACACATTAAAAAGGTGTGCGTATCAAGTCGCAGACATTTGTAAATTTGCTTATGAGGCGGGCGCAATATTACTGTTGGCTGACTGTAATCTCTCTCTGACTGTAATCTCTCTTTTACAAATTGTCATGTTGTTATTGTTGGCGGTTGTTTTGTGCGGTGTTTTTTGTGGGTGATTTTTTCTTTTTTCTTCTTTTTTGGTAAGAGCTGTAAAGATAACGTGCTTCGCTTTACCGGTAAGTTTATCCAATTATGCATTTTTTGTATGTCGAGCTGAGATCAACTCATATTTTTAATTTAGTTAAAAGAAATGAGTCATATATAATTCTGGAAGAATGCTTGCAGGGGAAACGCACACAAATAAAAACACACACAACCATACGAAACGTATTAGCACTCTGATGTAATTGATACAATGATGATATGCTTGTCTTTGTGAATACCTATCATGAAGTTTTCAGTAAATGCTGATGGTAAGTTCTATTGAGTCTGGATGGAGAAACCATTCAAAAGATGTGGTTCTTTCCTTTTTTCCCTACTTTTTAAACAAACTTCCCAACAGTTTTAAATGTTAATATTGTAAATGCAATACAAAATAGAGCAACTCAACTGAACAGCATGCATCTACTTAATACACAACCTTTTGGGAAATCATAATCATGTTGGCGTGTAATATTTAATGAATTAACTTTTGTTTAAATGTTTACAAAATGACAAAATGACCGTGCATACGGCTTGAAATTAGAAACTCTCAATTAAGCATACTACATGCAAATGAGAGTAAACATACTTATCTGTATTAATCAGTCCATATCTTCTGATGTCGTTGCTCCACTTAGATTTAACTTTCAAATAGCGGGACATGGACGGACGATTTGTCGGGAAGAGTAAATCTACCCATATTAACGGCATAATCCTCGATGAGCCAATCAGGTAATTTAATATGTGTCGCCAGTGCCGTCGATCCATTCGTAAACTTGATATATGCGACTTGATATATTAAATGCAGCTAGCATATACTATTTTATTACATAAATACGGTAATGGTTTCTAATTCAGAATTGAAAATATGGACATACGGGGGGGAATAATTGGGACAGAGTGATTGTCATTGTCATACACAGGCCGCCGGTGGCCCTGTCATTTTTAAATGTTGCACCACTGCTGTTCAACGGATGGCGGGTTACGCCTTGAAGTGAATGGTGTGTTTTGTTATCTAAATGTTATAGTGAAGGCTTTTATTTTTTATTTCACCACTGGTCATAACTTAAGGCACTCACTCATTATACAAAATATGAACCAAATATGCCAACCTTCGTGTCCCCCCCCCCCCCCTGCATGTGTCACTCTTAAATATATTCATTTTGTTCGTTTAAGCTAAAAAATCATAAAATGACCGTACGATAGGATTTGGAATTAGAATGCTGTCAAGCATACGCAATGGCTGCGATTGGGAATGAACATTTTGATATGTTTTAATCCGTCCAAATGTTCTGATGTCGTAACTCTATTTAGATATTGTCAAAATAGCGCGACAGAGACATTTTGTTAGGAAAATTAAAGCTGTACCCATATAACGTAATAATTCGATAAGCCGAAAGTGTAATTTAATATGTGTCGCCATTGCGGATGAATTCTGTCGTAGACTTGAAACATAAACTGCAACTAGCATATACTATTTTATTAAATAAATACGGTAATGGTTTCTAATTCACCATTGCAAATATGGACATAATGTTACAGAACGATTGTGATGGGATGGTTTATATTGCCATCGTCAATCAGCAGAAGGGCACGCAGATCTTGATTTACGTCGCCAATTAGCTTGTCCACAAAATGACAGATTGCGCTTTTTTGGGTAGCTTTAATTTACGGGGTACTGTCCCGGGGTATTGTTTAAAATTAAAAAGGCCAAACTGCAAAACATATACGTAAGGTTCTTACGTATAGGTGACTTGTACGTAAGACTAAATTGTACGATAGCCGCCTAAGAAATAGTTTGCATGACTACGTACTAGCATCAATGAAAATTGAAGTAAACCATTGTAAATATTTTCATAATTAGTTAGAATTATTTACTTTGGCCCAAGCATGGACACAAGGCTAGAGGACCACCACGAAATAATTACATCAAGCTTTTATCAGAAGATACAGGACTAACTAGGCAGAACATTACAAACTGCATGTTTGAAAGACCAGTATGGAAGGCCATCACAGAAGCAAGTAAGCAACTTTGGCCTCAGTTCCATTTTTACTAGGTGGATTGAAAATATGATGATGCGAAATATTGATTTGGCTACTGTCGTAAAATTCTGACGTACAAGTCACGTGTGAACAATCCTTACTTACAATGGAATTACCGTCTTTCTACTCTCTAGTTATTTACGTAAACATATCTTTGTCAGTTTTGTGTCTGGTTAGACCGAAATTACGCGATCGTTTTGAATAAATATTGTAGCATTTAGTGACGTCAGTGCATGTTGAAGCGAAGTGAGGTGATTTATGCCAAACATGAACAAATCACGCTATCGATGACAATCCAGGGTTCATTTTACTATGTAAAACTTACGTGACCATCTTGTTATCAAAATATCCAATTTCTTATGACATACAGCATTGTGTTGCAATGATTTTTTTGAAACAGTTATGTAATTTTCTATTTGAGTATTTTCCCCAGGTTAAAATGATCCACGTGGCCAATGTATATGCACCTTTAATCCTTGAATACTCATGATTTACCAATTTGAAAGCTTTCTACGGAAATAAAACCCAATATTTGAACCAGTAGAAATATATATATAGTAGTGAAACAATTGATTCTTCTATGACCAAGTGATGGCACCTCACCCGTATGCAAAGTTAAACAGTAGCAGACATTGAAAATCAAGTCAAATAAAGGCTAACAGCTTCAACTACTTTGGGTCTGAATCAAAACAGGACGATGGCTTAATTTTGAGTTTCCACCCATTTATATCGACTCTACTGATCATCCAGGAAACTCATGGATGTCCGTAAACGTGAAATAAGTTCAGTTATATGGAAAGGATTGGATAATCATTTCAGATCACATTTCGTGACGGATTTCACAACATATGGCCGTGTTGAAAAAGCACAGTGCGGTGTTAATTAGCGTTATGTAATGAATATTTTAGTACCAGATACGCATGTCGTTGCCTCAGGTAGACTGATGCGTTTACTTTGGCAAACTCATCTACCCAATTCTCAAATTCTTCAAATCATTGTAAAACTCCTTCGGGGAACTCCTTGAGGGAGCACTCCATATTTGAATGCACGATGCATCGATTTGCTAAGACAACAGAGCCATTACTAGAAGCGCAATGGCTCGAGGACTCCTTCATCGGAAGCCGAATACCTCGAAGACACTTACGCGCTTACATCAGTAATCAATAATACCTAGAAGGCATTCGCTCTACTTAACAGAAGTCATTATAAATATGGCAATATTATTCTCAAAGAGAGACATTCATTTCAGACACGTGAATCTGTTTGCAGCTTCAAGCATCTCCCGCCTATCAACCATCTTCATTATTGAAGAGATAGTTTTAAAGAGTTGGCTGTAAATCTGAGAAAAAGCACATAAAGTTCCCCAACACAAATACAAAAATGGTTTATTACCAACTATCACACCATATTGATGAAGAAATTGATTTGATATTCGTCCAGTATTCAGAAAGCCACCTTGGAGGTGTCATAAGCAGATAAGTTATCAATTGTGTTTAAGCTTAACACTTTCCATGCGGCAGGCGCATGCAGACGTCATTCCAAAGTGTCACCAAATGTTTCAAAATGTCAAAATAATTAAATGTCATTAACATATTTGGAATAACCATGAGAACTAGATTAAAATAAGGTTCAGTTCTAATGGTGAACCTTATTCTTTATATTATTATTAAACTATATATATTAAAATATGGTTCAGTAATTTTTGAGAGAGGCTTTGAAAGTAGGGAATGGTTTATGAAAAATCTGTTTAAAAATAGTAAAACTAATAGCAGCGTGGAAAGTGTTAGATTCCTTCACGATAAAACCTCGTGTGCTTAAAATATATGGGTGTTTTTTTGTTGTTGTTATTACTATTATTATTATTATTATTATTATTATTATTTTTAGTTTTCCTATTTACATTATGTATATTTATTCCCATAGTAGAACTAAAACTCTCAGTTCTAATACATGGAAATTAAAATAAATTGTTAACACGTGAGTTTTGAAAATGGTCATAAATAATGATCTGTTGTGGCTATATTACTACTGCCCTGGAAAGAGCAATGTATATTTAATACACGTTATGTATCGGGTAGGTAATTATCTATGGAGGATGGAAGATGTTCAATTATCACGGCAGGTCACTGACGCAGTTATCTGTAAATTGGGGTTAATAAGCAACATAGCGTTGTGTTGTAATAGATTATTCTGGATCCAATTTATGATAGTAAGTTTCTTGTTATCTTCTCGTCTGATGATTGCGAAAGCGTGAAACTCAGAGTTACGACGTGTATTCCAGAATCTCTATTACCTTGAATTTTTATTGCGCTCTGCCTTGCATTCAAAGGTAGTCTACCGGCATAATTTCGATACATGATATTTAGTTTCTATTATTAAATCGATATAGATGTCAAATTTAAGGTGAAATCCTTCTTCGCGCTTTTCATTTGCAGTGATTGCTATTTATTTATGTGTGTCAACACATCTCACATGTCCCCAAACTCACCGTAAGTTACTCCAATTAGTATCCTCCTTTAATAGCCTACATTGCAAAACTGAGTTTGTATTTTGATAATTACAAAAGAAAGAAAGAAGTTCAATATAAAACTTGATTGAACCATATTTTCCACCTATATATTACCCTAACACAATAACTATTGCCTTTTGATATTCTAATTCTATTTAACCCAGGGGGATTCCTCAATCTACAACAATTTCAACGCGGCTATTGGATTTACCAAGATACAAAAGAGATTGTTCAGAAACCTAACCCAACTTGCAAATTCTATATCAAGGATTACTGAACCAATACTAGGCATGTTTGTACTTATTTCAATGCCTTTTTCATGGTGATTCTAAATATGGAAATGAAATTCAATCATTTTAATAATTATTGTTGATACATTTGGTGACATTTTGGAATGTCGTCTGCAGATGCCTGCCGCCTGGAAAGTGTTAACTAAAGCCAAAACGGTAATCAAACGTAGTATGCCCTTGGTAACGTCTGATTATGAGTGAACATGTAAACTCGAAACATTTGTTTGACTATGGTTGCCCTATAGTGTAATGTATTGCTGCGTGAACGCCTCTAGTGTTATAAACAAGACTTGTGCAATTATCTCCCTGTCTTAAAATAGTCACTCATTAGTAATGAAGCGTACTTGATAATAAACATTGGATCATATTAAGAAACACAATAGTGTGTATAATGACCTAGGTAGATATCGCGGGTAAAATAACGCCTGCCGGCAAATGAGTTTTAGCGCCTATCTAGCGCTCATTCGCCGACAATCATGACACTCGAAATGCTCCTGCTCTAACTAAATGAACTAACGGGGACTATCATCTCATCTCGTACTGCGCATGTCCGAGATGAAACACATACACCTGTACAAGTCCACATGGGTTATCCAATGCATGTACTCAACGGGTTTAAATCGTTGCAGATTGTTGGTATAATACCTAACGATTTTTTCCTCCTCTTCGTACTACCGTGAAAGTAATGGTACTACTAAGCAAAACACAGATTAATCAACACTCAATCTGTCACAGGTACATTTATTGCTGATCATACTCGCCCAGCACTGATGCATGTAAACAAATTGGACTGATTCAACGATAAATAAAAAGCGTAGTTTATCTGTCAGCGCTGTGTTTACGTAGATGGAATGCTTTCGTACTAAGGCTTTCGATGTTATCACTATCCGCAGAGCTCTTACCGAAGTTTATTGGATAAGTTCGTTCTACTTTCACTCTGGACTGATAAGGAATTTATGAAGTAGCAATATTCCCAGACACTACTTGAACTTTCCTGCAGCTGCAGAGGTTCCTTCAAGTAGCAGTAACATTATTTCTTCTTCGATATTTTATGTGTCGATGTATGACGTGCCAATGTTTTGCACAATGAAAAGGACGACATGCCTGGCGGTATTTTGGATCAGCTGTGCTGTAACGGTACGTATAATTAATAAATGCAATTATTGATATGTCACACTTTTGCTAACGATGTAGGAAAAATGCTAATGAATGCTGTTTGTGTGTTTCTGTAAACGTGATTACAAATGACAAGGTTGATTTTATCAGTAGCGTTCGCTATCACACTTTTGATTAAATGAGGAGGAGGCACGCAAAATGTAGATTGTCATTCAAGGAGAAATACATGCCGAATGCCCAAATGCCTTCCCACTGTATGGAGAACTTGTCGAACTTAGTGAGAAGGGGAACATAAAGGTAATAAATTTCTTTTTTAAAGTTTCAGAAAAGGTTCGAAAATCTTTTTCTTTATAGCTACCTCTAATGTTGCTCAAACACAGTGAAACTGATAAAACTTATTGTATGATCTCTTGTTAAATTGAGCATAAAACCGGTTTGAAACCCCAACTAATCTGCTTTTAATCATTAATAACATTTATTTTGCACTAGGGAATGTCATGTCACTGCAGCGTTTATAATTTTCTTGGAGACAATAAAGTATGGCATTTGTAGTATATGTGGTACTAGTCTATACTAATAAGCATACATTATCTTTGACTGTAAAACCGTAACGCCACTGTTGTGTTAACATGTTTCTGAAAAAGAGAAAAAAGGAAACAATTCTCTTTTTGAACACAGCAATTATAACGAGGGTAAAGAACATGTGTTCTTTTTGAACACATGTTGTTTATTTACCCAGGGTAATATGACGATGTCAGTGACCTGATAATTGATCAATATACTATTGATTATTAGAATACTGCACTGCCAATGGCAAATCAATATTGCAGTGTATATAAACAAAATGCTGTGATTTTTGTTCGGGCTTATTTGACAAGTAACCACATCTGCCTGATTTAAATGCTGTTCTAGAATGTTGGTAAAGAGATGCAATGGGTCGACACAATAGCGAATTATATTATGTATAATGCAGGTTGTATAAAGTTCATCAATCTTAAGACATCATGTACATCACACATTATTTGTTTGCCCTTTTTATGAAGTCTTCCCTAATTTATCACGTGCTTTCTTCTGAAGACACTTATGCGCTGCATCTATGTATTGCATATATATAATGTGCTATAAGTACAGAATATAGTCACAGGTTATAAGTGAGTGATATGTGATATGCTTTAGAATTCAATATACTAGTTGTATTCGTTTCTTAAAGAATGTTATTATTATCAATATTTGGAAAGGGGGAATATTAAAGCAGTACCGCAGTTTCCTCTCATATAAGTGGATTTGTTTCATTATTTCTTATTGTGATGTTACTGAATTAGTTTACTGCGTTCTTCATTGGCGATGTGTGTCTTTTTGAAATTGTGCACTTCGCCTAATAGTCGGGGATCTACGGAGGGTTAGTGTGCACCCCCCAGGACTCCCCCAAACCAACTTTTTTTACTTCCTATTATGATCTTAAGACATAATCAGGATGTTACCAAAAATATTTTCATATTGCTAAGGGGTTATGCAAGATGGCGTCCAAAATGGCCGCCATAACTGGTCAAATCTCATAAAATGACATATAGCAATCAAATTATATGGTGAAAGTATAGTTTTAATAGTGGGATGTATGTATTAGACCACTAGACACTCATATCCAGAACTTTTGCTCTGTTAACACACCTAAATCCAAGATGGCTGCCAAAATGGCCGCCAAAATGGGTAAAATTCCATATATTGGCATATATAAACCAACATGTATGATCAGAGTATAGTTTTAACAATGGGATGTATGTGTTAGACCACTAGAAACTCAAATCTAGTATTTTTACTTTGTAAACATACCTTAAAACCAAAATGGCCGCCAAATTAATAGTCGAAAGTGGTCAAAATTCCATAAAATAGCATAATATCAACCAAAATGTATGATAAAAATATAATTGTAATGATGGGATGTATGTGTTAGACCACAAGTAACTCATATCCAGTATCTGTGCTCTGTTATCATAGTTCAAAATCCAAAATGGCTGCCAAAATGGCTGCCAAAATGGCTGCCAAAATGGCTGCCAAAATGGCCCCCAAAATGGTTCCTAAAGTGGTTGCAAAATTGTCAAATTCCATGAAATGGGATAATATCAACCTAAATGTATGATGAAAACATAGTTTTAATGATCGGATGTATGTATTAGACCACTAGTAACTCATATCTAGTATTTTTGCTTTGTTAACATACTTAGAAATCCAAAATGGCCCCCAAAATGGGTCCCGAAATGACTGAACAAATTGTCGAAATTCCGTAAAATGGTATAATATCAACCAAAATGTATGATGAAAGTATAGTTTTAACATTAGGATGTATGTATTAGACCACTAGTAACCCATATCCAGTATATTTGCATTGTAATAACATACTTTAAATCCAAAATGGCCACCAAAATGGCCGCTGTAAATACACAAATAGTCTACATGAGTGTATGATAATCCACAATATATATTGTAAGAGTGTATATTACATCAAATTCACCAAATAGTAGTATGTTTGAAACTGCTAAGCTATTGCTTTTAGATATAAGGCCCACCTCTCTGACAATTTTGACTCTGTATCACTTTCCAAAATGGCTTCCAGAGTAGTTAAGTTGATGTTAAATGACCTAAAACAATTGTTTTGTATTGTAAATGACCATACTATGTAATACCAATACCCCCAAATTTAATAAGACAGCATTCAATATATGACTGTCTATGATAAAGCCTAGGGGCTTAGATCTTGTTTGAGTATTTTGAAATATCCAAGATGGCTGCAAAAGGTTAAAATAACTGAAAAACAGTATTAGATTTATTGTTAGTGTTACATTAGATATGAACAATGTTGGGGTATTGCCCAGCACTAATATTATATAGTAATAAAGTATCGCCCAAGACGAGGGGTCGAAATGGCAGGTACACAAGAAGATCTATGTGTCTTGACTGCTCATTAATGTCTATAAAGACACACTTTATACTATTGTAACAAACAAAAGATTATATCTGTAGATTTTAATCCACCAGTAAACGTATCTGTATGTGACAAGGTATATTTGAATGGTATAGACTCCATATTTTGATCAATTGGTGGCTTCCTGTGGTAATTATAGCCATTTGGAGGTTATTATACACTCATGTAGACTATTTTTACATTTACAGCGGCCATTTTGGTGGCCATCTTGGTTTTAAAGTATGTTATTACAATGCAAATATACTGGATATGAGTTACCAGTGGTCTAATACATACACCCAAATGTTAAATCTATACTTTCAACATACATTTTGTTTGATATTATCCCATTTTATGGAATTCCAACAACTTGTTCAGTCATTTTGGGGGCCATTTTGGATTTCTAAGTATGTTAACAAAGGACAAATACTAGATGAGAGTTACTAGTGGTCTAACACATACATTTCATCGTTAAAACTATATTTTTATCATACATTTCGGTTGATATTATACTATTTTATGGACTTTTGACCACTTTTGACCATTTTTGGCCATTAATTTGGCGGCCATTTTGGTTTTAAAGTATGTTAACAAAACAAAAATACTAGATATGAGTTTCTAGTGGTCTAACACATACATCCCATTGTTAAAACTATACTCTGATCATACATGTTGGTTTATATATGCCAATATATAGAATTTTACCAATTTTGGATTTAGGTGTGTTAACAAAGCAAAAGTTCTGGAAATGAGTGTCTAGTGGTCTAATACATACATCCCACTATTAAAACTATACTTTCACTATACAATTTGATTGCTATATGTCATTTTATGAGATTTGACCAGTTATGGCGGCCATTTTGGACGCCATCTTGCATAACCCCTTAGCAATATGAAAATATTTTTGGTAACATCCTGATTATGTCTTAGGATCATAATAGGAAGTAAAACAAGTTGGTTTGGGGGAGTCCTGGGGGGGGGGGGGGGGGGTGCACACTAACCCTCCGTAGATCCCCGACTATAATAGGTTGGTCCCATTCGGTCCTCTTAATACAATTAAATCAGTACAATTCACTCGTTATGCTTCGTAGACTAGAGAATCAACACGAAGTATACCTTTGTATATAAAATGATCATACTATGAAAATTCTTGATTAAAGTATTTTTACGAACTTTATTTTTAAAAATTTTCCTGCATCATAGTGCATATTTGCCACTACATGTATTATACACAGCTTACGTTGTATTTGCTATGGAACGCCTGCAGACTAATTTCGAGTACTCAACCTTAAAATCGACTGTCTAAACATAAAACATTGTAAAAGGTCAAAATCCCTAACTTCAGCGAGCATAGCATAATGTGTACATTCACCGTTCTTAATTATTCCCATTCATTATCTATAATGAGAATAATATGTATACATTGCCAAATTAGGTGTGCATAATATAGCGGAAAAATAAGATACGCTGGGAGTCTTGTTGGGGTTTGCTCAGTTGCATGCTCTCAATATATCTTAGACTGGGTCACGGCCAAAAAGTGTGCGTTTACTCGTGGAATTCCAAAAGTAATTAGCATACATATATATATGAATATGCAAACGAATACCAAGCATGAGCATTTGTATACAGCAACAACAGAAATACCACCCGATTGGTCCAATGCAAATGCAGTGCGTCGAACGATCGTCACGCCGCGCAATGGAAGGAAAATGGTGCGCCCTATCGCGTCACGCGGTGTACAACGCCGTGTGAAACTATCGGCGCACTGCGGCGTGATGGTGCGTTGATTAGCTCATTATTATTCACGGATTTATCAGTGCACACTTTTGGAACAGTATTTCCTTTCAGTCTTCATATTTGAGCACTCTCGTAGGAAACGTGTGTAAATAGCAAAGACATGAAGGATACAGTATATGGAAAAATCTCTGAATTTTGTCCCTCAAATAACATAATTTCCCCCTTGTCTCGAACAATTTTAAAACTTTTATATTATTAGATGTTGTATTGTTGGGTATCTTTACAAGTTAACCACATTGCAACAGCAGAATAGCTTTCCTATAAGAATGTGTTTGTTTGTGAAATTATTCAATTATTAATGAATTAATGTCGTACACAGAATATTAGTTTAATCAATTATGCTTGAAGATCTGTTGATTCATGATTTGAGTGCTGTTGAAGTTGCAATCTCGGAATTACGGAAGTCAATCTTTAACCGCATGACAATTATAGCAGCAAAGCCATCCTATTAATGAATGATATAAAGACATCAAAAATGTAACTCGGCTGTTGTAAAAGCACCTATAATTTTAAAATTGTTACTCATATCCTAAAAATGAAAATACCAGGAGACGGAAAATTTAATTACGGTGATTTTGACACCTTGTTTGTTAAAATCGATAAAGTATTGTTGTCGCGGTATGTGCTAACAGATGCAAAATGCCCATTTCCATTGTTGCAGTAGCTCCTATTGGTATCTCTGATTCAGCGTGAAGATAATAGCGGAAATTTTGATAATTTGCCCATGGCGATGACCTGTCCTGTCTGTCTTCTCGGACCTTCTGAGCATTTGGAGTTTTAAATTCATCCTTTATAATTGTAAAGAAGTACGCCTGTCATCACCATTAAATTTGTCTCGGATTATGCTAATCAAGTTTACAGCACAACAAGAACAGCTAATCAAAATTCCCGCTATTATCTTCACGCTGAATCAGAGAGATCAATAGGAGTTACTGCAATAATGGAAATGGGCACCTTTCATCTGTAAGGACATACCGCGACAACAATACTTTATCGATTTTAACAAACAAGGTGTCAAAATCACCGTAATTAAATTGTCTGTCTTCTGGTATTTTATTTTTAGAATATGACTAACAATTTTAAATTATAGGTGCTTTTACAACAGCCGAGTTACTTTTTTTGATGTCTTTAGTATATCAAACTAGTGAAAAATGTATGGATTTCCTGTACAGCGTTCTAGTTAGTTACTACGCTGACTAACTACGCATAGCATCATGTTGTATGATTTATGCATATCTATATAAATGTTTGTGGATGTTGAGATGTAAGCAATGTTGCAGCTATTAACCTTTGCAAACTCTATTTTATATGACTTCAGCTTTCAACAACTCCGTATACCTTATAATGGGCACTTATAACCAGCTTCATATGCCCTCATACTCTATTCAGAAATTGAGCAATATGTAATCAAGTAATACAGATGACAGGTTTTCGAAAAGTTAATGCAAGAACATGTGGATTTTTCTTGATTAGTCTGTTTAAGGACTCCTGTAACTGATATTACAGCAAGGTTTTTAAGAGTGTTTTAAAACCAAAATGTGTAAGATCTCTAGTCTGTGAACATCAAGAGCATGTAATATATAATATAGACCCAAACTATCGTCAACATAAGGTGGTTCCCCGATAACATGAGCAATAATTGAGCGCATCAGTTTACGCCCTCGATATTTCTGAACTTATGGGCCTTATGGAAAATCTGTCAACTACAATCATCTGTTATTGTCATTCATGTTCACCATCAAGTAGTTGTAGAGTGAAGCGAATGTTTTCCACAGGTAATTTCCAAGTTCGCCAATGTATCGGTTGTGTGTAACGCTATACAATTTATGTAAGCAACATTTAGTGTAAAAGACATTATATCTCATTATGTTCCAATGTCTTGGCACTTTTGTATTAAAGACCAAAGACCTGGAGGCCATAAAGTTTCTTTTTTCAGGCTGTTAGTCTATACTGTCGTTGTTGAACGTATGCAAGGCCAAATGTAGGATTAACACCAAAAGAGTGATTAACAGTCCAGGCAAATGACCAAATCTGGAAATGTGCTTTATCTGGAAATTGATTGCTTGATCTGGAAATCAATGCTTTGCATATGATGTTCTAATTCAAAAACTACAAACTTGATTATTACATAGATTTCAGCAATAATGTGTACTTTTTAGTTTAAAATTAATTATACATAGTTACAAATTAATAGCAAAAATAATTACCCAACGACAATTTATCTACTAATTAACTAATTAATCAATGCATTCCTTTATTTTTAAAACGGCACGATCAATAAGTAAACGCCACGGTGATTATTTTGTGAATTGTATATCTTTTAAACATGATTTACCAAGAATGAGTTTGTCCTTTTTTTTTTATCATAACCAGTCCCTGGACAGAAAACTGCTTATTTCGTGAACTATTTAATTTCGCAAAAATTGCTAGTGCTAACATTCGCGAAAACAATTACCTAAACAAATGGCAGTACATTTATAATGATATGTTTGTATGGTTTCGAATCGCAAACATTAAGTATTCACAAAATTGAAGCACTTTGGCAATTCACAAAAATAACTACCTGCAAAATTAATTTATCACAGATTTGGAAATATAACCCGATTACCATATTTGGTCATTTGCCTGGACTGATTAAGGGTATGACCACTGGCCTACCTAATCTAGGAATTGGAGAATTCATAACCGGCCGAAAGCTAAATCACCAGTATAAAAGTGATTTGGTACTTGAAAATATTGTCGCGATGATATTACCTTATCCCGGGGATATCATCATGATTGGCTCGGCTTAACGGATTAATGTTTTTATTCCTGTGTTTTTGCTATCATTTTAATGGCTCTTATTGTTTTAAAAAACACCACTATGTCTTTTCTAATATAGACCTTTTTAGAAGGTTTTTCGCATTATTAGCCATCATGTTATGATCGACAATACACTTTATTATGCATGAAAATGTGCCTGCGTTTATAACGCATACCAACAGGATTTTTAAAAGGGCTTTCACATTTAGAATTCACCATTTAGAGAACAAATCACTGGGACACGATTCTGTTATTTGTAAGACTGATATGGTTATGTTTCTATGATGTGACTAATGATATCCGGTTTGTATACAATGGTCTCTCTTTGGAATAGCCCAAGCTGAGAAACTCTATCACTATTATAATCATAATAACGATAGTGGATTTGTATAAACTTTAATTAAATACGTTGTATAGAAGAAGAGAGTCTGCTGAAGATTCAGAGGATTTTATAATGATCTTCGCTGTGTCGCGTTGACAGAGGAGATATTCTACTTCAGCTTGTGCATTGCCTCAAACTATAATCAATTCTAATGAAAATAACGTTTGTAAGATTTGCTTTAAGGAAACTAAACCAGATTATCATGATTGATGTTATTTAAAAGTGATTAAGTGACATTATTTTGGACTCACCTTCATGAACAGATTAAAGCTCATTACTATTCAACTAATTACAATACGTATTGAATTACATTAGCTTTGCAATGAGTTTAATATTGGTGATTTTAAGAATATCTTATCCTGGTAAAACCGAAATGGCAATACAATTAAAAGTATTTAAAGAACATTAAGGTACTATGTAGCACAACACGTACTGTAACCATTACACTGGCATCGCACATCTGTCAGATAATATTTTAACAACACTATTGAACTAACAATGTATATTTGTTTGTGATTGAAATCCTCGGCAGCAGTGTCAACATGTATCATATGTGTAATTGTATGTCTGTTTGATTGAATAGCGGTGATATGAGTAGATGGTTATGAGAACTCAAACGTGACAGCTTTCAGTACCAGCTTGTGAAATTGCTTGATAAAATAGGCCAAGGCTACCGATAGTTATAGTATAGAGAACAATAACATTTAATTGGAAATACTTTACATTTATTTCGTTTATTAATTAGCTTTAGGTGTCACATCATCGATATTATATAAGTAACATTATAAATCTAAAATTCTGTTACTGCGCGACCTGTATAATGTATTAATTTTCTATTAAGCTATGGTAAAATTCGATAGAAATGTTGTTTGTGCCGTATTACACCAGGGGCCGTATTCTCGTACTAAACGCGATTTTAGCTTAAAACCGTGACTACTATAAAACTCGTGTCTAAATTAAACGCGAGATCATCTTTTAATAACCCGCTTTTAAACTCTGCGAATCTCGTCCTCAGAGTGGTCATGCGTTCACTCTATACAGGTATTCGATTTATTGTGGCCCAAATGGGTTACAGATATCGACCTAATTTCACAAATGAATGTGTATTTTTAAGACTACACGATCTGCGCGTCAGCTTGCACCGAACACGGTTGACTAATCATTCAAGGCGTACAAGTGGTGTACGAGTTTATTTAAACTCGCGTTGAACTACCCCATACCTATGTTTAAAGTTTAACAATTTTCAGTGAGTTAGACGCTTGTTTAAGTTAAACACATTTTCGAGAAGAATTGCATTTGATGTGTCGAAGTTAAACGCGTGTACCACGTTCAAATACGTACGGCTCCAGAAGTTTGAATTTATATGTTGGATCAGATGTTGCTTTAAGTAAACTTGATTGAATGATATCTATTACCTCAACAATATGTTAGCTTCCTTTCGACACTTAACATTAATGGTATTTGACTGCTAACGTCTAACAAGATAAGCTTGTTGTGGCTTGTACAGTCCTCAAAAAAAGTAACTGACCAGGTAATAAATATACTTTTAACTCCAAAACTATAGCTCCTACGTAAAATATTAATTTATAAAGTTGTAAGGAAATATCTTCTCTTGAATTTGAGACATTGTTCATGAAGATCGGTTAATAATTGAGAACACTACATTGATAAGGATAGAACAAAGTGCAGTTTACATTTTCACACTTGGGGTTTGAACACGCTGGACAGTGTGACAGGTATATGCATTATAGGCTGCATTGATCAACTGAAGCATCTTGGAGTTGGATTCCTAGATCTAACTAGCTAAAAGAAACGAGACGCTGTTTACCTTTTTTCTCATTAGTCCAGTTGTTAAATGTTGTATTCGTTAGGTCCAGTTTTTGCATTTCATTAGGTATGGTAATACAAGTAACAAGACCAATAAAGATCAATACGAAAACCATGCTGCGGAATTATTCCGTTCTTATATTCTTAATATATACCACAGTGCTCCACTACGCGTTTCTATGTATAAATAAATGATTATTTAAAAGATATTAATTTCCCGAGCCAATAGTTTGGCCTTCTAAATATACGCCCTAATTCCATTAAACTATTATAGCATTATATAACACGGATATCCCTTTACATTGGAATTAATCACGTGTCAATGATATGATATCAAGCAATGCTTGTGTCTAGAACACAATACTGACAATCACATATTCGGATTCAAACTTACCTCATTAACGTCCTAGTATATCGACATTGTAAACCTCGTCGTGCCCCCTTGTGCCTCACTATAGCCTGTGGAAAATCTAATATCTACGTGGTCCCGACAGATATATGAACATCATGTAATCGCTGATAACCGAAAGATATTTCAAATGATATTCTTGCTAGATGTTATGTGGGATTTGCTACAATACTACAGTAAATTGATTTATGGCCAGATTTACCTTTTTTGTAGGGGAGGCTCACCGTCAGTAAACGCTCAAGTGGCTAAAGAGCGAGAACAATTATAGGTATGGCTAGTAGCGTAACCACTATTTAGAAGTCAAGGGGTACCCCAAACATTACCACATTTCAGACAAAAGTACCGTGCCTTAACTGACTGAACAAAAGCATGGGTGGCCTTAATTCATAATAAACACAATTTAAAAAAAATCGATTACTTGAGTAAACTATGCTTCTGAGATGGTTAATATGGGTTGCTCTATGTCTAGAAATGCATTTATCAGAGTGAATAAAATACAAAATATTGTAACATATACGTTAATTCTTTATTGTGTCGTAGAAATGATGAAATATATTACAAGTGAAATACGTACGAGGGGCATTCAGTAAATAATGAAAGTGATCATGGTATGGGATGCATGAGTGATTCTATTGAGGGATAATGTGATCAATACAAAGTATGAACCTTTGTCTTTCAAACAATACACTTTTGGAATGTTAGATACCTTTGGTTATGTAATGTCATTAACATAAACACAATAGGTTTCAGACACTGACTGAAATCTGTCAATTATTTGGCTGGATATGTAATATGTTGAAAATGGGTTGATCGATACATTTGCGTATATCTCGGCAATGCAAGTATAAAAACAGATAACACTTGGCACATAGTTAGAACACACACTTATCTCCGCTTGACATTATTTTTTAGACCTGAATTCCTTAACGCAAATAAGAAGGGACCATCTCAAATGCGCTTTTATTTAGCAAAATCCGCAATAATATACCTTTGAAAACAACAAAGGATAAAGAACAATGGAGGGATTATAATTTAGTAAATTTGTGTGGGATGTAAAGCAATAATAGTGGGGATTTCAGAAGGAGCTGTTCATAAAATTTCCTCAAACCATTGAAATTATGTGACGATTACTTTAACAATACATATATAGTAGCTCTAAAGATAACAGTAATAAGAGAGGTTGTGGCAGCCATCTCTGATTGATACATTCATGTATATCTTTATTTTGACTATCACAATATTTATACACATTGATTTAAGCATTTTTAATTATTTCTGATTAGAATTTGAAGGCACAGTAAGCTTTTATCTGGTAAATTTCTTGATTTTAGCCATTTGTGGCCCTGTTCAAAATGATCTGCCGTCTGCGCATGCGCACATTTTCTGCAGGTTTCATGCGAATAAGTTCAGAAAATTAGTTAACTATCATATGGAATCTCCCAAACTAGTTAATTGCTTGGATTTTTCATAAATTGTTTGATTATCCGCAATATTAGTGATTCGCTGACTGGGCATTTTTCAATGAAAATTGGCTATTTGAAATACTGATATTTGTATACTTTTTATTCGATTGCCTCTCCTTACTTTTTACTCATATACTACATACATCAAATTACACAGGGATTTAAGTTATTGTCTTTTTATCATACTTACGTGAAAAAAAATGGGATTTACCTGCTTCTGGTGTCATGTTATGCAATCTTCTTATCACATGTTTCATACAAATAATTCAAATTTCCCGCCAAATAACTGATTAAGTAGTGTCCCAAGTGTACTTACTTTGAGACAATGCTATGACGTCATAGTTCACACTTATAAATCCAAAACTGTACTGTTTGAAAGATAAAGGTTCATACTTTGTATTGATCACATTATCCCCTCAATAGAATCACTCATGCATCCCATACCATGATCACTTTCATTATTTACTGAATGCCCCTGGTATATAGAAAATTGCAGTTGTTGAAATATTTTGACGAAGCAAATGGTTAAATGTATTATATTTTTCAAGTTTCAAAATACTGAATGGATATATAATTTAGAATGTCGCGTGATGCGGTGAATATAAAATATAAATATTTGTTATACAATCGAAGGAAAATATTAATAAGTGAAACTTTTTTTTTTTTTTTTTTTTCTGACTGCACACAATTTAAGAAATTCATTCTACCATTGTCTACCGACCACTTGTTTGCATTCTACCGATTGAACGGTAACAAATAAAAAGGGAATATCCTGATCGCCCGCTTTGCACTTCATGTTTTAGTCTCTAACGCCGATTGTGGAATCAGATTTGTTTAAAGATTTGTTTGATGCAAATGTTCAGTCGTCTAGTACTGCTGCTAGTCTGCTGGTAAAGATCGTGCAGATCTCTTCGTAGATATTAATGTCTTCCGTGGACCGGCTGGTCCCTGGCAAACAGTGGACGGCCATGAGTATCTGAGTGTATTGCGTCACCTTGAGTATCGGCACTTTCAATTTAATGGGTTGCTATTACTGTTATAGTGTTGAAACAAAAAATCCTGATGCCGCAGCAGGCAAACCAAACCCGTGGCAATGCCTTCACCGCATTGACGGTAGTCCAGTGAAGTTAGACCATTTTATGAACCGATAGAGGGCTCACTTGCTGTAACTGCTCCCAATCAGATTGCTCCTCATCCTCTGATTTTACCCTGAGAAAAAGTGTATACTTAGGTATAGGTCGAACCGGCGCGTCTTATATTGAATGTCAAATAGTTATGTTTTGAAGATGCGGCTCTTCCGCATCTTACATATTTATTTGTTACAATTTGTCGTGTTTTCATTGAGTTGAAAGTGTTACACTTTCCCAATAAATATCAGCTAAATGCCAGAATACATTAAAATATTATTGAAACGGAGTGTTATGCATGTCTAGAACGTCACTATCTGTGTTTGATGTTAGTATACCATAATGTGACCCGGAAACGTGACCCGACCTATAAATGCACGTATTATTGCAATAAAGAAGATAATTTGATAATAGACAGGTGTCTTTTCACCTGTCCCCGATAGGTAGTGCTATTTTATTGCGCGTTACGTTATGCAGCGGCGTACCCATGGGGGGGGGGGGGGGGGGGGGGGGGGGGGAGGTACAGTGCCCCCCTGAAATATCCCCGTCGGTAAACTTGAGCTTCCGTCGGTAGATTTGCGATTTCTACCATGCATCAAATGTCATTATAGATATTTTTACTCTAATGTGAAGGTTAAATACTTGGTGGAACAATAGAAGAGGTAGAAAATGAAGCAATTTGTAGCTTTTTTTATTACTACAATTTAAATACATGTATATCATACTCAGACAATTTGATAGGGAAACACAGCAACGGAAAAAAAGATAAAAAGAAAAGGCAAACAAACAAGTAACAACAACAACAATTTGACGTTCGCCATTTTAGTCAACATAAGTTCCCGTTCGGAATTGTTTTACTTGCAGCAACGGTTAATAATGTATAAGTAAAGGGGCATATCATCTCGTCTTATATTCATATCGAATGTTGAGTTGTTAATTATTAATTTGTGTCGTTTTGAATCCGTGGACAATAGTTTTGCACATTTTCGACAAAGCCACACCATTGACCACAATGGCCCACACTTATTTGTTACAATTTAGCGCGCACGTTATGCATGGATATTCCAAATTGTATAGGTTAAGAGTTTAACGGGTTCGCCGTCGGACAATATTAACTTTGTCCGACGGCGAACCAGTTACACTTGTCCGACGGCAAAACTATTAAACTATTAACCTCTATTATGAATACCCGTCATAAAAGCCTTTCTCACAATTTCAAATTGTGTATGAATTCCCTCCTACAGGACTTAATTCACTCGACACGCTATAAGACAAAATCATCCCATATCTCAAGAAATGACCTGACAGGTGACAAGACACCTGTTCATTACCAAATCATCATCTTATTGCAATACTACGTGTATTATAGGTCACGTTTCCGGGTACCATGATGGTAGGCTAGAATCAAACCAGCCAGCGACACTTCATAAGTTACATGCGCGCTACTTTTCAACAAATAAGTGTGGCTTTGTCGAAAAAGTGCAAAACAATTGTCCACGTATTCAAAACGCAACAAATTATTAATTAACAACTGAACATTCGATATGAATATAAGACGGTGATGATACGCCCATTTACTTATATATTATTATTAACCGTTGCTGCATGTAAAACCTTTTCAATTCCAAACGGAAAATGATGATGACTAAAATGTCAAACCTCATTAATAAGTTTATTAGAGAAAATTTGTATTTTTTAGAATTTGAAAAAATAGTGTTGATTTTGGCACATTCAGATTGAGGTCTCCCTAAATTCTCAAGCACGTGTGGCTGAGCACTGAAACAATGGTATGATTGGAAAAATGAGCACATCAGCTTGTCGTTTATATCAAGAGACATTCGAAAACATGTATGATTGAAAACAAAATTGAAGGATTCATATCGTAATCACCGTGGATTGTAAAACCCTGCCCCAAGATGTCCACATTTTAGTCCCACAGCTTTTACGTATCTTCACCGAAGTCCTTGTCGATTGAAATGATGCCAGACAGATGTTGTTAGCGACTTTCGCGGAAGCCCACATACATGACATGAGTTTTTTATTCAAAATTATCGATTATCATTAAAACAACAGCACACAATAACATAGCAAAAAACAGCTCCATAATAGTCCTTGTTTTCGTTATCAATTTGTTCGATGCCAGACAGATGTATTGGCGACTTTCGCAAAAGCCCATATATTGGTTTTGATTTGGAATTATTGATTATCATTAAAACAACACCACACA
Source organism: Ophiura sarsii (assembly GCA_035610835.1). Lineage (NCBI taxonomy): Eukaryota > Metazoa > Echinodermata > Ophiuroidea > Amphilepidida > Ophiuridae > Ophiura > Ophiura sarsii. The sequence goes on from CM069444.1 coordinate 5,219,398, forward strand.
GTGACACAGCAACAAATCCCTATTCGATAATATTTCGCCAGTTCAAGTGTAGCATTGAGCAATCCTGCACTTTATCGATACATGGCTGTGCGTTTGTAACCGCAAAGTGACATCTGATGCATCGAAGCTTTACTTCAGGAGGTTCTCTTTGATTGGTGTATTTGACTGTGGTAGAAGTAGTTAAAGGCTTATTCAGCATGTTCAGTAATGTGTTGGAGGCTGCGCCCTCAATTTTTAAAAACATAATCTGGGATTTGTATATTTTTGTACGATTATATTACATGTATGAACTACTTACACTTGTATAGATTCAGAAAAATCAACCTTCTTTGTACAACAAAACATCGATTCGAATATTCTGATCGAAGGCTCATAAAACAATAATTTCACACTAATGGTTGGGAATTTAGGGGGGTTCCGGTACCAAATCTGCTGACATCGGGAGCATCGTAGATGAGCATCGTAATACGGGCTCACGCGGCCCATGTTAGGTTGATTATCAAAGTCGGCAGTTCTTGAACAAAAGGATTTTTTTTTTAAAGAATTTGAATTTAAATTTATGACAAAATAGTGTTGATCTTGGCATATTCAGGTTGAGACCTCCCTTTATTCTCAAGTACGTGGCTGAGCACCGAAACAAGGGTACCATAGAATGATGTACACATCATCTTTCTATTGACATGGAACACAATTATGAGCATATCAAGAGACATTCAAAAAATGTATTATTAAATCAAAATTTAGGGATTCATATCGTAATCATATCGTAATCATCATGGATTATAAAACCCTGTCCCGCAGCCTTTACGTATCCTCACTGAGCATTTTTTCGATTGAAATGATGCCAGACAGATGTTGTAAGTGACTTTCGCAGAAGCCAATAATAGAGGCTTTTATTCGGAATTATTGATTATCATTAAAACAATGGCACACAGTGACTCAAAAAGACCACCCTCCATATGCGATAATATTTCACAAGTTCAAGTAGAGCATTGAGACATCCTCGTGCAATCATGTACAGGGTGTCCCAAAAGTCTATGCACGACTTTGAAGCTTTGTATTTCACAAAATATAAGTCGTATTGAAAATATGAATACATATTTAGAAAGAGGAGATGTGGGAAATAATTTTGATACCAAACATTGGAGTAACATCTGTTTGTAATGCCACCCTAGAAGTAAAATATGTATTACTGCAAAAATGTAATTTTATACTTCGGTGGAATAAAGTTCATAAATCCATACCTATTGAGATTAACAAAAATACGGGTAGAGTTGTTTACACGGAAAGTGATCCGTCAATTGTAATATTTAAAATTTTACATTACAGTGATATCATCATAATAACAAACTATATCACACATAATTTTCGTTTCTATGGTGAAATCTAATTTAAATGTTTTCCATGTATACAGAGACGTGCGCTAATGCAAAAACACAGACCTAAACAATTGAATAACGTAACAGAAAAGTAAACACACACATCACACAGCTGTCAAACATGTTAAAATTTAAACTTAGCGGATTATCTTAATGCTGCTTGAAGGCCTCATCGAAGGTTGTTTTACCCATTTAGAATATGTTCCTGTGTTCAAAAATGTATCCACCAACTTCAGAATGGATATTCTTCCTGGTGGGCGTTTCACTTTGAAATGTTTTCTGAACTTTTGTTGAGTAAGTTGAACTGAATATGATTCAGCGTAGAATCATACAATTTGTATTCGCTTATCTATTCTGTAAACCATCTTGAATGAAGTCTTTTGCTGTACAATGTTGTCTACTACGCTTATTTATGTTGTGAGTGACCGAGTTTGGTATTAAATAACATTAATGTTGCAAGGTAAGCAGTGAACTGTGACTAATGCGCAACGTCGCTTTCATACCGTTAATGTATGCGCACCTTTAGCAACAATGTGTAGTACTTGGTATGGGTTGGTCTGGCACACGGCCAATGACTTTCAACCAGTTTTATAATCTTTTGGGTTCACCAATAGGGTTGTGTTTGGTATCAAATTAATTTCCCAAATCTCGTCTATCAAAATATGGTTAAATTTATACCATATGATTTATATTTTATGAGATATGACTCTTCAAAAACGTGCATAGACTTTTGGGACACCCTGTACTTAGCCGATACATAGCTGTTGGTTTCTAACCGCAAACTGAAATCTGATCTGAAAGCTTTACTTCAGGAGGTTCTCTTGGGTTGGTGTTTTTGACTGTGGAAGAAGTAGTTAGAGGCTTATTCAGTAATGTGTTGGAGGCTGCGTCCTCAATTTTGAGGAAAAATAATTTGGGATTTGTATAAGGCATTTTTCGTGATGTCGTGAGTGACAACAGAAAAACTTACAATTATTAGTTCATCATAAATTGGTCATCATAAATTCTGAAGTAAATACTATAACAAAATAATTCTTCAAAACTGTGTATCCCTTTAACAGGTCTGAATCACTATTACATCGTGTTTACAATGTGTTCTGGTTTGCGCTTTTAGTATTATACACATAGACGAAAGGACGAAAGTAGAAACATGTTTTGTGTGTTTTGATCTTGGGATAATATTTCCCATCACTGATGCATCGTATTCGTGAGTTTTTAACAATCTGTCGGGCGAATACGTTCGTATTTGAGTTTAAAGGCAGATTATTGACGCACATGAAACGCGTTACCGATAGTAATTTAGATCACAAAGGTAGTGGAAAGTCTTCACTAAGCTAAGTTAACTCATTTATTACCTAAAATCGTACAGTGCTATTAGTCTTTCTTATGATCGCTTAAATGACTTCTCCGGATACCCTCATTAGTTAAAAATGATTGGATTCGATTACACATTTTCGTCTTTTAAATCATAATCTGGTTTTTTTCACACATAAGGATCTTTAGTAGTTGGATTTGCAATTCTGAAGTGTTGCTATATAAAGAGAACTGACAATCCCATAAATCTTACTGATTGCATCAAACTTACATGTAGTAGTGGCCGATTATACAGCAATGAAGTATCACATGCTTATCGTTTTCCAACATTATCTTTGGCATTTGCGTAATCAAAATGAGAGCTTTATGATAGATTTGTCATCATATTTCTAAAACACTCTGACTCTGTGATTTATGGATTGGAACGAAGGCATAATGTAGTGTGCTGTGGATTACGGGGAATCAGTTACGATAACAAATGTTTTCAGTGATGTATTTTATCAACGTCATACATAAGCCAATGTTATGCATCTCAAGCGGATAAGCTTCAAAGTTTTGATTTAGTTTTTTGAAGTATAGAATTATTGTACAAAAAACAAATGTAACACTACCTGCTTTACCTTATTTGGAACTATAAATAAAAAATCCTCCCACACATTTATCCCAATGAAAAGTGTGTGTGTGGAGAACAATATAGGCATATATGTTGCAACACTTTTGACGTGACAGGCGTCTGCAGACGATTGTTGAATTTAATTACCTTATTTGGAATCACCATAAGAAAAGCATTACAATAAATACCAAACATGCCTAGTATTTAATAATCCTTTAAAAGTTAGGAAAGGTTTTTGAAAAATCTGTTTTGTATATGGTTAAACTATTATATTGTACTCAGAGTAGATCATGATTCCTTGTGATATATTTGCTTTTAATTTTAATGTAAATTAAATTCTCTCTTGGTACAATATGATAAGTTTAGTAATATGAGTTGCACATTGCGTCAGCATCACAAATTAACATATAATGAAAAAAAACCATATTCACCACTAAAAATTACTAACACTATTCTAATAATAATATAATATTTTACCAGTCTATCATTACGATATCTGCAAGTGTATCTATGTTTGATTATGAAATTCGGGGCAGCAGTGTCAACAAAACATGTATTCATATAATACATATATTTAATTGAATTGAGATGATGTGATAGATGGCGATGACAGCTCAACTTCACAGTATTATGACAACTTGATTTAGGCCAATACTACTCGGATTTCTCTCTACTCGATAAAAGATTTCACGCAAATTGAAATCTTCTACACTTGTTATTGAGATTGTGTAGGTGTAATGTCATTGAAGGAATATTGGTATACTGCAATGTTTTCAAAAATGATATTTATTGCGCAACCAGAGCTGAGTTATTGTCAAGCTTGTATTTTGTAATCAGTAAATTAAAGGAATAGATATCTGTTCGCTCAATCACATTATTGCACCTTGTTATACGGTAAAATGACATGCGATACTTGACATGGTATTCGCTCTTTGCTCTTTTGCACGAATCCGCCTTTTCGAGGAGAGCCTCGAACTGGTACCGCATGGGACCGCCATAACAGTATGTAACTAGTTCGACTCTCTCTGCACAATATGATTGTTCATGCAGTGAGACGTTGTGAAATGATGCAGCACTTTCAAAAATTACGATTCCATTTCGAGGTTTTTTCTCATCACATATACGAATGTAGCGAAATAAAACAAGTAAATACTTGTGTTGCTCAGACTCCCAACATCCCTCCTTTATAGGTCATGCATTGTTTCAAGAATCGAAAAAATAAATGCGCAAACGTCGATGCTATAAATGTTTAATTCAAGACACGACATCGAGGGGAAGTGCCTTTGTATCACCATTTAGCGCAAATACATAGGTCTTAATCATTGCTGTGCAACATACATACTCACATAAATGACTAGGATTTACGTATTAACCCTAACTCTAATACACTACACGGCAACTGTGCGGAAAATAAAAGGTTTTTAACCCGACATGCAGGTTTGTGGGCTACAAAACGGACCCAGACTATATAACGAGGCGAATATACTCGCCGAGCGTCGATTGGCAGCCGTGGTGTAGTGGCTAGGATCTGGGCCCGGGTGCTGGAGGTCCGTGGTTCAAATCCCGAGGGGTCGGGTGACCTTTCTGGTGAATTTTGGGTGTCGGAAAAGAAACCTGTTGCCGTGTGGTGATCTAGAGTTACGGTTATACAGCATTTGTTGTTGTTTTTATTCCAACATTTTGTAATGTGCATCATAGATAACCCTAACTCCATTAGACTTGATCTTTTGAATTTTATGAGTGCTGTAATTACTGAACTATAAATCAAATGCATATACAAGTATACATTTTTGGAAAGGAAAGACCCAATTTGTATTCATCATATTGATGAATTATGTAGCTATTGATGATTTGTGCCATAATTAAGGGGAATACCAAATTAATATTTGCTATTGTTTATAGATAGATGATTTACAATATTTTTGAATGCAAAGTATTCAAATGTAAACCATGTCATTTTTTGGTTTGTATGTGTAAATCCCAATGTACAGACTAGTAAATGACAGGGTTTACGCAACTTATTCTAGCCGCGGTCATATTCTTCATTGGATTAATCTCAGATTTTCAGAAGATATGACCATTATTAATTGGGCTTTGCATTGACGGTGAGTTGGGCATGGTCCAGTGGTTTTGAAAAAGTAAAAAAATGCGCGCTATGAAAAAGTCCTATTTTTTTATACACCCTGTATCACTACGTGATTTTGGATCGATAATTATTTGTCTAGCATTGTGCTTGCGGGACTGCTCCTATACCATTTGCTTTGATGGTTTCTAAAATACCTGTTTGTTTCAAAATGTTAAAATTAAGAATTTTAAGATGACGATAATTTTGGCACAGTTTGTGAATTAATAGAAAGATATGTCTTTCTCATGGTATAAGGCCAAAAAACAAAAAAACCTAGTTTCTCGTCCTATCATTTGAAGATAAGGAGGATGAGGGCACTTTTGGAACCAAAAAACACGCCCAAAATCAATGCGAAATCACCATTACCGACATGGTATTGCCTGATGGGTTGTGTAACTTGAGGAGGACAAGGCCTTTTTATTTCATAGTTTTTTGGGATTGGTTAACACAAAATCTGCTTTAAAATGCTCATTGGATTAAATCTATTGCCAAGATGTCATGAAAAAAGTGATGGTAGAAATAACGAAAATAAAGATATATTACATAATTCCTGAAAAGGGATGCGCAGGGGACGATAAACTACTCTATTTATTTTTTAACTTGGCCTAACTAATGTATTTAAATAACATGTTCGAGTACTATGTACATGTACTATTAGTATTATATTATGTTTAAATCGTGTGAAATACAATTATACAGAACACAAAACATCGTATCATTGGCATTTATACGATTTTGTAAAAGGGATTGATAATCTGTCATTCCATTGAGGTGTTAGATGCCATGATCGTTCATAGTGTAATTTAATCGTATAAGTTAACCAATTAAAATGCAATTGAACGACTACCTGTAAAGTACTACTTGACAACTTGACAATAGTAACTGATTCGTTAGTCCTTAGTATTCATCAATCTTAACCTGTTAACTCCTTAACTATAATGCGAATCGTTGTTTCTATTTCCATAGCTTTATTGGTCATATCAATGTCCATTGTTTGTTTCGATATCTACGAAAGCACTACCGGAAGTCTCAAGCGTGCAATGTCAACATAATCGGTTGCCCCTCGCAACGTGCATTATATGACAAAGCTTACAGATAATGCATGGGTCAACATTAGAAAGGGTAGCGATTATGTTGACCTTGCACGATTGAGACTTCTGGCAGTGCATTCGTAGATATAATCGACGTTAACAACAATGGATAATGAACAATGGAATGAGCTCTAGAAGTGTATTATACGTATACGTTAACCTTAATAAATGCACCATGGAACAAATACTCTGCTGCCTATTCTAGAGTGTATCAATAGTTAATGAGCTATGGCATAAAATTAATAAGTGATTTGCTCCAAAAGTAGCCCAATTAATTTAAAAGCGGGGCAACACCTTTTATACATTACGTGTCAGGTATGGCATTTGAATATCACGTACATTATTGTTAAAACATGCGTAATTATATTATTCAATTTTGAATACAATATTATCACGTATTAAATTAAGAATTTGTCATGGTGTGCATGGTGTGTGTGCACATATGATCAGTTTTTCATATTGCAATTGTAATATTATGTAGTGCATGATTCAATGTATTGTTATTGTTGCTACTTCATCAGTATAACATAAATAAGCTGACCAGGAACCATTATATTATGAAATGTATATTATATATATGACATATGGGCAATTCTGTAGTTGCGGACGTACATTTCAGACACTTTGAGGGCTGGCAAAATCTAAACTATACCAGTTGCTTGATTTTTAACACCTGGGTTTCAAGTACCTCTAGTAGGAGTACAAAACCTGAAAATTCCTTTGCTGTACCATTTTCGGTTTATGAGATATAGTGTGAAAACCCTCCGTTGCGGACGTACGCAGAGAAAGTGATTTTTTCAGTACACCTGTATTCCAATCAAAAAATCTCTGAAGTGTTCAGGTCTGTAATGAAAATTGTTTTGTTTGTAAGAGGGACAAACCTAAACAAAACCATCAGAGAAAATTATCAGAACCTTTATCTTGAAGTTAAAATTGACTGATGTTTAACCGTTGCGGACGTACATATTAGTGTTGCGGACGTACATCTCTGAAATAATTCACAGATGTACGTCCGACACACTTCAAGAGCCCATGTATTAAACATGTAAACAGGTACAGAACAAAATAAGTTTTAAACATTAAGTATAAATCATCAGCTTTAGAAAAATACTTACCTCATTGGTTTCCAACATTGCCAAAGTATTGAACGGAGTGGTTAAAAGTAGCAGCTTTTGGGAGTGTACGTCCGACACAGAAGGTACCAAATTTAATCCAAAAAGTGTAATTCCTCTATATTTTGATCATTTTAAGTAACTATTTTATATGATACATAACACATGTTCATTGTTGTATTGATTGTATCAATTTGTAATACTTGCCTTAGTTCATTCATGGAAATAATTGCACTTCAATGGTGCGATTTCTACTCAAAAACGCCCTGTACGTCCACAACAACCTCAAAATCAGCCAAACCGAGAATGATAGGTCAAATTCCAAATTATATCATGTAACTACAACCTATAACCTTTGATATGAGACATAAATTAGGTTATTTCGACGATTTTCATTTTTTTTCAATTTTTTCAATTTGGGTTACCTTATTACGGAACTGCCCATATATTGAAATAAATAAAATGAATACATGGCAAGATGTATACTCAAAAATAAGAAATGTGTAGTTTGGTAAAATTTACCCCATCCCCAAGAAGATTTACTCATATAGACGGTTTTATCAACCAGGTCTATTAGATTTTCTCAATAATAGCTTGAATCGCTTTTAAGCTATTCTTCTCGTTACCATGATGCAAATGGCATTCATGTTCGTTGAGTAACATTATTTATTCACTCATAGACGTTTTTGTTAGTTGGCGCATTTACGTCAAAAGAGGGCGTGCAATCCAACTGAGCATGCTCGGATAAACATCTCGTCCTTTGACTGCAAGATAATGAGCTGTAACCAATAACGTCTATAGGCGTAAATCCCAGGGGGTCGAGAGATAGCCCCAAATACCGTATTTGACCAGGTTGGGAAGGGGGGGGGGGGGGCTATGCAATCACCCCTAATGTTATGCATATGTGTATGATAAAATTCTCACTGTAGAGGAACATGTTCATAGAAATGTGAATGGTATTAATGTTGTGGGAGTTTATCTACATTTTTTCTTATATAAGGTTATTCACCAAATAGCACGAATCCAGTTTCAAAAGTACAACAAATTTCAGTTTCTGAGGGGGGCACATCTAAACTTTGACACCCACTGTGCGCCAAGCGCGCCATGGAGCTAACGCGCAAGCCAATCATCACAATATCACACCTTTTGTTAGTATTATTTCAAAATTGAAATCTGGAGATTCTAAGGGTTGCAAAATGTATAAACATGATTGCGAACCATCAGGTGTAAACATGGCAAAAGTGGAGTGAGAGCGCCCTCAAAACAAGGTACGGGATAGTATAGGACACTCTGTAAACATAGAAATCCTTACTTTTGGGCTCTCTTCAGTCTTCACAATTTAAACTCAGCTAGATTTACCTAGACCTTTTAACAACGCACATTCGTTGCTCGACATCATCAGCAATATCACTGTAATAAAGAGCATTTAACTGTAACTTTAAAACGGAAATGCGTTGTGGCAAGAACATCGGGCCCTGCGTTATTTGTTGTGAGTAACATCATGAAAAAAGGTGTGGCATGTTTTCCAACCAGATTAAAGTTGACATTTTATAACTGAGAGTTGTGTGACTTATTGTAAATCTCCAAATGTAATTCGTTGGCAGATTACAATTGATTTTAGAATGCTGTCGTATTCGGCGATGATTTATCTCACTGCACTGAAATTATGGGTACTATATTACAAAGTGTACCTCCTGATGTATTGCCTTATATTAAACGTTACCCGTATCGTAATTGAAATTGTTATTTTATTTATGCAAGAAACTGTAAACTCTTCTATTCCAGACGAGACGATGATTCGATAAAAATCCATCCAGATGTTTTTATCTCCGGTCTTTGGATTGTTGTAATCTCGTTTTGTCGCATGGTTTACAGTTTAAATGTCAGTGCAGATGTTTGCGACTTTGGTTCGTTAATTCTGTCAATACTAAAGTGAAATTTACAACACATTCACCTGTTTTACATTCCAATGCAGTGGTTTTAGTGGTTAGAAAAGATACGCCTGCTGAGCAACTTATCATTTTCATAGTTATCAAGTTAGATTACACAACATTTCTATCCCGTATTTGTATATATTAAATTGCCAAATTATACACATCTATCTTGCTTGGCTTCAATATTCCCTTTTTTCGTTCATCTATTTAATCTAGGATACTCGATGTTAAACTTAGAATATTTGATTATTTCATATCAACAGTTTACAAACGATTTTTATTAGCGTATTATGACTCGTGACATCTGTCATTGAATGTATTAATACTTCATTGGCGATTGTTGCCTTGGTTTGAGGCCGGTTCTTAATTCTTATTCGATACTTCTGCTCCATCTAAGACCCGCGTTTGGCGATACAGCTGGTTATATAATTGTTCTTGCAGGATGTTCCCAAAGGCGAGTCCTTAAAGGAGAGTGTAGTCGCTTCAGCTATGAAATGGTACCATTTTACTAGAGGGCTTTAACCCTTGCTATAGTCATGATAGTCTGGGCAAATGACATTTGACAGTCGTTTGACGATTGCTGTATAGGAGATATCGCAAGATGAGCCGAACTAGTGTAACCCCTTCAGATATGGAATTGTTAATTGTGACGACGTGATATGACTAGGTTTGACAGCTACAGCTTAATCTGGCCGAAGAACCATCGGCTGTCATTTGACGAGATTTTTATATTGCTGAACAAGAGATCTAGCAGAGTATACCGGGTATAATGTATTCTCTTCATACACTGAATGTTTTTGAATTTTAACTAGAATCGTTGCTTTAATGTGGGATTCAAAACTAAAAATAATTCGGGTAAATGCCCTTTTTCGCGGCCATCGGTATTGTCGTATCATAATGACAGTGTCTTTGACCGGTCGTTTGACAATAGATTAGCGTCGTTGTACGTGCATGTTACTCACAGGATGTGCCAGAAGCGGTACAGCCTCTTCAGTTTCGAAATGATGACGTTATTTGACTGGAGCGGTTTAAATATTCAAATAACCTTTGACCGTTGTTTGAAGGTAGACAAGGATTGATATTAAAGCGTTTTTGCAGGATTAGCCCGAAGTATTGTTGCCTATTCAGAAATGGAACTTATTATTGATGACGTAATATGACTAGAGAATTGATCACAATTACAATTCCGCGCAAAGAACCGTCGGCCTTCGTTTGACGATTGATTATTACATTGCTGAACAGGTTAGCTAGCTTGGTAAGCCTGGAGTGTCGCGGCCTTATTCGTGACGTTATATTTGACTTGAGTGGTGTAACACTATTTCAAGTCCAGGCCAATAACCTTTGATCAAACAGTGCAAAAAATGTGAATTTTGAGATTAAAAACAAAATGTTTGCACTTTTTGGACAATCATTTCAAAACTAAAAATGTTTCAGCCCCCCCCCCCCCAAAAAAAAACCCCACCCCGATCCTAAATAATTAACTTTAGATGATTTAGGTGACATTTTGGATTTTTTTACGGATTTTGTTAGGATGTCTGAGAATTGTTTGCGCCGAAAAGTGATTTTTGGGCAAAAATGTAAAAATCCCTATTTTTAGTAACATTTTATACCAAAAATGGATTCTATGATTCGTTTCATTAACAAAAATGTACACTTGTATGTACATCACATTTATAGTTTAAAAGTTACAGTGCTTGATTAATTCGGCGCCAAAAAGGGTTGAAACTTCCCTTGACTTCCCACGCATAAGTCTGCCCGACAACAACGCCAGAGCACCTGATTGGTCAAATTTAAACTGTAACTTATTTCACGATCGTCAAGCTGCGCCATAGGATGTAGATTAGCGCGCCCCATCTCGTCACGCGATGCACACCACTGCGGGTAACAACCGACGCAGTGTGGTGTTATGGTGCGTGAATAAGCTCATGTGTATTAACGAGTTTATCCGCGCGCCTTTTGGAACTGTATTTGTCATAGATACTGATTTTGTTCAGTCTTCACTTTTGAGCACCTTCGCAAAGTGTCGGAGTGACGTGCCTTAACAGGCGCAACTACATTCTCGTACGTATTTACATCTCCCGTCTTTCTAGGCGTGTTACGATCGAAACTGGAAGCATTTTTCCAATAATTTTCCACGGTATTATTTTTGAGCCATCGTGAACGAGGCATGTATGTAAGGTACAAACATCATAATGGTTTTTCATATGAGAGCTCATGCAAAGGGTAACGTAATGATGCCTTCCATACCGTATCCTATTTTTTAAGAATCCTTGACTTGATTTGAGAAATTACCTGTGGGTTTGACTAGATCCCGCGTCTCTATTTGGCCACCATCTTTCAAAATGGCGAAAAAACACGGCAGGCAACAACAGAAGTGTCGTGGAAAGTAGTCACGAAACACGCTTCCGGTCACTTCTCACTTCTCACCGCGTATAAGTCTGCCCGACAACAACGCCAGAGCACCTGATTGGTCAAATTTAACTGTAACTTATTTCACGATCGTCACGCTGTGCCATAGGCAGATAGGAGGTAAATAGTCGCGCCCCATCGCGTCACGCGATGCACAACACTGCGTGTAAGCACCGACGCAATGTGGTGTTATGGTGTGTGAATAAGCTCATTTTATTCACGAGTTTATACCAGCGCACACTTTTGGAACTGATTTTTTTTTCAGTATAACTGTTGAGCACCTTCGCAGGGCCGTGTGTACCTTTAGAAGACGGGAGGATTGAAACTACTAGCTGTGAGTCAGAATGGCATATGATCCAGTGTTTTCTACATATAATATAAGTATATCTCTAGATACCTTGATTAATCATGAATCTCCTACCCGAAGGATAATATTATTGTTACTATCATAAAACTACAAGGCATCCATCGTGAATATGCGATGTTGGTTATTTATTGTCTGTATATCAGTAAATAAAAAGTCAATAATTGCTTGCCATCCAGGGCTGCCTCAATCTATCATCCAATATTTGAAACAGTTTTATTTTAGCGTTGTAACAATCATCGGAATGCGTTTTGTTTAAATAGCGACGAACGTGACTTGTTTGGCGGATGAGTAGCCTGGCTGATAAAAGGGATTCGATTCGAAACACTTTGCCAGCAGACATGACAGAGCATCAATCAAAGTATGTTTGCGGTTTTCAGAACTTGAAATATGCTAATTGTTTCTGAATGTTCGTAGCTCTTAGGTTTTCCAATAACCTAATGTTTTGCTCGCCCTCCGATCGAACATGTCGAACGATACTTACATACTCCCAGCGTAATTTTAGTCATGTCGCGTACTGCTTGGAGATTCCTTTTCGATGGTAGCACCTCATCTGCAAAGTCAAGGATAAAGATAATTTTTGTTACATATTGATATCGGAACTTTCATTGAAAACCAGAATGATATGTGTTTCTAGTCAGATCAACCCATGCTATTACATGTTCATGAAATGAATGATTCAACGCTTCATTTCACACAAAAAACACCGTTTCTCAGAATACAAAGAATAACATCAGTGAGTGATGTGGTTTTTTTTCGGAAAAAAGTGTACTTTAGGTCCCAGATTCTGGACTGTACTAGTATCGTCCGATACTAGAACACCCAGTATCGTTCGATATTAATACAAAGTCAGTGTTCCAGTATCTGACGATACTGGCACACATTAAATGTTCCAGTATCGGGCGATACTGGAACACAATTATGTACCGGTATCATCCAATACTGTGACAAATCACACTACACCGTGGGTACCAGTATTGTCCGATATTGGAACATAAAAAACGTTCCAGTATCGCTCGATACTGGAACACAATTTGTTGTTCCAGTATCGACCGATACTGGAACAGTAAGATTATGTCAGCGACACTGGCAACATTTATGTTCCAGTATTGAACGATTATAGTATACCAGGGATCTAAAGTACACTTTCTTCCTGCTTTTCTTTATGAATTAATGTGTTTTCTGTGTGATCTTATCAATGGTATGTTTTTCTGAATGAATTCGTTCAAAAACATATCATCCATTTCGTAAAAAAGCATTATGAATCGCTCTGAATATACACACATATCACTGTGGGGTCCCCAACTTAACCCATTCCACGCGGCAGTCGTCTGCAGACAATGGCAGACGAAAAATCCAAAAGTTCACAAAATGTTTCAAAGATGTCAAAATTATTGAATTTCATTACAATGTTGGGAATCACTATGAGAAATGCATTAATATAAGTACAAGCATGACTATTATTGATTCAGTAATTCTTGAGATAAGACTTTGAAAGTTGGGAAAGATTTCTGAAACTTATGTGCTGTATATGGTAAAACTAATAATACAGGCGCGTAGAAAGTATTATCGGTCAATGAACTTTATAATTGAATAATATCTGATGCTCTATAAGAAAGACTTGTAATTCAAAATATGCCGTGAGTTTTTAACCGTAATGACAAAAAAAGGCATTAGGAGAATACAAAAAAACAAAAAACTTTCTAAATAGTTAAGATCCTAACTATACTTTACGACGTAGATGACAGGAGAAGTAGGGCACTTTCGAATTAGATACGGTAGTTGTAATATTCGGCGTTAAATAACTCCAATCAAAACAGAAGCCTTCGCGGCATTTAACTAAACAAAGGCGGTATTGCATTATAAATAAGGAATATTGTGCGATACAATTGACTCTGATACGAAATACGACGTGTAGACACAAACAACACCAATTGCATTTTTAAATGTGAGTTAACAAAATGAATGCTGTTTTTCGGTAGGGCTACCATAATTTCGAGATTAAGAAACAGTCTCAGTATCACCTTTTGTTTGATCAGCAATCATGTTTGATAAGCATCAGTATTTCTAATATGAGGAATTCCACTGTAGATAAATATTTAAAAGAAGCCTCAAATCTGCGTCTATTATAGTTCGCGAATTTCTTCGGCAGATGTTTAGCAGACGAGTACGAGGTTGATAACAAGAAACATGGACGTCGCCGTTTAACATGTACGTAATATTCATAGGCTCTAGAATTGTTTTGTGGACGGTGTTGATAATTAGCGGGAAGTAGTTCAAACTCTCCCATGTTTGGAAGTACAATAAAAATAAACAAACATCCGGTATTTTTTATTTATTTATCCGACCTTGTTAAAAATGAACCAATCAATAAAGGGGATACCCTCATAGATATGTTTGAGGTTTAATAATACTCATTATATAACCCATGAAAATATTCTAGACATCTGATTGGTGGATAATACATTACACAACACAAAATATTTTGGCCTATTTCATGCTTGACGTCATTCCCGGTCATTTTGTGTCTTTCAAAAAGTACTATTGACCGGGCGGTCAATAGTACTTTTTGAATAGACCAAAAATGCCCTCCCTCGTATAGGCTCGTGCGATCCCGGCATGGAGCATCTTGAGAGACCCTGTATAAAACCTGAATGTGATCGTCATTCTACATAAAGTTTTCTCTAATTTCTACAAATCTAGAAGGCCCGCTAGAAGGCCCTACTCGGTATAAACAATAAATCGATTCCACCACCATCTGCGTGTACGGACTCCGCTCAGTGCACAGCAAAAGAGGAATCGCTTCAAAACAAGTAAACAAGTCGTCTGCATTGCATTATTATTATTTGGCACAGATCTTTTATCGGCTGAATTAACATTTCATTGAATCTTAGTCATGAATCATAAATATTTGTTGTCAATTCACCTGAGGTTGAGGGCATTCTGCAACGAGGTCTAGACCTCTATCGATGAGATGAGTTCAGCATCAGAGTAATTATTCCTCGGCGACTTGCTCGGAGTAAACTAACTTTAAAAAGTAAGCTTATTTTTGATTTTGTCGAGAATCGACTAGCATATTCACTAAGAAAGATGTGTTCAAGTGTGAATATTTTCATGCGTTATATAAAACAAATATGGACTGCTCTTTATTCGTGAAATGGGGTGAAATATTGTCCCTCGGTGATCTGGAGACCGTAAGCCTACTATTTTCCCTCAGCCTCCGGCTTCGGGAAAATAGTAGGCTTACGGTCTCCAGATCACCTCGGGGCAATATTTCACCCCATTTCCCTCATGAGCAGTCCATATTTGTATACTATTACACCTCGTAAATATTCATGAGATAATAGGCATAAATCCTGCCATTTCATTGGTCAATTGAGCTGGACACAGTGATAATAAATTGAGCTATTGACGAAGTTGAGCTATTTTCCTTGTGGTAATTTTGACTATTTCCCTATATCATCGTACCCAGAGACAAAAGTTCTCTACGTAATAGCGTTCTCACGCACTTTTACAGGCACTTTTACTGGCTGGTATGCCTGTAGCCAGTACCTTGGAAAAATAGTTTGCACTATTTCCCCTCTAACCATGACTTATGTGTATACTATTTTATTTTACTACCGACATTTAGTTGGCGACGATTTTGGAGTATCATCTTTTTTGTTCTCGAGATAGCAATAAGTTCATCGAACTAAATCTTAACATTTCATTACCAAATATGTACAGAATTTAGAAATATGTGCAGTTACATATTAAGCTTTCCAGGTTAACACAATCCAAGCAGCTATTAGTTCTATCACGTACAAAACAGATTTTCCACAAACCTTTCAAAGTCTATCTCAAAAATGTTTCTATTTATTTTAATGCATTTCCTATGGTGATTCTTATTTCCAAGTATGGTGAAGAATTTCAATAATTTTGACATTTTTGAATCATTTTGTGAACTTTTGGAAAAAGCGTCTGATACAGACGACAGCCGCGTGGAAAGGGTTAAGCTATAGCCATGAGGTAAAATATAGTGCACGGGCATGCCTTTGAAGAAAAACACCTCGTTTTGGGAAACAACTACTTATACATGCCTACTTCTGAAATGTTTTTGATATACACAAAATATTATGGCAGAGTCAAAAATGTCAAGTCGCTTCGTGAATTAATTGTGAAAGGATGCATTAATCATGAACGCGTTTCGCTATTTCAAAATTGATATAGCCTAAAGAGAATTCTTAAAAAAGGTGAAATGTGTTCACTATTGATGAGTAGCTATGAAAGTAAGCTTTTGAACGTTGCTATCACAGATAACTTGCCCGGGATGTTGTCGCTCATGATCTACATGTACACGTAATTGTGTTTTTGACATAAATACATGAGGTAGTATTTCTATCAGCTATTGGATGGAGTTGGCATGCAGAAATGTGTTAAGGTTTTAAGATTGGTTTTCGCTAGAGGTCAAGTCGACACAGAGTTTGATCATGATGGCTGGAATGAGTTCGATTATCATATACTTAAAGACTGTTTGCCTTTTTTGTTCGGATTAGATTGATCGTCATAAAATAACTTGGTTAAGATGGATATAATGAGTTTAATTGTCAAAACACTTGATGAATATAGTTCAAATGAATTGGGTCGTCGAATAATTCGGTTACAATAGTATTAACAACATGTTGACGACTTTGCATAAGTATGATTATAACAGAAAATTGGCAAGGATTGTTTGGTAAAATGATCATCACAAAACATGTTGATGATTTTTCAAATAAGATTTATTTGTCAACAACTTGCTAATAGCAAATATTCAGAAAGGTATTCACGACGCGAGGCCATAACAAGTAATAAGAAAGGATGTGGCGCTGGCTTCTTAGCGGCCTACTGATGAAGTTAGAGCTACTTCTGACGGAAACTCGACCCACAAAGGCGACCTTGTTCAAATCATTTTACCTTGCTATACATATAGCAGCTTCAGATTCAAATTGGTTTTAAAAACCACTAGTAAAAAGAAGGGGCATTTATGTATCAAAGTATTCAACATCAGACCTTCTCAAAGAAGCCCTCTCAATATTTCACAACAACTTGACGGTGCACAGAAACTAATTGGAAATTAGGTCAATAAATGCTGTTGAGTTTATGAATAATGCTATTTTGAGCATATCAACATTTGCGCAAGTGACATTTTTTTTAGGAAACAAGACATACGCATGTATTGACCGAATTCATGCACGACAATACATATCAAAGTTTACAACTTTGGGCATACTTTTATTCACTTTAATAATGAATAAAACATCACTTACTGACATTGTGCTATAGTGGTAAACTTGTCAAGTTCACTATCTTCTTTTTAGTTTTAAATATTGTGTCTCTGATGAAGGGAGGTATATCCACGTAAAACGGCGGCCTTTATTGTTACGTTATTATTTGTTGTTCTTTTATTGCACAGCAATTTGTATTGCTTGTCCCAGTGCATTTTCGTAACACTATGTTATTGTCATTTGTTTTAGTGCACAGCAATTCTCATTGCTTTTCCTAGTATATTTCACTATTTTATAGCGTTATTCTCCCTTGTCATTGCTTGTTTCCTACACCCAGTTGGTATATCTTGGTTTTATTCTTTTAATAAAACATGTTAACAAGTTTATTTCACCCGCAGTAAAAAATCGGCGAACCCGTGTTGCGTGAACAACGGATCAAAACTAAGCGCGTGGTGCGCGCATAAACGGCGCTCACGTGGAGTGCAATTATACACTTTCAATATACTCCGCGTATTTTAGTGTTCTGCTTTCTGATTGGTTCGTAACTACTAAGTGTGTATGCATGTGTTTCGGTATAGAATGAATTTCGAATTCCATTCATTAACGAATTATCGAATTTCAAAAAGCGCATCCAAAGTCATGGGAAATCTTGAAGATACAGGTACATTCACACGTATCTAGGGCGTAAAACCGACATACTTCGTTGGAGTTGTGTACCAGACTTAAAATACTTGACACGTCCATATGTAGTCTACGTTGCAAAGCGATCTATTATCCTTAATTCATGTTATCAAATCAACCGACCAGTCAATTTTCAAGAGGTGAATAGTGGAAGAATCCAATCAATTATTTAATGTGTCACCTGTCTTCAAGAAAATATCTGTGAATCATACATAATTTGGTCGATGCCAGTTTTAGAACGCGCACATTCACACTTATTTCAATAATTCACTTGGAAATACCGTCAACTGTCTGACACCTTAGTATTAGAGTTGATCTGCAAGATAACACCCGTTTGTGTACATGATCTATATTCATGTCCATATAGAGCGACAGACTGCATGTTTACCAGGGATTAAGATTATTTTTCGCGAATTTAATAAAATAACGATGAACTTTCTTCCCAAAATGTTAACACATTTTATAACTCAAAACGGTAACATGTTCTGTCATTCATTATGTTTCATCCCTGTTTTTCTAGCCCGCAATAATATACACACAGTTGGCTTATGACAATTGCATCACGTTAGACTGGTATTTTTTGCGTTTCAGGCAAGAAGGGTTAACAATGATTGTTTTCTTCTTTTCATGTACATAATGTACAGATGAGTTCAAATGCCTGGTTAGAGGGTCGATGGTTAAGAATCTGATATTAGCACTTTATCTGCTTGTCGAAGTGATCTACTACTATACTTACTTAATTTGTACAAAAATGAAAAATGCATGGCATAACCCCAAGTCTCAGTCTAAACCGTAATAAAACAAACACACCTTTCCTCTAATCCCGGTCTCCAAGTCGATTTCTATGGTCTAAGCAATTATGTTGCACCGGAGCAAGCTGCATCAAACTAATGTGTAGATGAGTTCAAACATATCTAGTGCATAACCTGACATGCCTGGTTAGAGAGGCGATGGTTAGGAATCTGATGTTAACACTTATTTGCGTGGTGTCGAAGCGATCTACTATCCTTAATTCGTAATACCGATCCCGAGGAAACCGATGCACTGTTACGCCTGTCGCCTTTACAGACATGATTTGTGGAAGAGTCGAGTAAATTATTTAACTAGTCATCTGCTGCCAGGAGCATGTCTGCCCCCCCCCCCCCCCCCCCCATGTCTGCCAAATGTGAATACTTCTGATGATACCTGCTGTTAGTGTTAGAAACGGGCACATTCATACTTATTTCAATAATTTAATTCGAAATACTGGAAACAGCAAGACACGGGATTGACACCTTCGTGTAGACGTTGATAGTGTTGATCGGCAAGAAAGTATCCGTTTGAGTACATGATATATGTACATGTTCATATCACAACAGACAGCCTGTTTACAAGATAATATTTCTCACAAATAAATTAATACAGGGTGTTCAAAAAGGTGACACCTTTACATCCCGTAACATGTATCCTGTCCACACAATAACGGTGGTAATTGGCCTTTGTTGTATAAAAAAGAACTGGGCATTTTGTTGATGTTTTCAGCTTATTTTACAACGTGACCTTATATGACATTTGACCTTGATATGTGACCTCTGACCTCATTGCAGATGAAGGTTGTCATGTTGCACATATGATCCAAGTTTGATATAGAAATGGATAGATTGAGCCCATGTATTGGTCGAGCTATGAGTTGTTTTAAATATTTGTATTATTAACAGTTCAGAGGTAATAGACCTTCCGCAATATTATCGCAATCATTTTCCGGAAGATCTATACCTCTGAATTTTTATAAACTCTACAGTTTACGGTATTGAGCAACGGCTAGTCTAACCAGAAACGGTTGTCAATAATTATTGTTATTATTATTTTCAATAATTTTAAAATTCATAGCGGGACCAATACATATTGGGCGTAAATCATTCAATTTCATAATTATTATATTTTGGATCAAATAATTATTATCAACACCTCAAAAACATGATAATGGTTGCAAACAGTCTTTGTATGAAAAAGAAATGTCATTTTTGATGTATTCAGCTTATGTTATAACTCTGCCTCATATGTCCTTTGACCTTGATGTAATCTTTGACCTCATTGACATATGAAAGTTCCCATGTTGCATGTATGATCCAAGTTTGATATAAAATTGGATGAATTGAGCATGATAAACAGCTCCAAGTGTTAACAATATTGGTCGGCTAATATCGCTCCAGTGACATAATGTGCAGAATAATTGGTTTTTACAAATGGATTGAAAGAATAGGACGAACGATTCTCAATGCATAATAATGGTTGCAATTGGTCTTTGTATGAACAACAAATGGACATTATATGATGGATTTTTGCACACCACTAAATAAATCCCCTGTAGCTACTTTGTAAAACGGGCCATAATTAAAAGCCAATTTCTCGCTGTGTAAAGCAACATGTTACTTCAACTTTACATTTTTGATGGCTTTCCTTTAAACACAACAATAAATAAGGTCAATACAACATTTTCGAGATATGCGCCGTCGAAGATACGAATGTTTTTAGAACGCACAGGCCTAGCCTAGGTCAAAGCGATTCTAATAAATTATTGAAGTCTAAACTGACTACAAAATCATAGACAATTGGTCAAAAGAAGAACATTTGCACTGATATGTATTTGATAATCTTCATTTAAAAACAATCCAATCACAATTTTAGCCAAAAACACTACTTTTATATCATTTTTATATATTTCATTTAGAGGTCGTCCCACCCAATTCAACAGACCTTTTCGTGGACTATTCTATTACTTATTTTGTGGTGTGAATCCTGATGTTTTCAGCTTATTTTTCAACTTGAAATCAGATACCATTTGACCTTGATATGTGACCTCTGACCTCATTTATATATGAAGGTTCCCATGTTTAATCTTTCTACCAAGTTGAGGTCACTGTTGGACCTTATATAAACAAGAAAAAGGATAAAACCAAAAAGTGTATACTAAATTGGTGACAGACTGACACCCCACCCCCAAACGATTCTGTTTCAAAAGAAAGAAAATCCTCCTCTTGGATAGTATATATACTATTATAGCACAGAATTAGAGAATTAAATTACATGAATAAATTATAAATGTATATGTAAACAGACACAATTTATTGCCATGCGAGTTTTCAAGAAATCAATGATAAAGTATTGTACAAGTCGTAACTGTTAGCCATTACAACTGCAACTCAACAAGCAAAATCAACATTGCAACACTAACTGCCATCCAGGTCAGTATTTATATAATGTCTAATGTTATGGATCTAATTTAAGAATGATAATCGTCCAAGCCGATGTTCTCATGATCTGTATTCTGTTTGCCAATTTCAAGTCTCATTAGCCATCTAATGAGACGTGCTGTCATTAGCGCTCCTGTTACAACGCACAACAACAAGATGATTGTTTGGATGTTATTCTTGTAATTATGTACATAATCTGATCAGCCGATGATCAGTGGTGAAAGTCGTGTTTATTATA
>CM069444.1:5241236-5410838 GCA_035610835.1 Ophiura sarsii
CACACTATAAACAATATATTAGTTCGCTCTATATAGACCAGGCTAAAAGTGAGCTAGGTATCACTTGGAGGCGTTCTTTATCTCATGTGGTTTTTCTAGACCAGAATTTCATGAGGAATAAGAATATCTTTGGTAATCAGCCCAAATCCTGAACGCGCCCCCAGGAGACAGCAAAATCCAAATTGCCGCCATACAGGGGCCCCAAAATTCAAATGGCTTCAATTAAGTTAAACATATATTGACCTATACGGAACCTGACCTTCTGACCCCTTGATAAGGTACCACAGACACTCTAGATGGTAAAAACTACCATTTTTGGAATCCTTGTGATCATACGAGCAATTTGAGATATTGTTTTTCAAATCGGAGCACGTTTAAATTTTGACCCCATATGCAAAGGTCAACGACCTTTTAGTGAGACAAACTATACATTTTTGGAATCCTTGTGCTCAGCCGAACAATTTGGTATGTTTTTTAACTTAATTGAAGCCATTTGAATTTTAGGGCCCTGTATGGCGGCCATTTTGGATTTTGCTGTCTCCTGGGGCGCGTTCAGGATTTGGGCTGATTACCAAGATATTCTTATTCCTCATGAAATTCTGGTCTAGAAAAACCACATGAGATAAAGAACGCCTCCAAGTGATACCTAGCTCACTTTTAGCCTGGTCTATACAGGTATATTCATGTTCAATGTAAATGCGTACACACAAGGTATGTACAAAGAATGGATTTTACATAGGAAAAACATGAACATGACTTTTATTATAGCTATTACATGAGCAGGCGCGAATACAATTTTCGTCCGGGATTTGGTAAATGTGGAAACACAATTCGGGTAGTCTCAGCAGTGTATTTTTTTTCGTTATTGTGGAAGAGTAAAATGGATAAACAATCATGTGGCGGAACCAGCATCCTTTTGTATTGAAAGGGCAAGACAACGATTTGGGTTTAAGGACAATTTTGTGTGTAAGGTGCGCTAAGCGCGCGAACAATCCTGGCTTGTAATGTCCAAATTGCCTGAAATTATCTTAATTATTGTTTTTTAGTCTGAAATTAGATACATTTCAGACATATTTTAAGCTAATTTTGACTGAAAAGTTAACATTTTCGATAGTTTTGGGGAAAAGTGGATGGGCTTGTTCCGACTGGTGACTTGGGCCTGGATTTTAAGCTCCATTTCCCGGGCTTTCTTTTGCCCGATAAGCGTGTTTCTTTGGCTAAACTAGCCCGATAAATGCAACGTATCCCTTGATTTACAAGTTAAATAGGCCTATCGTAACACTGTAACGGTAAAACCGCCAAGCGTGCGAAAACGCCGAACAAAGTTTCCACCGGGAAACAGTGGCGTAACCAGCGGTGGGTGGGGGTGGGCTTTCCCTGCCCCCCCCCCCCCCCAAATGAAATCATTTATTTTTAAGAATCCTTTTAATGACTTAATTACCACGATCATTATGGCAACTGGGGATGGACATGGACTCGCCCCCCCCCCCCCCCCCCCCCCCCCCCCCCCCCCCCCCCCCTACGTCTAAACCGTTTGCGAACTGGTGTGGGACGATGCAAGGAACCATTGGTTCAACTTGATGTCATTGTGGCCAGGAACCTCAGACGATACAGCATGTGATGCAATGCCCACTATTGAAGAAAGCCTGCACAACTGAAGATTTGCACAGAACACCCAGCGGGCACGGACATTTGTTCAGCGGTACTATAAGACGAGATACACTTTAGATGTACTGTTTTGTTAACGCTCTTTTCATGGGTATAGGGTAAAGTGCAACAATGGAAACTGCATCAATTGTTATTCAAATGGCCACTTGTTGAATTGATGTGAAATATAATCAAAATCGCAGCTAAATCGTGTTGTACGATTCCATTCTTTGTCTGCTTGTTTAGAGACGACGTTATTCGGTGAGTAATGATTGATGGCCTAGCCTACATCGTGAGTCTTTTTGACAAACAAAAGTATGTTGTCTTGCCTTAATTATTATTATAGTTGCAGTGTCAGGTGTTTGTCAAGCTTTGCCAAAAATTAAATGGGTTGTCATGTGTCGTAGACGGGATGGCTATCATAGGCCTAGCTAGGAGTAGGCTCGTACGTAGGCCTAGTTAATTTAGCCTAACATTTTTTAGTCTTGTCAGTTTCGGTTTTACAACAAAAATGGATGACGCCTGACTTCGATTTTGAATACGTTTCTTGAATTGAAACATTTATAAAGTCACCTTTGATGAGACAGATTCCTGTTCTGTACTAACTAGGCTGTTTATCATGGGGGGTTTTTTTGCGTCCCCAGTCAAATTTTATACTAGTTTGTTAGCCCTGTAATCAGATTTATTTCACTGATGCTTGATACGGCCGTGTTTGCCGGTGAGACTGAGACAGACACGCAACGTCAGAGCGATGTTTAGCTTACAATCGCTATGACATACATTGTACGTCCTTGCTCGTCACTTGTGTCATTTGGGGTCCATGATGAAGCTTACAAAATTTCACCGAGTCTGCGCTCGCTGCTGAGGGACGTCCAGTTACCAGTCAGTATCTCTGTAGGGCAGGCTAGCCGCCGCGCTGGTGGTACAAACACACGCCAGTTATTCAAATCATGCAGACCAAATTTGCCGTTCATCATTGACATTTTACAACGATATAAAAATGGTGTTTTGTTTTGTTTTCAATGTAGTATTTATTGTTGAAAGTACAGCCGCGAGTAGTCGTGTCGCGTGTATCCATGTTCAGGGCCCCACTCGCAAACATCTGCCTCTTGTTACCATGCACAACGTCACACAAAACGCCCCGCCCCCAGGTCATTGATGCGCGTACAAGTGAATTTTAGAGGTCTTGGCAATATATCAATAACCTGCGCTGTGCGTTCGCGTTTCCATGTAACGATCAATTTGAGTGGAAGCGCGGTGGTACGCACATTTTCAAAAGTTATGAATGTTCTAATTATGTCTTTGCAAAAGCATGAAAGTTCTCGTTATTGCCTAAAATGATACCTACTCTGCATATTGCATTTACAGATACCAAATCACTAGAACAACGCAAACTTGCTAATGTGCACATTTGACAATAATATCCTAAAGCAGAATAAGTCGCCATATTACATTACAGGTTTTATTAATGGTACGCTTCACCGACTAGTAGTAACTTCCTCAGATTGACGACTACAAGGAATATCACTTCCCAGGTGTGCATTCAGTCACAACCTAGTGTGTTTTCACACCAAGCGTGAATTTTAACAGGAGGGTAAAACGAATGAATAAGTAAAGTACACTTACACTGTCCATGGCCAAAACTTTACAAAATGTTTTGAAAATGTCAACATAATTCAATGTCATTACATTGGAATCACCAGAAATGCATTCAAATAAGTACAAACAATCCTAGTATTGGTTCAGTAATTCGTGAAGTAGGGTTTGAAAGTTGGGAAATGTTTCTGAAAAAACTGCTTTAAAATGGGAAAACTAATAGCCGCATGGAAAGTGTTAAGATGCAGCCTCTTGCGATCTTCAGACTGGGTGTACCTTACGATTCCAGGTAGGTCGCGAATGAAATACGTTCTTGAATTGTTTTGTATAGAGTTCTCTTTTCTTAAAATAATTCTAGAGGTGTAGATGCGTGAAAGGAGTTCCTATGAAAGAGGCTTGGTTTGAAATCGGTATTATCATAATATCACAGAGATGGAATCATTAAGTAGGTCAGCCGATGACTTCTGTCACCTAGTGTGCACTATAGCGGTGGGCGGTACTAGAAACCTATATTAATCATTTACGCTTCACTGGCTAACTACCAGCTTCCTCAAATTGACATCTATGTTAGTTGCCCACGTGTTTTCAAATGTTAAAGCTCCATATGTCAATCGGTATGGTTTAATCAATGTGCATCCAGCCGTTCCTTTACAGATACATCGTCTGCACTAACACTTGCATAACATCCGCCGCGGTTGTTTAACATAACTTTTACATCAGGGTAAAAATAATTAAACTCTTAAATTCATTGAAGCACTAACATTATAGAAATGTATTATCAATCAACGTATATTGCGATTTGTTATGTTACATGCTCATTTGAAGAACCTTTGAAGAACGGCTGATTTCATATCAAGGACAATCTTTAAGGGTATTCATCGGTACATTGATTACTTTTCTTTTAAAACTTTACGATGGCGGATCAAATATCTGCGAACCTTCAAGGAAAGGGGTATGTTCAAATTGGACTTTGATAAAAGAAACACGTGCAAATGCCTTCATGATTTGTGTGACAGCACAATATCAACAAATAATATGATGGAATAATTAACACCCTCAGTAGGTTTCTTAAACTTGATCATTAAAATGGGTTTAAGTTTATAACGACACTTGAGAGGAGATACCCTTTATCGTGTCTCTATAGTCATGATATAGATTTTATGTCTACGGGCAACACATATCAAACTAACGGTTATGGATGTACCTTGAGAGATAACAAACTACTTTTGGGTTTTCTAAATCGTTACTAAATCATTACCATACCAATCAAGCCTCTGACGAGTAACACATCCTAGATTATAGTCTGTATCTACTCAAGTACATAGTATTTATTAGCGAATTAATCCGTAAAATGACTGACTTATTATATCTTTCCCCCTTGACGGCAAACTATGGTGATATATTCGACTTAAAAACCATACCTTGTGTGGTCATGAGAACGTCACGTAGTGCAATGTTATCTGGGATAGAGAACAAACTCTAACTTTAAATGGGGCCAAGAAAAAGCTGTTGTATAATCGGTTGCGGTGAAAAGTAATAAATGAAAGTGCAAGACCAAGTGTACGCCTCCAATTTCAATAATCTGAACATAATATCTCCTTGTGGACTGTATCAAAATGCCGAGGATGAAATCGATACAAATGTTTCCAATTTTCCCTCAATTACCACGGTTAGGATATTCAATTCAGTATTTACGTTGCAAGAAAGGTAAAACAGATGAAACTTGAGAGGTTCGGGAGACCTTTTCTGTAGGGATATTCGACTACAATTAACATGTTAAGTGAGTGATGGGTAAAACCTGGCATTACTCTCTCGGGAAAAGACATTTTAGACATAGCATGTTGGTTAGCTCATGTAATAGTGCAATGTTATGTGTGCCAATAGAGACCATGTTGAGTCTTAAATCATTGGTAGTTATGGAACGGAAGCTTTTGGAAATGAATAAATATGAATTTTAATATCCCATCGTGCAAGCCTCTTGTATCTTTATGAAAATCTTGTGAAGTAGTATTATACCATTTCACAAGTAGTCGTATAATACCACTTCACAAGAAGAATTTTATGCGTGTCTACCTGAAATGCATATTATACCGTTGCAACTTTTAGTCACTCATCAAAAATATTACACATACACATATCTACTTTATCTATCTATCTACTTTATCTATCTATAGAAAAAAACTCACATATTTATCGTTCAGAATTTAGGAGTGACTCTGCTGAAACCAATGGTTATAGTTCATAATTAGCTGATCCAAAAGCTATCTGCGGACTCTATTACATAATATTGTTGGTTGGTAAGACTAGTACCGCCAACTCTATGTTTCCCACCAATTAAGCTGAAGGAGGTCAGCAATGTTGTTTCCTACATGTATTAAATCATATTATATTAGAGTGTCAGGTTATACACCTATCAGTTGTAAGACGCACCCTATGACCCCCGGGAGAGGTGCGTCGTGGGTGCGTCGTTTACCAAAATTTTTTGACGGAGGGTACGTCAGTGGCAGCCTTTGGTCCGTCAAAAAAATGACGGAGGGTGCGTCAAGGTCCGTCACTTTACATGGGTGCGTCACAGTGTACATCTGTTTACGAACAACAAAATACGACCTTTAAATATACGCTATAGGGCTACTATACCACATAACTCCTTAATACCGCCAACCAGGCTCCACTTTAATACCGCAAACATCACTCCGATATTTTATACCGCACGTTCTAAAATGCCTGAAATCACTCGATCATCAATACAAGAGTTTGGCAAACGAAAAAAACAAGGAACCGCAGTAGACCGAGAACCTTTCATTTTAAGAGAAGTGTCACGTATACAAGCATCTTCATGGTATAAGATAGGGGATCAGCATTGCGCTCTTCCGCACAAGCGCAGAACAATCTAAGAACACAGAGGTAGTAGGACAGGCCCCCGGAATTTAATTTGGTCGGGGATGTGCGACAGGAGATTCAAATAAAAAAACATAGGCCTACCCATTTCTAAAATGTGATTTTTTGAAAAAACGGTACCCATTTCTAAGGATTTTGCTTCATTTATAGACCCCGTTCGCAAATTATCTGGAAAATAGACCAAAATTTCGCATTCGCGAAAATACACCCATTTATATGATTTTCTTTGTGGAAAACTAGACCCAATCTTCGCAATTCGTGAAAATATACCCATTTGTAAGGATTTTAAAATAGAACCATCTGTAGCAAGTGGGGCAATTTTTTTATTTTTAGAGATTTTCCATCACAAAATCATACCCCATTATGTTTTTTTAAGCAAAAAGCGACTAAGCGGCACTACATGTAGCGCCACCGCTTAGGCGAGTACCCTCCCACCCCCCCCCCCCCCCCCCCCCGAAGAAAGGTCACACATAATTTGTCAATCAAGCTCACGGACGCAGACATCAAACAACAAAAAGTCGGGTATTAAAAGAGAGAAAAAAACTGGGAGATATTTGATTTGAACAAAACAAAACACTATTTTTAATAGAGCCCAGCCGCCCGGAAATAAGGCCAAATGGTGTTAAGGGTTGTTATTAACAACCCTTAACACCTGGCCTCGAATGTATATAAAATACATTCGAGGCCAGGCCCAGCTGAGAGAGCCGGGGCATCCCCTGTCCAGTGGCGGATACACCGTCCGGGGGAGGGGGGGTTGGCGGGCGCCCCTCGTAAAATTTGACAATATACCTTTTTTTGTGTACCACTGTACCTTTCATGTTGGGAACCTTTTACGATTTGGTACCAATTACAAAACAGTCTTGGTCACCCCCCCCCCCCCCCCCCCCCCACCCCGTAAATTTTAATCCTGGATCCGCCACTGTTGTCCCCATCACCGAAATCACCGAAATGAAATGACAGTCTCCGATATGACTGGTTATGACCACTCCCTTGATCACAGACCACAGCCCCCGGTACTCGGATTTGGTTTGGTCGGGTGGGGGGGGGGGGGGGGGGGGGGTGCCGCTGGAGATTCAAAACTCCTACCCTTTTAGGGTGTTTTTGGGAAAAAACGATACCCATTTTTAGGGGTTTTGCTTCATTTTAGACCCAATTTTCGCAAATTATCGGGAAAATAGACCTAATTTTTGCAAATTTTCGCGAAAATAGACACAAAAATCGCGAAAATAGACCCACTTGTAAAAAGTGACCCCATCATTAGGGATTTCCAGCACAAAATCATACTCTATGTTTAGGGATTTTGTGCCCAAAAAGCTACCCATTAGATAGAGCGGCACGCCCCCGTATACCATCT
This sequence comes from Ophiura sarsii, assembly GCA_035610835.1. Lineage (NCBI taxonomy): Eukaryota > Metazoa > Echinodermata > Ophiuroidea > Amphilepidida > Ophiuridae > Ophiura > Ophiura sarsii. The sequence continues at coordinate 5,248,732 of CM069444.1, forward strand.
TAGGCGAGTAACCCCCCCCCCCCGGGTCTTGGCCTGAGACTACTCTACCGGGGGAACCACTCGTAATCACCCGTGGCCGTGTTGTCCATGCAATTTTAGTCAAATTTAGGGGGCATCGCATGTGGATCATCAGGGGGGGGGCATATCTGACTATTTGTTTTAGTTTACAAAAGTTCACATCGAGTTTGTAATTTCATTTGGGGGGCATAACGGTGGGAGGGGGGAGCCCCGGGGGGACTTATCACAATAGCGGTACGTGTATGTTCCGCCTTTTTAGATGCCTTTTCTCGAAGTATATGGGTGATATTGATGATTAAATTAGAAATGTTTTTGGTATTTTTAAAGTGCTCCCTTCAATCCTTTGATGGTTTATAGAAGGTGTAATTTCCAATCCGAAGTTCAAATGTTTAAATACACTTTCGAGAACCCAATTTTGGTTATACACCGTTCGAGAACCCAATTTTCTATATACTTACCTTATTGCATAAGCGCAAGCCTACATGTATAACATAAAGGGATGAAGGATGCCCCGCCGCCCACCCCACCCCCAGTCCCCCACCCCCAGTCCCCCACCCCACCCCCACCTCCTGGTTACGCCACTGAACGGGTCGAAAGCAGAATGGGCAGAATGTTCTCGAAATTGTTTCATCCTCATCCTGACGTTTATGATAATCAGTTAAATATTTTATGAATTTTAGACCAGACCAGTCAGACATAACATTGTGCATATAAAAGTTCTCCTCTTGGTTCCGTCCATGGTCCATCCCGGTCCCGGTCCGGAGTCTATATAATTATTCGAGGGACAGGGTTGACAACATCGAATAAGGGCAAATCCCCCGTGAATTAAAAGTAGTTTCATTTCCAGTAGTCATCGTGTTTTATCCAGTTATAGTCAACGATTTCTGACGACGGGGTGCGTCGTCATGGTCCGTCAGAATCCACCAATGGTGCGTCCAAAAATTGACGGAGGGTGCGTATTTGGAAGGCAATGGTCCGTCGTTTTTTTGACACAGGGTGCGTCATGGTACATGATAAGTCGACGCACCTCGGTAAAGTGACGCACCACTCCCGGGGGTCATAGGGTGCGTCTTACAACTGATAGGTGTATTATTTCCAATGATATCATATACGAATATCACGTGTGGATATAACACTTATAAATACAGAAGAAGTAGATTGGCTCATCGAGGAATATTACGTTAATATGGGTAGATTTACTCCTCCAGTCAAATCGTCCGTCCATGTCCCGCTATTTGAAAGTTAAATCTAAGTGGAGCAACGACATCAGAAGATACAGATTAGTATGTTTATTCTCGTTTGCACGTAGTATGCTTAATTGAGAATATTTTAATTTCAAGCCTTATCGCACGGTCATTTGGTCATTTTTTAAACATTTAAACATTAAAACAATGGTTATAGTTCATAATTAGCTGATCCAAAAGCTATCTGCGGACTCTATTACATAATATTGTTGGAATTGAAGTAGGGAAGGTGATTCAAAAAATTAAACTTAGTGAAGGGTGAACGCAGCAGCAGGCGGATACGTTGTTTACAATATCAACCAGAGTATGTAGGACTATGCACGCTGCAAGCAACTTATTTCTAATCGTATGTGCATACGCCAGCGCCTCGTGTAGTATAATATGAAATACCACTAAACTTACAATCACATTTTGTCTGAAATTGTGTATTTTTTTTCTTTACAAAGAACTCGTTAGGATCCATTGGAGCAAGAACTGATCTCCCATTCAAACACACCCACTGACAATTATTAGTGCATCATTGATCATAATGCTCTTCGGGCTGACATAATGTCAACAATTGTGATTGACGGGGTAGAAAATTTTGATTGACAAAATCTTTGTCACAGCTTTGTGTAACCACAGTGTATAATTTAGAATGTAGGCTAGGCCTCACACAAAAAGCGTCGCGGGTAATTTGAGTACGGTGTCAACCGCCGCGCATGAACAAAGCCTTCTGCATACAGTAGCGAATTTGATCCGTAAAATGTGAGACTAGATTAGACTGGAAGGTATTTCTTCCATGCTATTTTTCGTATACTAGTAATAAAGCTATTGCGTGATGTAAATTATATTTGTCTTAACAACATAATGATGAAGACGATGATAATAGTAGGCTATCCCTTTTCAAGTCAAGGTAATATAGAAATTAAAGATATCCAAATTTGTATTATGAAAGGATAATGATTCATATTTGAGCTTTTCGTTTGTTTATATTATTAAGGAATCGATGCAAATATTGGGGGTTAGTATATATAAAGAGAAGCATTGCAAACATCAACAACAAACTTCATCAGAAGACATCTATCCACCGTCCTGAGCTGTACATACGCAGGCTCAGCAGCCTGAGCTCTCAATAACTAAAGCAGCACATCGAGCATGGTGAATTTATTGTCCATGATGTGTGGACACTCTGGTGTGGAAAAGTCTTGTGAATGTCTCTGTCACTTCACCGGAAATGACGTGTTCCCCACTTGGCCAGATCAAGGATCTCCAGATCAAGGATCTCCGTAGAAGTTCAGTGGTAAAAGTAACGTTTTCAAAATTAATTACTTGTAATGAAAAAATGAACACTAATTATTACTTAATGCTTGTTATACTTAAATGAATAATTCTAAATGTATGTCCACATTCTGATAAATGCCAAAAGATTTGAGACTCATCCATGGTCTACTAGCGCATAAACATTCATAACTACGTGATATACATACTGCACCATGTGAAAGTGTCCTTTCCCCAAAGGGTAATGTAATTTTCACCAGGCACGTTATATCTTAATTGTTGCAAATATCGTTACAGAAAAGGTTTTCCAAGCGTCTCAAGTTGCATATGCTTTACCTCTCTTACAACCTGTACAAAGATGTATAACGCAAATTCCGAATCCCCTAGCTGTAATTGAAGAAAAACTAGGAAATATTATTATCGATTTCATCCATCAGCATTTTGATATAGTCGACAAGGGGATCATGTGTGCATGGTTATTGAAATTTGATGCGTATAATTGGTCTTGCACTTTCATTTAACACTTCTCACCGCAACCGATTATACAGCAGCTTCTTCTAGGTCCCTTTGATATAGAATGCAGTTTTTGTGTTAATATACAAATAAACGATATTATGATTCCTACATTGTGTAAGTAAACGTGCCAAAATGAAGTCGATTTTCCATGGCTGAGATGACCTTTGAAGAGTAGCTCGTGCTGCGGCAGGGAGCAACGCTTTAAGGAAATTAAATGAAATTATGAGAATAATACTAAGCGTTTATTTTATTATCTAATGGATATTTTAAGTAAATGTAGGGAACAACCAGCAAAGTAACCATCATGGTGTTTTCGTAATACCTAATTATGTTTTACCAACCAAAGGTTACTGAAAAATACATGTAGAAAGTCAGTGACTATGTAAATCCATTTTCATAAACACGAGGTAGACATAAACTATAATGTGGGTTTATTTCTTCAGAGGCCTTTTCGTACATTTGCAGTAACGATTTGAGGACAATTCAAACTTAAGTACTTTATTATTTCACAAGCCACATCGATAACCTTTGCTTTTAACTTTTTGTCGTAGACAATCGATACACTAGAGAAACGATAAAAGGTATCTTCTCTCCACCGTTACGAAAATGCTATATGTGTCGTCATCTACTTAACCCATTAAACGATTCGGTTTAAGTAATCTCTTCTGGGTGGGTGTGCGTTTTGTTGTGAACCTTCATCTTCACAATGGTCAAACTATTTCACATTGAATATCATCAAGATTTGACGAAGATATTGGGTCGGACAGATTCCCAGTTTGTATGTGCTACATACCCCTTCCATATACATACTAAAAACCGAGCTAACAATCGAGTATAGACACATCCACGATTTCTTGAGCAACACCAGCATGCTTCACTTTTATCACATGACCACTGATTTCTGTCACCAGTGTCTACTGATTCACATTTACATGACATTGCAATGAGAGGCTTATAATGTTGTTAAACGAGGGTCTTTAAGAAAGTCCTGCTGCAACTAGAACAATTGATGTGACTTCAATTCAGTCCTTTTTTGTTATAGTTGATATTCACCTTCTGTTCATATCCGTGGCCAAGATTCCTCTCTGTACCATGTATTTATGAAGGTGGAAGTCGACGATCTCCAGCTGTTAGTTACTTTTATGTTTCGCACTGTTTATTTTGGGGAACATTCCTGTTGGTACTGTAGTGGTGCTAAGCATGCTACACAAGAACTCTTAAAAATTCACACATACTTGTCACATTCACTTGATATTTTTTAAAAGAAACCAGTGTACCGATAATAGTAGGGACTGCTCAGGAATATAGCTACAAGACAAACCGAAGTCAATCAAATAAATATAAGCACCGCAACACGTAGACGCAACTCCTTGAGCAAATCATGGTTGGGGGATAGCCTACATGTCGAGCCTGGATACAAATAGTGAAATGTTACGATACAAAGAATAGTGATGATACAGGACAGGTGTAATGCCAGAGTACTTAAGATGAAGGTGCATCAGCAATGGAACGGCTGAATGCGCACTGATTAGTTCAATCGCATTTACACTCAGAGCTTTAACAGTGGGCAACTAAACAATATGTCACTCTGGGGAAACTAACCAAGTGAAGCGTAATTACCATCAGCAAGATCTATTGAGCGTGGAATAATGCGGAAATCTAGACGCCGTTGTGAGAAAGCAGACTGTTCCCCATCTCTGAGTATCATAGCTTCCATAGACTATACGGAATAAGCGGACGACTTTGTAAACACAGTTTAAACACAGTACTGATGCGCGCGCTATCAAACACGTACATGACATCATAGGACTCTAAAGCCAATTCGCGACATTGGCGCTACATTGGTCAAAAAATTCAGTCGTTTTAAAAGAAGGTGTCCGCCAAGCACAACATTGTGCAGTATATGTTTAAAAAATAATGGTCTAGCCCAAATCCCGTAGTTATAATTCCCTTCAATACCATTATTACTTTTCCCAAAATAATCACATTTCCCCAATCTTATGTTTTCAGAAAAAGTGGCACTTTTCAAGATCCTATACGAGTTTGTTTGCCTAACTCCACACACTATAAAACGTTTTGAGAGAATGAAACACTTTTTAACGATACAGGGAAGCTAGTGACGTGAATGATGGACACTATTGGCTAGTCATGCATGAAACAAATCATTTTATTATATCAAGTACGGAATAAAACACCTCAAACAAGTATTGTACATGATATATGATAATGTACATGATTGGACAATAATTGTCGAATACAGTTAGTAGAATACAATAAGTTGAAAGCCGTAATTTAAAATCAATCTTCAGTTGACTAGTTGACCTACTTGATATCAATCCAGAGATATTATATCAGTTAAGCTATACATGACCCGTTGATAATTCATCAACGCACATATTTTCGTCTAAATAAGAATTTGAAATGAAAGGGAAACAAACGTACCGATATTACGATTCAAGAGCTATCTAATTCGAGCTTTACTTGGAGACTCAAAGTACACCAAAACCAGTAGAACACAGTAGGCTGCATCGCGAAAGTTCGAATGTATCTCTCAATTATCTATGTTTACAACTTTAGGTGTTGACACATGTCATCTTATAAGAAATTAACTGCTGAGAAAGCATATGTAGGAGGAACACAGTTAATTGTCAACATAAGAATGCTGCAAGTTATTCAGTTAATCATATTACAACACTAGCAATAACATATGTTTCGTGTTGAATAATGTAGGATTCGGAGAATGAAAATAAGAAGACAATAAGAGAAAAGAAAAACATTGTACATTAGGATGTTTTTTTGCAAAACAGAATCAACACACCATCAAAACATCCAAAGGATATTATTGTAAATATAAATTGAAGCTTTGATTTGTTGCTACTCCTCGTAATACTGTCACACTGTTATTTATTATTCAAATTTAAGAAAATGTTCGGCAGAATGATTAATCATTTAGAACGCTAATATACACGCAGGTCTAAGTACTCTGTTTATATCCACTCCCTTGCAACTACAAACACACATTTGTTGCAAAAACGCACGACTTTTCGTGAGTAAATATGTTAGAAGTGACTTGATGATCATTTCTAATACGTGTTTCTCAATAGATGTACATCAATTTAAGTCAGCACTGTATGTTTATGGCATGAAACACAAGCAGAACTGGGTTATTTGCACCTAATAAACACAATCAGGAATATACCATAAATTGCTCACGGGACTGATATAATGTAATTCAAAGTTTGACTGATGAATGTAATTAACAGTTTATGTGGAAGAGGTGGAACTTTTTGATTGACCCGCGTATTAAAAGCAGTATTCATGTATGCAACTTGTTTATATATTGAAAATTGAAAACATATACGCTAGGGCTAGGCCATATTATGAAAAGCTTCACAAGTAATCTGAGTATAGTGTCAACCGTGAATGAACAAAGCCTTCCGTATACAATAACCAATTTGATCCGTTGCTGGATGAGATTAGATTGGAAAGCATTTGTTACATGTTTCCTTGCATGTTCTATCAGTCTCATATACGATCACTGTGATGATCAAAACGAGGACAAAAATCACATATAAAGTCAGGGTGATATGAAATTATGATGAACATTACTTGCGGCTTGTTGTCACCAAATCATGGTACGATTACGCACTTTCTTTGTAGTAAAATGACTGCCGAATCGAGTTCTTTACTGAAGGGACATACAAAGAGGGAAGCATGATTGTTCTTTGAATTTAATTACACAAGAATATATTAAATTATCTTTATATCATTAAAAATAAGTACACGATAGTGCAATATATCATAAAGCAAGAAGTCGAAATCCTCTACAATTGTACCTCCGCACACAGATCAAAATTCTTATTGCCCAATATGGAACATTAGCAATAACAAACTTAAAATATATGTACCTGAAAAATATTACATACATGTAAAATACATGAGATAAATCACTAGTATACAACACTGAAATCTATTGAATAAATTCAAAAACTTCAGGGGTATCTATAGCGTTATGTAACCTTAATTTGCAGTCACTGTTTGTTACAAATTAATCACCTACAAGCCCGACAAGCCTTCGTTTGTAACTTGAGTAGCAGCCGACTCGAAACCTTAATAGTTGTACGTGAAGTCACACTTTACAAGGCGTGTGTCTAGTCACCTTAATCAAATCGCCGCAGTTGTATATATCTATATGTGTGTGCGTTTAAGTATCGGGTTATATAACTAATTCATTACTGAATTATAAATTGTTTTTTAATGATATATAATGTCTGCATTTTGGCATTGAGGTTGTATACACTTGAAGTTCTTGACTATAGCTATATATATTTCAGGTTTGTATTGCGGTTTCCCGGTTATTTAAGATTTACTTTCGATCAGTTAGGTTGATGGCGATACGGGTGGCACAATCATATTTGATCAAATGCCGAAATGTCAGCAATCCAGTTAAATTTTAAAAAAGTAAGCGACGTTTACTCTTTTACCAAATTCTCCACACATGTATTTGGGGCAAGCAGTCAAACGTAACACGGTGATTGCAGATAACGATCATTTGGAAATTCATTTCCAAATTTATAACCTATCGTCTGAATTAATGCCAATGATTTGAGACTCATCCACAGTCTACTAGCACAAAACACTTGCATACGTGGTCTACATACTACGCCTGAAACATGTTTAAGTGTCCTTTTCCCAAAAGGGTAATGCAATTTTCACCAGGTACTCCCGTTCACTCAGCTACATGTGCCCATGCAGCCACCTTTCCCGATCGGGCAAATTGGTTTTTAAAGACATTAAGTAGCAATTAGCTTAGCACACTTTACTTGATGGCTACCAATTACACACATTGTTTATGCAAACTAAGGAAGATTCTACTTCGTGTTTTACTTCAACGAACCATTCTAAAATTCATTTCCAAATTTATAACCTATCGTCTGAATTAATGCCAATGATTTGAGACTCATCCACGGTCTACTAGCACAAAACACTTGCATACGTGGTCTACATACTACGCCATAAACATGTTTAAGTGTCCTTTTTCCCAAAAGGGTAATGCAATTTTCACCAGGTACTTTATATCTTAATTGTTGCAAATATCGTTACAGAAACGGTGTTCCAAACGTCTCAAGTTGCATATTGTGTGTTAAATCTCTTGCAAAGATGTATAATGCAAATACCGAATGCCCTAGCCGTAATTGATGAAAAATGAGAAATATTATTATCGATTTCATGCTCAGCATTTTGATATAGTCGACAATGGGATCGTGTATGCAGGTTATTGAAATTGGAGGCGTATAATTGGTCTTGCACTTTCATTTAACACTATTCACTGCAAACTATTTTACTGCAGCTTCTTCTTGGTCCCTTTGATATAGAATACCGTTTTTGTGTTAATATGAAATTCATCGATAGTTTTTTTAAGTAGTGTAAGCAAACACACCAAAATTAAGCAAATTGTCCATGGCTAAGATAACTTATTACTGAGGGGTGTAGTCATCTGAGACGATATTCGTCTCAGGTAGTCAGAGCTGCAGAAAGGGCGGGCACCGCTCTGATCAAGAAATTGCATGAAATTACGAGGACAATTACTAGGCTTTCTTATATATACAACCAAATGGATATTTTAATTGGACTTCCGGAGAAAATCTGGTGTAATGTAGTAAGCTACCACCAGTGTAACCATGTTTATAGTCTTATTTAATATCACAATATTCAGGAGGTCCCGGGTTCAAATCCCGACGAATATTGCATTTGTTTATGTATTATTGTCACTCGTGAACTTAATAGCTTAGATTTCATAATACCAAAAAAGGACACTAAATAATAAAGGTAGTAAGTCAGTCATTTTCAGTGGCTACTTTTAAAATCCATTTATTCTTCAAAAACACTATACTTTAGAAGAAACAAACTATATGTTTTCTTCAGAGGCCTTCTCAGCTCATTATGTGTAGTTACGATTTGGAAAAATACAAGGTACTTTTTTATCTTAAGGCACATCAATAAATTTACTTTGAACTTGTTTTGTCGTAGAAATAATCGATACACTAGAGAAACGATAACAGGTATCTTCTCTCCACCGTTAATAAAATCCAATATGTGTCGTCATCTACTTAAACCCAGTCAACGATTCAGTTTAAGCCATCTCCTCTGAGCGTGCATTTTCCTGTGAATCTTCATCTTCATCTTCGCATTGGTCAAAACATGTCGCTATCACATTAAATATCACTTAAAGATATTTCGCAGTTATTTGGCGGAGGGGGTGGGGGTACTTGGTTGGAAGAATCCTCTGTAGGTGAATGCTACATAATGAAACGCTTGCTATCAAACACCCTGTTTCCTTGGAGATTCAAAAATACTTTTACACACGCAATTAAGCCTTCTAAAAAGTGTATTAATATATCTGTAATTAATCAAATGAAATTAAGTAGTTGGTCAATGATTAAATATATACGAATGCGATTGATAGATATATAGATTATTTGAATACTAAAATTGGTATATTTTTTTTAAAATACCCCTACCTAGGGTGTGTATAAAACACAGACCTTAGACAAATGAGTTACTGCCAATCCCTACAAAGTTTGCTGTATACATGCATATTTATAGGGCACTGGGAGATACGGATTGATCCGGATTCCTGGAAATCAGGTTTTTTGCACCTACGTAGGCATATACTATAGACCTAACTACCATCTGAAACCGTTTATCTAAATTCGCCGTCCAGCATGTAACATATCACGATTTGGTCATTTCGATGTAGATCACATCGAAATTATCAGCACCACTCGCCACATAAATTGCTTCAACCAAATTTCTATCTAGCTCCATCATTCAACCCTTTTCCCATAAATTCTTACACCTCTGGGTTCCTTTGTACCTTATCTATTAAAACACTTATTTTTTCAAAAATTCTTGGCCCTTTAATGTATATGTATGATTCCATAACATAACTAACAATAACTTGAAAGCCGTAATTTATAGAATCTTCAGTTGACCTACTCGATATAATATCAGTAAAGATACATATGACCACTTTCCTTTGTTAATCCATCAACGTACATATTATAGCCTATATAAGAATAATACGCTTCAAGAACTATCTGATTCGAGCTCTACTTGGAGACTTAAAGTACACACCAACCTGTAGAACACGATAGGCTGCATCATGAAAGTGCTAGTGTATCTCAATTATTCATTTATACCCTGGCAAGATGTCACTTTAGGTGTTGAAAAATGCCATCTTATACAAAATGTCGGTAAAGAGAACGGCTGAGAAAGCACATGTGGGAGGAACATAGTTGTCAACGTAAAAATGCTACAAAGCATTTAGTTAAGCATATTACAGCAGCAATACAATTTGATTCCTGTAAAATAATGTAGGATTCTAGTGTTTAATGTTAACATAACACAATTCCATACAATGGAACTTTAATGGTACTTTGTTAATTCTTCAATATTTTGCAAATATACAAAGAAAATAGAAAAAAAACACCAAAAAACCAGAAACACAAATATTTCTATGGATTTATATATTAATCTGTCTACACCTGTGTTCTCTGTACCAATATACATTTGAAGCATGAAAAATGGTACAAATTATAGAACAATCTCGTATATTGTTTCCTCGTGCCATATACCTCATGATGTGTTTGGCAAATTAGAATATCAACACACCATCAAAACATCCAAATGATATCATTCATTACAAATACAAATGGAAGCTAGCGATTTGTTGCTACTCCTCGTAATTCATATATCTCATAATTATTATTGGATCTTCCATTTAAAAAAAAAGTTCGGTAGAATTAGAGGTTAAATACTGTGTACTGGCTGTGTTGAGGTAATTGTGGAAAATCAAAACAAATGGTTTCAGGTCCAAGGAATTTTCCCGAGGGGCGAAGCCCCGATGGAAATTCCGCGCACCTGAAACCATTTGTTTTGATGTTTCACAACTACCGAAAATTAGCCAGTACAAAGTATTTAACCTTATTCATTATAAAATATAATTTTGAAAGAGATTAAAATAACTAATTTTGAAAGAGATTCTAAGATTTAGTAAACATTTGATGTTCTTCCCTGTGGTAATAGTGAATCAATCCATCCGGGGGATCCTCCAACCTCCAAATAAGGTCATATGAATATTGATGAGAAATGTCATTTACGAATTAGCCAATCAAATGATAATCGTCCGACTGTTGTCAGGGAAGAAGCCGTCGTAAAATGTTAAACTGATTCAGGGGCCCGAGTAATTCCCTGCCTCTAAAACGATTCAAATTAAAGTCAAGGACGAAAATAAATGCGAATTATGTTTATAAATTCTGTGAATGTGACCAAAGAAGGGTTGATTCTTTATCAAAAAACATGTATAGATGATTTGAATATTATATTCTCCGTCAGTTCTTTGTTGACAAATGCCTAGGCTTTCCTTCACCAAGCAGGTAAGTTTGGTTAGGCCTAGCGAAATGTATAAAGCAGAACAGAAAGGCATTGCATTGCACTCCATTTCTAAAATAGGCCTAGATTTCTAAATCAAATCGTCAACTGATCTCGGCCTGATTCCCTCCTGATTCTGATTCTGATTTTAGGGATTAAAATCGTGTCAGTGCATCAACACTTCTCTCTTAAATCCCTGCAAATCGTGGTGTGCTTTGGCTTTGTTTTAAACAAAATCTACAGACAAAATCAATTATTATACTATTTAGCTGCACTTCTGTATTCGAATTATTTTTCGGACTTCTACTCTCTGCTTCACGTTCGCTAATTTAATTTTAATTGTACAGACTATCGTCATCATTAGTGGTGACTGTCCGGGTAAATCGTCTCCCGGAATCGTCGTAATCCGAAAGTCATGATCAATGTATGACATTCAGTTTGAGTTGAGGGCCTCAGCCGGGGCCTAGGCATATACCGACACAAATTTAAGCTTATTAATATTACTTACGGTTGACACTGCGACCGCCCATCATCATATCAGAATGTGAATTACATGAATTAAGGCCCAAGTTCAAGTTAATAATTGCAGAAGCAACAAACAAATCAGCATATACTAAGCACCAAGTACAACAACTGCACCGACGAGTGACGATACTACGTGACGATACATAACTTTAATTAAATATAAGCTTTCTTATATTGGACAAAAGCAGAAACATGGGAAATCTTCAGTGAAAATTTAGGTCATTTGGCGCTGTTACACCACTGTCAAGGTACAACAAATGTAGGTCTAAGCATGCTGCTCTCTAGCTGTTTCTCGAGATCCGGATTGTATCGCCATTTTAAAATCAGCACAAACGTTAGTTGCAAAATAAACAGGTTCAGGGCCAGTGATGTTGGGAGTGATGTGCGCGATGCCATATGAGTCGTGATGCTTGTGCCAAATAAGGTTCGCGCGGCGGTCAACTGTTGTGTTTCAGATTGTGAGACATTTTATTGGGACACATCTTACATACATATTCATGAGGTAATGAATGATTGATCAATTTTAACGCCAATGTGTTGTGTCCAATTGCATACACGTAGTTCTAAGTACTGTGTCTATATCAGGCTTTCTCAACTAGATTAACTGATGCGCCACATTTTAGTAATCAACTTGTTGAAGCTCTACTGGTCACATTTTTTAGAATTTACAATGGCAAAATTCCCTTCACAAAATATTTTAACATGTATGTAGGCAACATACTCTTTTGAGGGCGCAGCGCGCGAAAAATTGCTGACTTTATACATCTGACCGTCATAGGCCTATGACATCTGGCTATATCATGATATGATTTCTTTCTTTTTAAACAAATTTTAACCACTCTCGCGCCACTTAGGATGCCTTGATGCGCCACAAGTGGCGCGCGCGCCACCATTTGAGAATGCCTGGTCTATATCCTCTCCATTGCAACTACAAACACATCCCTCTTACAAAACACGCACGACTCTTCGTGATCAAATGTGTTAAAAGGGACTCGATGATTGTTCGTAATACGTGTTTCTCAATAGATGTACATCGATTTAATTCATAACTGGGTTATTTAAATGTCTTATAATGTTTAGCTAAACATTCGAACAGTTGTAAACACATGGAATAGTTTTATCAGGAATTAAGAAGAACATTTTAAGAGAATTCCAAGTCGGAAACTTACTTTTTCCATACGGGTTTCGACAACGAATCTGTTGTCTTCCTCATTTGATTGTGCTTGATCCAGAGCTAGTGTTTCGAAACATCGGATGTTAATAATGACGCCCTCTGTCGTAAATGTGACTGACTCGGTACGCCCCCTCGTCGCCATTCATGGTGTGTGCCTCCTCTCCTCCGAATCCAAATGGATTCATTCACGTATCCATATTGTGTTTTTAGTCTCATCTCTGGCAATGATCTTTGACTCCTCCCATTGTATTAGCTGGATTATAATACATTTACCAGACAATGTTTGGTGAGGCATCTTGTACAATATGCAAAAATGTCATGACATGATGCACAAGATGACTGTACTGACTGCTAGTTTTAGTATGTTTCGAGAAGAAGAAACAAGAGCTCCAGTTTTTTTGTCATGATTGACATATGGAGAGTTTCTGCAAAAGACATTTCTGAAAATGTATGACGTCATCTAAATGCTGAATTTTGATAGGTCGATTGCATTTTCAGTGCTAACATAAATATCTGTCTAGCCTGTGTCTGAAAGGCAAAATTGCTGGTTAAGGGTTTTAGAATGAAAACATTCTTGAAAATGTATGACGTCATCAAAATTCTCAAATGTAATTGGTCGGTTGAATTCCCGGGTTGAAATTGAGTGCTTATCTGAATATCTGTCTTTGATTGCAAGACAACATTGCCCTTTAAAGGGTTTCTGGAGTCGCAAAATTCAATGACGACCTTCTTAAAAGTGTACGATATCATCCAAATGCTGCATTTCGATTACTCGGTTTATTTTTGATTACAGGGCTAAAGTTAACTACATGTATATAAAAAGGTTGAAAAGCGTACTCAAAATTCCAATATTTAGTGTTCTAGCGCAGAAGAAGAAAAAACGTTCTAGCGACTTAAATCAACATAGAACACCAACAATATATTGACTACATTCAGAACAAAACATTTCAAGGGTATTTTGTAGCTTGCTTTGACTGTAATTTGCAGTCACTGTTTGTTAAAATACTTGCGGCTATCATCATTATAATAAATAATCACCCGTAAGCGCGACAAGGCTTCATTTGTAACTTGAGTAGCAGACGATTTGCTCGAAACCTTAATAGTTTTCCTTGAAATCACGCTAGGTTTACCAGACGTGTGTCTAGTTTTAATTAGGGTTCAAGATGCATCGCTGGTGTCACTTTCACTATAATAAAATCCCCGCAGTTGTATATAGCTCTTCTAGCTAAAGCTAATCTTTGTGTGCGTTTGAGTATCGGGTTATATAACTAATTCATTACGGAATTAGAAATTGTGTTTCAATGATATATGATGTCTGCATTTTTACATTGAGGTAATGTATACAAAGGTATCACTTCGAGTTCTTGGCTGTAGCTAGATTTCAAGTTTGTATTGCGGTTTTCCAATTATTTAAGATTTACTTTCGATCGGTTTCCAGTTTGATGGCGTTAAGGGTGACACAATCGTATTTGATCAAATGCCGAAATGTCAACTATATGTTTACTCTTTAACCAAATTCACGACGCTTGTTTCCTCGATCGCGCATAATAACACGCATTCCGTTACAGCTTTTCGTAAGCTTTTGCCTAAAGCTATTCTGTTCTTTACACGTAGAAATGTTGGTGTTTGATATTCATGAGCGTTGAAATGAATTGCATATCTACATTTTATGCAGGGATAAAATGGTAATGTTATCATTATGTAGCTTCTGAGTGGAGGTCATATTGGTCCACACGGATTCAGTGTTCATTACTTTAACGTTGCTGACCTCTGGGAGATTCTTGACCAAAATACAAGTCCAAATTGATTTTAGTTTGGAGATTGCTAAGTTTCCTCCATAAAACGCACTCATCAAGTGTGTCAGGTTATTGATTTTGCCATGGTTTTAAAGGGTTGAAAATAGATTGTTTGCTAGCGAACAATCTATTTTCACTCTATTTTCACTCTAAAACCATGATTTTGAAGTAATTAGGAATCGTATCGCTCTGTTACTTAGAACATACTCATGATTTATGAACAGAAATATAAATCTGCAAGAAAATCTACTTTCTAAAAAATCATGAATAGAGGGCGCCCCCTGGAAAAGTTCACATAATATGCCTTTAAGATAACTAAACTTAGTGGTGCATAACGTTTTTAAAACTAACATTTGCTTTAAAGAGACAATTTGTAGAACTTTTACCGGAACAAATACATGCTATTTAATGTATGGGCAACACTTCGACTGTAAACGATTCAAGATAATTACAATACGAACTAAGCTAAGTATCAACATGGATACTTTTCGAAATAATTCATGAGGGATATCGTTGTTCCGTGTGTATAAGTTATCGCTATAGGAAGGTGTTATATAAGGAACTGCGAATCCATGAGGAGGTATAATCGATCCATAAATCCGTCGATAATATCCATCGTTGCTGCTCATCGTTATGCAGTAGCAACAGTTTTGATTCTCGAATGTATCGTACTCTCCGTGAAAAATATCGCTTTTTAAGGTAATGATAATCACTCGTAGGGATTTGTCTTTCGGATTATTTAGACAAGTTATGTCAATGCCTTTTGCCGTATATGTTTCAATTAGATTTTCAGTAAATGAAATAGTGTAAAGTGAAAATATTGTCGATAAGAATACAACCCATAGTTTTACTTTTCAAGTTTAGTCGACAGTGATAAAAGGTAAACTTTAATATTTACCGCCAGAATAAATATCAGGTGACACCAAAATACTTATTACTTTCCACAGTTGGCTGTAGATGATACTTCCAACATTTCCCAAAATGTTTCAAAAATGTCAACATTTTTTAATTTTGTCACCATATTTTGAATCACTATGAATAAATACAAACATACCTAGTATTGGTTCAGTACTTCTTGTTCTAAGACTTTCAAAGGGAAATGTTTCTGACTAAATCTATTTTTTATTAAGTAAGACGAAAACCAATCGACAAAGAGGAAGACACTTAATGGAAGGCATTTCAATATTCGAATCCTTTAATAGTACTTTTGCACAAAGCAGAGTAATGCTCTATACAATACTTGTGAATAAGTTAGACATCCTTCGGACCACTTCTATCCAAGTGCAGGTCTCAAACGGGGTTTATAGCAAATTTTCAAAAATATCTGTCTGTAACGAAAGACCGATTTGGAAAGAAGAAATCAAAGTTGCCTTGAAGTAGAAACAATCACATGTATGTATTCACGTTGTTGAGTTTACCATGCTTGGTATTTACAAGCAACCTCAGCAATATTTCGTTATCTCTTTACACGGTAACATTTTCAGACGATATACAATTAGTTTTATACATAATCGTTACAATAGGAAATGAACTGACACCATGTGCTATCTCTGTATATTAAGATTTATTTGCAGTATTATCAATTTATACGAAAATGAGACTAGCCAAAATTTAATTTTATAAAGTCATTACCCTATAAGTCACCAGATATCTTAAATGCTGCGTATATATAAAATAGGCAAATCATGTCACTGACACCGGGATTTGGAAATTTCAATTATTGGAAATTACTGGTAGCCAACCAGAAAGTACTGGTTGGTAGCCTCATCATCATCATCATCATCCTATATTGTGCAGAAACATCTGATAATGAGTATACTCACACAATTGTTGGCATACAAAATGTATATACAATTACCAATATTGGTGCGGAGCCATGACTATATATGAACTGGACGTCGCAGACCCTGATCTTGAAGACGTCTAGTGATGGAGAGTCCACGACTTGCTGGGGCAGTATATTCCACAGGCGGATGGTGTCAGGAAAATATGAGCCTTTCATCAAGTTGGTGCGGTGGTGGGATGGTGAATTTCAAGTTGTTGTCTCTTGTCATTCTGTTGATTGGGGTGAGTTGATCATCAGGGATGTATAATGAGCTTGTTGGTATTACGGTACATCATGGTACATTTAGCGACTGCTCTTCGTTGTTGGAGAGAGTTCCACCCTAGGTGATTGAGCATGTTGGTGACGTTAGTATTTTCACGTGAGTAGTTGTTCATGACGTACCGTGCTGCACTACGCTGGGTTGGTTCAACTTTGGCGGTTCCTTTCTTGTAGATGGGGAACATACACAACTGGCATACTCTGTGATCGGGTTTTGACTTCATGTGGGCAGGTGCCAAAGTTGCAACGGAGAAAGCCAAGGGCTCTTACCTTTCTTGGTGATGTTATATATGTGATTGTTCCAGGAGAGGTTGTTGGTTATCTCAACTCCCACTTATTTGGCTGACGAAACTACTTCAAGCGGGTGGCCGTGGATAGAATAGGCGAATGTTACCCTGATTTCCCTGGATTTCAACGCTTGGTGATGTTGAGTACTTGGCATTTCTCAGGATGGAATTCCATGAGCCACTGTCTTTCCCATTTCTGAAGTGCGTCTAGATCATGTTGGAGTTGGATAGCGTCGTCTGTGTTCTTGATCATACGATATACCACGCTGTGATTGTCGCATATAAAAGGTTAAACATGTGTAGTGTCCTATACTTATCTATTTTAAGGATTTCAAGGGTAGATCTTATAATCATCCATGCACGCCAAACAGTCAACATATTTGTGATGTGTTAACTCTACCAATTTGTTTTTAAGTAACTCTAGTTTATCCAATCACAGCTTATTTATATTTGAGTTTCAGCCAATCGCAATATGGCTATGATATCATTTTTTTATTCTAATGACATGATATTTGGGGCAGTCATCTTCTGACCATCAAAAGGTTAAGACCTATAAGGTTTTGGTAGTTCCTCATTCTGTTACTACACTGCTGGAAATTAATAATGCAGATTGATTTAAAGTGATACAATGTTACAGATGAGATAGAATGCAACTAAATAAATCTATGGTGATTTAGTCTGGAGTTTGTGTTTATATGCCACTGCCAGAGAGAATAATGTAAAGTTTATTTACAAAGGATTCATGTCCGTTTTTAAAAGATAATGGTTTATCTAACATCTAGAACTGTAACAGTAACAACTAGAACTGTAACAACTAGAACTGTAACAACTAGAACTGTAACAACTAACTGTTGGAGCGACTGTTGGCAATAACCCCACAGAAATAACAACCCTAGGAGGTCCCACAACAAGGAGGAACAACATTACAAATAGATCGAACTTTCGCGAACTTGATGACGACGGTACCGTGAGTGTTTACATGTATGCAGCACAACGAAGTATACGAACGCGTGCGCAAGAGCTCTGGGTGTACAATTCATTGGGATAATATTATTGTATAACTGTATGTATGATTAATCTGGTCATATGAAACATTGTGTATTGTTATTGTATATACTGTTATTGTCATTATTGGTTCAAGAAATAATCATGATAAATAAATTGTGAAATCTATTTACTGTCTTTTTTATCTTCTTGAATACGAATTCAGCACAACAGCTTAGTTAACATGCCACACTGTGCCTATTCCATCTAGCACGTGACAGTGATCCGCAAATAGTCTGACATGAGTATCGGCAGAATTGCAGGCAGGCAGGTCATCAATGTAGGTCAGGAATACAAATGGGCCGAGTACTGTGCCCTGGGGCACTCCAGATGAAACAGGAGGTTTCTCTGATGATTCGCCATGTAGAACAACTTTCTGGACTCGACCTTGGAGGATGTTTATCTTCTTGAATACGAATTCAGCACAACAGCTTAGTTAACATGCCACACTGTGCCTATTCCATCTTGCACGTGACAATTGGGGGCTCGTCCGGGAACTAAAGACAAAGGCTGTTGACGAGTTCATGTTCAATTAGAACAAAAGACTTCACAAAACAAAACAAAATCAAATATTTTAGATTTCTTTTTTCAAATCTGAATTTATTTGTTTTTGTATTGAAATTCATATATTGTTTTGTCAACTATTATACCCATGCAATTGGTACATTAATCAATAATCAACATCGTTTCATGGTTGCATTCTACTCTTAATGTTATAAACATTGTTTGGTTTTTATATATTTTGTACTTCAAATTGCGCTTTCCAATTGCTGCGTGTCTAATTACATCACACCAACATGGATCTAGAGAAATTAGCTAATCCAGGCAAACAGCTTGGTCATACTGGGGATAAGTTGCAACAATTTATTGATCTTGAGAGATCAAGAGATAGGGATGAAAGGGCTAGGCAAAGGGAGGAAGTTAGGGAACGTTTGGCGTATGAAAAAGAACTTGTTGAAATGCAGTTGCAATTGGAATCCATGAAAAAGGAATCCGCTGCTGAAGGTCTTACTGAACAAATGCATTCTCGTGCTCCTGCCCCTAGGCTTCCCGAATTTAAAGAAGGTACAGATATACATATTTACAGCGATTTGAACGTTACGCTGATGCACAGGGTTGGAAAAAGAGAGATTGGGCTGTAAACCTTAGTGCTCTTATACAGGGCAAAGGTGTTAGCACTTACAATAGGCTTTCACCCACAGATGCAAATAATTATGACATCCTAAAGCCTGAACTACTAAAGGCATATCATCTTACTGAAGATGGTTTCAGAGAGAAAATGAGATCAGCAAAACCCGAATCAAATGAAAGTGCCAATCAATTCCTTGCCCGAATTAGTGATTATTTGGATAGGTGGATTGATTTGTCTGAATCTCAGAAGAATTTTAAAGGCATTGTTGATTTGCTATTAAGGGAACAGTTTATTACTTCATGTAGTAAAGACATGGCCATTTTTATCAAAGAAAGACATCCTAAAGATGTTAAAGAAATGGCAGTTATTGCGTCACAATACATTGATGCTAGAGGTGGTTGGGGATTGGGTTCCACAAATAAAACCAGTCACCATAAAGGTCAACCTGGTAAGAAACACAGTCCTAATCCTAGTCACCATGTAAACAATAGTAAAGTGTCTACAACAGACACACCAGGCGTAAGTGTTTTATATGTGATAAAGTAGGGCACATAGCTAGGCATTGTAGAAATCGTTCAAAGATTCTCAAGGCAGCTGGTTTAGAGGTGAACGACGAGACTGAACAGAAGGAAGAAACAAGAGACCATGGTCAGGATAGTCGTAAGCATAGGTATACAGGTAAACAAAAAGGTGGTTCAAATTTTAAACCTGTATGTTCTGCATGTACGTGTGAAGATTGTCTCAACAAAGACATAGGTGGTAACTGTATGATACTAGATAAGGATTTTCAAGGTGATAATTCTGAGAAAGGTTTTCTTACTTTGCCATGTGGTCACAAATTGCCTATCATGAGTGCTGCTTGTAGTTCACGTAGTGTTCACAGAATGCCAGTTTCCAAAGGTCTTGTGGATGGTCATCTTGTTAATGTCTTACGGGATAGTGGATGCAGTAGTGTTGTTGTACGGAGAAATCTAGTGTCATCTAGTCAGTTTACGGGTGAATTGAAGACTTGTGTCCTCATAGATGGAACAGTGAGGAGGGTACCTATCGCAGTCATCAATGTAGACACACCCTATTTCGTAGGCGAGGTCACTGCACTATGCATGAATAATCCTGTATACGACTTGATTATTGGGAATATAGAAGAGGTTCGAGATCCTTCTAACCCCAATTTGAATTGGAGGGATAATCGTGGTGTCCAACATCCAGATGTAATTGGAGCTGTAGAGACGAGACATCAGAAGTTAGCTAAAGAGAAGGAGCTGAAAGAACTTAGAGTACCAAAGGCTATGAAGGAAATTGTTACCGCAGATATTCTTCGCAAGGCGCAAGAAGGTGACAGTACTCTGGACAAGTTCAGAGAGTTGGCCCTTTCTGGTGAAAGTAAAGTAACTAGAAATGGTGGTTGTTCTAAGTTCTATCTGCAGAAAGGTATTCTGTTCCGAGAATTTTAGTCCCCACATGTTAACTTTGGTGAGAAACTTAAGCAGGTTGTAGTCCCTGTGCAGTTCCGTACACAAGTGATGAAGTTGGCACATGATTCTATCTTGGGAGGTCACCAAGGCATCCAGAAAACAACAGATAAAGTAACCAGTAACTTCTTCTGGCCAGGTGTATCAGCTGATATTACGCGGTACTGCAGATCGTGTGATATTTGCCAACGTACACTACCGAGAGGACGAGTAAGCAAAGTACCACTTGGAAGCATGCCTGTTATTGAAACTCCATTTCAGCGTGTAGCTATTGACTTGGTAGGTCCTATCCATCCCTGCACAGAGAGTGGGAAAAGGTATATACTTACCATTGTAGACTATGCCACACGCTATCCAGAGGCTGTTCCTCTACGCAACATTGATACCAAATCCGTAGCAGAAGCTCTTTTAGATGTTTATTCCAGAGTAGGATTCCCACGGGAAGTCTTATCGGACAACGGTTTGCAGTTCACATCAGACGTCATGAGGGAAGTAAGCAGACTTCTTTCCATCAAGCAACTAACTACAACCCCATATCATCCTGCATGTAATGGTCTAGTAGAACGTTTCAATGGAACCATGAAATTAATGCTGAAGAAACTGTGTGAAGAGCGTCCTCAAGATTGGGATAGATATGTGAATGCGCTGCTCTTTGCGTATCGAGAAACACTACAAGCTAGCACTGGCTTTTCTCCATTTGAGCTACTTTATGGAAGATCAGTACGGGGTCCACTTGCTATATTAAAGGAGCTTTGGACAGATGAGGTGGAAGAGACTGAGACGAAGACAACTTATCAGTATGTGTTGGATCTTCAAGAAAGACTTCAAAAGACGTGTGAGTTGGCGAGAGCAGAACTACAGAAAGCACAGAAGAGATACAAAGCTCATTACAACAAAGGTGCAAAGTCAAGAAAGTTTAAAGTTGGTGATGAGGTGCTTCTGTTACTGCCAACCGACAAGAACAAATGATTGATTCATTGGAAGGGTCCATTTACAGTAATAGAGAAGAAGAGCGACTTGGATTACAAGATAAATCTTGGAAACAAAGCAAAAACCTTCCATATAAATATGCTAAAGAAATACTACAGAAGAGGTCAAGACGAACCATCAGCAGATGTAACGGCTGGTCTCTTCGAGTTAGCATGTGCATCGGCTATTGAGAATGATGAAGACTTAGACGACGTGACTACTGGATGTGAAAGGCCTATGACTAATGACAACTTGCTGCAACTTCCAGTTTTTAAACAGACCGAGACAGCATCAGATGTCCATGTGTGTGGTGATTTGTCAAACGACCAACGCCAGGTGAAACAACTGTTTACTGAATATGACAGTCAACTGAGTGATGTTCCAGGAAGATCAAAATTGGGTTTTCATGACATCAAGTTAACAGACAACAAACCTGTCCGTAGTCGACCTTATCCAGTACCACATGCTTTACGCGAGACAATCAAAAAGGAAGTGAAGACGATGTTAGAGATGGGAGTTATTGAAGAATCTGATAGTCCGTATGCATCGCCATTGTGCATTGTCGTTAAACCTGACGGAACAAACCGGGTGTGTGCCGACATGAGGAAACTTAATCAAATTACAGTTTTCGATGCAGAACCAACACCAGTTCAGGATGAGATATTTTCAAAACTAGCCAATGACAAGTTCTTTACAAAAATCGACTTGAGTAAAGGCTATTGGCAGGTGCCATTAAGCGAAGAGGCAAAACCACTGACTGCTTTTATCACGCACGACGGTCTATACCAGTTTAAAGTGATGGTCTTTGGTTTGGTAAACTCTTCAGCTTCATTCAGTCGAATTATGAGAAAATTATTGAGAGGTATCCAGTGTGTGGACAACTACATGTATATAGACGATATTCTTATCCATACACCAACTTGGGAAGAGCATGTTGAGAAACTGGCAGAAGTGTTTGAGAGATTGAGAAATGCTTACATGACAGCAAGACCATCAAAGTGTTATGTAGGATACGACAGAGTGGAGTTCTTAGGGCACGTCGTAGGTCATGGTCAGCTGCAGCCTAATCCAAGCAAGCTTGAAGCAATCAAAGATGCTCCTAGGCCACAGACTAAGACACAAGTACGTTCTCTACTTGGGTTACTCAACTACTACAGGTCCTTCATATCAAACTTTGCTGCCATAGCATCTCCTCTTACTGACAGAACCAAGAAAGGAGAACCAAACAGGATTAATTGGGATGACAGCCAAGAATTAGCATTCAAGACACTGAAAGCAAAATTGACTCAGTCACCCATCCTCCATCTACCTGATATCAAGCGACAATTCATCCTCAGAACAGATGCATCTGAAGTTGGAATTGGTGCAGTTTTACTTCAGGAATTTGACGGAGAGAAATTTCCTATTGCTTACGCCAGCAAGAAGCTCAACAAAGCACAACGATGGAGAAAGAAAGTCTAGCAGTAGTTTGGGGTACACAGAAGTTTGAACCTTATCTTTACGGGCGTGAATTCATTTAGGAGACCGATCATCGGCCGTTATTGTGCATGCAACGTTCCAAGGTAGCCAATGGCCGTATCATGAGATGGGCGCTGGCATTACAGCCCTATAGATACAGGATGGTAGCCATAAAAGGCAAAGACAACGTTGGGGCAGATTATCTAAGTAGGTCAACTGAGTAGAATTATAGTTAGTGTAAGTATACATATATCTTTCTACTACTTTTAAGTGCACATAGTCTCAGGATGAGAGGTGAAAAGGTAAGATTGTGTATAGGAAAACTAGATAGTACATAACCATGAGTCAAACTTTAAGTTAAGTGAAAAATGTTTGCAACATTTTCCTTAAAGGGGGGAGTTAAATGTCGCATATAAAAGGTTAAACATGTGTAGTGTCCTATACTTATCTATTTTAAGGACTTCAAGGGTAGATCTTATAATCATCCATGCACGCCAAACAGTCAACATATTTGTGATGTGTTAACTCTACCAATTTGTTTTTAAGTAACTCTAGTTTATCCAATCACAGCTTATTTATATTTGAGTTTCAGCCAATCGCAATATGGCTATGATATCATTTTTTTATTCTAATGACATGATATTTGGGGCAGTCATCTTCTGACCATCAAAAGGTTAAGACCTGTAAGGTTTTGGTAGTTCCTCATTCTGTTACTACACTGCTGGAAATTAATAATGCAGATTGATTTAAAGTAATACAATGTTACAGATGAGATAGAATGCAACTAAATAAATCTATGGTGATTTAGTCTGGAGTTTGTGTTTATATGCCACTGCCAGAGAGAATAATGTAAAGTTTATTTACAAAGGATTCATGTCCGTTTTTAAAAGATAATGGTTTATCTAACATCTAGAACTGTAACAGTAACAACTAGAACTGTAACAACTAGAACTGTAACAACTAGAACTGTAACAACTAGAACTGTAACAACTAACTGTTGGAGCGACTGTGTGCAATAACCCCACAGAAATAACAACCCTAGGAGGTCCCACAACAAGGAGGAACAACATTACAAATAGTTCGAACTTTCGCGAACTTGATGACGACGGTACCGTGAGTGTTTACATATATGCAGTACAACGAAGTATACGAACGCGTGCGCAAGAGCTCTGGGTGTACAATTCATTGGGATAATATTATTGTATAACTGTATGTATGATTAATCTGGTCATATGAAACATTGTGTATTGTTATTGTATATACTGTTATTGTCATTATTGGTTCAAGAAATAATCATGATAAATAAATTGTGAAATCTATTTACTGTCTTTTTTATCTTCTTGAATACGAATTCAGCACAACAGCTTAGTTAACATGCCACACTGTGCCTATTCCATCTTGCACGTGACAGTGATCCGCAAATAGTCTGACATGAGTATCGGCAGAATTGCAGGCAGGCAGATCATCAATGTAGGTCAAGAATACAAATGGGCCGAGTACTGTGCCCTGGGGCACTCCAGATGAAACAGGAGGTTTCTCTGATGATTCGCCATGTAGAACAACTTTCTGGACTCGACCTTGGAGGATGTTCCCAATCCGGGTGAGGAGGCTACCATGGATGCCGTAGATAATGTATATTTGATAAGAATGTTTCTATCACCTGAAACCGTGTTCCGTATATATCTGCTGTAAGATAAAGCTCATTCAAGCGCTTAGATGATCGTGTTACCCATATCTTTAAAGGAAGGGTCCCGCAAGCCCAGCATTTAGCATTATTTGTAAGAAAAATAATTATCGAACCGAAATTACGTAATTATATAGAACAAAACACCATACTAGTCACAAAAATGAATAAAAACTGCCATCACTCAACATGCATTTTTTTTAATTCGCGGCGATCGAAAGTCCCGGTGTCGATGACGTCATGGGTATCGGTGCTCAAATTTGCGCATGTGCATTGTATAACTATGACATCATCGACACTGGGACATTCGATCGCCGCGAATTTTAAAAAAAGTGCATGTTGAGAGATTGCGGTTTTTATGTGGTTTTGTCATAAGTGTGGTGTTTTGTTCTATTTAATTACAAAAGTTGGGCTCGATAGTTATTTTTCTAACATATAATGCACACTATTATGCTTGCGGGACACCTCCTTTAACATTTTAGCCTCTTTCATGGCAAAAGTAACTGTTCATAGAATATTCAAGGCATAGATGCAGTGCCCCCACGGCTATTTGATCACACATAATTTGTCCGTTTTATTCTGAGAACACCGTAACTTGCTGGTCCGGTTCTGGTTTTAACTTATTTAAGTACCTGAATATACTAGCCATCTTTTGTAGAAATGTCAGAACATTTGTAGGTGCCACTTCTGAGACATAGAGCTTTGAATATTATTATTTACTATAATAGTGCCCTCATCGGCCACATTTTCCATAGAGTTACATGTAAAGTGTGTGTAAAGTAGAAAATGCCGATAATTTAAAAAGGGCTCGAACCATTTTCGTGCATTTTTCACCGTATACTCGTATTCATTAGCGCTACCTAAATCATATCAAACCATAACTTAGCCACTATGTAATCTTATTCCATAATTTTAATTATAAATCGGACAGTCAATCAGCCGCATCAGTAGTAGTAGGACCCCGTTTTCTATTAAATGAGAGGGAATAGCTAGCTGTGCAACCACGTGAGCATTGTGTTAGAGATTCGTCGGCAATTTTAATCTGAAGTTAGCACTAATGATCCCTGTCGGCGATTTATACTGACAACTCAATGACAGCGTGATATACTTCATGTATTTTATAAGCAGCAATTCGTTACATTCGTTATATTTTACCGGATTTTCTGTCTCCCGCGGCAAGTGTATATTTAGTATCATTCAACAGAATGTGTATCATCTGTGTCCAACAATACTGGACTTTAAAGTTCGTCTTATTTCGTTTTAATTTTCATCGGTTTATTGAATTTAAACATAATCAAATAACGATTATGATTTTACACCCAGTTTGGTTATATTAATATGCTCGCTCTGTGTAGGGAAAATGTGAAAAACTTGTTCCCATGTTTCACATAATAAGCAATATTGAATATAAAATAAAGACTGAAACTATGATTGACATATCTGAGACAAGATTAATGAAATCCATCGGTTATACGGCGACTATGTCTGATTCAAGACACGTCACTGACGGCAACATGTATGACTTTATAAAGATATCTATTAAACACGTATATTTGTCTAGCCCATTCGATTGATGAAACTTAACTGATATATAAAGCGAAGGCCATGCATATTAAAAAGAATGTGTATCTATAAATCAAATAAAAACCATCATTTAGACTATTCATCGAAGGTATATTGATAAGAATGTTTCTTTATCACCTATAACTCTGTTCCGTAGGTATCCGCGGTATTCAAAAGCTTAGCTGATCACGTTACCCGCACCACCTTTGAAATGTTTGCCAATTTCGTGGCAAAAGTACCTAGTCATAGAGCATCCAATGCATAAACGTAGCGTTACTTCATCAACTGACAGTTGTACGGAAATTACCCCGTTTTCAATTAAATGAGTGGGAATACCTATACACCCTCGTGAGCATTGAGTTAGAGATTCATCGACAATTTTAATCGGAAGTTAGCGCCACTCCCTTTCTGCGATTTATACTGACAACTCGACGACAGCGTGATATGTTTTATAAGCAGCAATTCAGCAAAATAGTTAGGGTATTTTGAGTATCTTTCAACAGAACATGTATAATTTGTGTCGACCAAAACTTGAACTTTTAGCGGCGGCTCATTTGAGAAGAACAATACATTGTAAACATGCATTTTGAGATAAGTGTAAATTTGAAGTCTGGTTATTGCAATTTCATGAGTAAATATAGCAGGAATAGTTATAAAGGTTGCCTAAAGTGTGTTCAGGCAGGTGTATGTATACGTCTATTTTAAATATCATGGCATTCTCTTATATTTGATTACTTTAATGACTGAAAATTAGTCAACAGTGTGCTACAAGGAGTAAAAACACTTTGGCGAAGTACGAAGTGTGATTAATATTGAATCTAAATTGTGCGCTTCGACACACGTTTAATTCAGAACGGTAAGGTAACTGGCAGCATATCTAACAGATACTGACATCTTATCGACGTATAAGCGATTGTCTGACTTTAAATCGCAATGCATTAAAGCAAGGTTTAGAGGATGACATTCATTATCCAACCAATATAACATAAGCGTGTGTTTGCTGTACGTGGTAGGCATTTACATTCTGCGGGTGAGGTTTAAACTTGGCCTCAGCTTTATGTGATTACCCATGTCTCATGATAATTCTCTTCAACAAGTGCAGTGATATGGTCCTGTTATCGACGGCTCACACTGAAAGACCCTGTGACAAATCTCTTAAGCAAAGGTGTGCATTACTGACTTCGATATGGACAGATTCTACACTCTTACAAATCCGTATGTACCTGTATTTAGAATTTCTCTTTGGTCCATCTTTCATTAATGAACGTTTGTGATCCTTTATCGTCGCGTGAATGCAGAAACATCGTAAGTGACATGTTGGTAATTTTGTAAGAAAAGCATGTTTGCGTTCAATCTTGTTAACTTATTTATTGTTTTAAATTATTTGAAGGTATGGTATATTTTTGTAGTCGTCCCATCGCATCATAAAATTGTAAGGAATTTGTCCCGTCTTTGCTCACACTTTACCAGCTGTATACGCCTTTGTTGATTTTACCCATTTTTGACGCTTTGCCGCATTTATAATATATAATTTTTTTTCACTACTCTCGTTTCGCAGGTTTCTTTAGTTTCCTGTTTGCCTCAATCACCCACCTATCTGAGCATAGTGGTAAGGGAAACGTATCGGCAAAGAGGGAAAGTGGCTGATGGAAAGCGTTTGATATTCCACAACTGGCAGTACATTTACATGTAGGAGAACGACATTTTACGAAAAAATAACAAATAACAAAAACTCTCCACTTTGTCTTATCCTTATTGAACTAATTAAAGCGTTAATTTACACTTTATTTTGTGTGTTGGTATACATGTAGTATAGTAGCATATTATGTTTTCTGCATTGTATTGCTTTTTATCATGTTCTCTGTTTGTTTCTCTGTTGACTGTAGCGCAGTGAGCGGCTTTGTTTGACAGATACTTGGGCCCAAATTCAAGTGGAGAGTGTCATGGTCAAAATTAAGGGCACTCAGTGAAAAACATTGTTATTTAGAACATGGTTATAACTAAGAAGTTGATTAGCACAACTTCGAATTACCCATAATAATGTATTGTCAGTTTCCAATATACGTGAATTTATTCATGTCGCGTAAATAACTTAATTAGTCTTACTTATTTTACTACCAGTAGGTATTTAATTTCGTCGTCAAGGGTAGGGGTTCATATCAAACGATTATTATCCGGATGCCTATTAACTGTACTGTTTTCTTGTGACCAATATTGGTTTTGCCTTGCCGAAATATCAACCAGACATCTGAATCAATATTAAACTCATAGTAAACCTCATTATACGTAGATCTATAAGTACTTTTCAATACCCCTTAGCGAATTTACTTAATATACTTGCATGGCGGAGGTTTTCAACAAGTGCAAACTTGAATCCTGGTTATTGCAAATGGGATAAGAAACGTGTTGAAAGGTTACCTTACAGTGTGTTCAGGTATAATGTATATCTATCCATATGCATTTGTTCCATATATCATACCATTCTCTAACATGACATTACTTTATATATGAAACCCTGCACCTCAAAGGAGAGATCGGCAAGCTTGATAACCGTCCCTACTGGTACTGCAATTTAACCAATCCGTAAGAAGCCCCAGAAAGCCACACACACCCCGCATTTAATAAAGGATCCCCTGGTAGCAGGTGGCGTGACAAAGGCGAATGAGTAATGGTACCGTAATTGGTAAAAGCGCTTCCCTGTCATACCTGGTGGTTCGAAGAAGCTTCTTAATGACGAAAGCTGCCGTTAGGGTTTGTAAACTCCAACCAAGTATTGCACAAGTGTAGGTTTTAATGATGCTCGGCGCTAAGCCTTTCTTATCTTGAACAGATCTTGCTACTTTAGACATAGTTTAAGCATGGTAAGAAGTGTGATGCATATTACATCTTACTCGTACGTTTCAATTTGCGCTTAATTCTCAAAAGAATCAGAATAGCCAACAGCCCTTTTATAACGCATAACTGATTGTCTGTCTTTAAATCTGTATGCATTAGTCCTAGTCTGGTTCCCATACAAGTTGAATGTTCTCACACCTGGACAGCGCTGCATCGGTGTGTCTTCCAGGAATATGACGCAATATTGACGTTATTCCCATGAGCCAAACATTATCCGTACTATCGAATTCGATACTCATTGCATAAGCTACAGGGTGAGTAAAAAAAAGTGTACTCTGATTGAAAAAGAAATTAAAAACATATATTTGACCACAACATTAAGGCAACCAATAATTTAATCAATTACGCCATTTATCTGCTATCATCGGCAAAAAAATCACGGCAATATATGGTATTTGGTACTGTTTAGTAGATATGAATGTTTCTGTAAAATAACTGAATTTCGAAACCGAACAAATGTGTGATTTCACGCTCAATGATCGCTTAATAAAGTGTAATAGGATTAACATGTATAGGATTAAACAGTTACTTTATCAAACCAATTAAATAAATAATAGCCTTGTTCAGAATATCTCCTCATTATTTAAAGAAATACAAGAAAAACTGTTATCACCACTTGTTGCAGGGATTTAAAAATAATTCATAGATGTCATAAACATGATAAACAAGACGAGGACGTGGAATAAAAATGTCCAAATGAGTGACTATAATATACAATAAAGTATTTTGATGAAAATCAATATTGCACCTATTTTTCATAAATATGTTCAATTAAGTAAATATTTCCCTCGATACAGATAAAATATACAGTCAAAATATCGATGTCCACGGTAAGACTAGTAAAGTAAAAGTCTCTCTCTCTTTCTCTACATTGACATTCATTCTTGAAGACAATTTGTTTTCAGGTAAGTCCATCTATAGGCAAATAATCAAGCAGCTCTTCCTTCTACGTGGCCACCATTATTGTTGATACAAAGTCTCGCTCTGGTCTTCATGGTGTTGATGGAGATCCTTCTTCGACGCAAAGCTCTACATGCATTGTCAATGCGTTGCCGTAGTACTCGAAGACTTTAGCACCTTTTGTCAGGACTGTAATTTGTTATTGCTTATAATAGTAATACCTGATGGTATTGAATTTGAGCCTTCGAAAATGGTACCTTGTTCGGATCTAACAATGGCCACTTTTATTCAAATGCGCGTAAAATGAGTTTCTTTTAACCAATTCTAACTAAATAAAATTCGTATTAAAACTAATTTAAAATAGGTCTTGTTTACCAATAAAATAATGTGGGTGACAAATGCTCGTATTTCTTTTTACTCACCCTGTATATTTAATCTTAAGTTCCGGCATATTGTATGTCTTTCAACTAAAATATAATTGCTATTTGATACAAGATGTACACACGTTTGATGTCAATCTAGCGGTTGTGTCTGATCCAAAGACACGGATAATATTGTTATGGGTTTATTGTAAGATACATGAGTAAAAGCTTGTATTTTATATAGTTGCATAGGTATACTTCATATAACAGCGTAAGGACAACATCTTAGTCAGCCATGTCCGTCAACGGGTTCTTTTTATCCATAATACGAGGGATGGCAGGGGAGGGGAGAGGACACTCCTCACACAAAATGTCGCCTACTAAAACCAAATTCACGGGTGAAGGTATTGTAGGGGGCGCACTATCATGGTCGTAGCAAACCAGACGACCTAAGACGTGGTTGATTTTATCGGCTCAATACTTGACTTGTGGCACAAACATAGTACATCAATGGTAAAAGAAAGCTGATTATGATTTAGAGTAAAACTGATTTGCTTTGATGATGGCAGAATTTAGTTCTTATATGACACGAAACATTCAGAATTGGTTAATTGAAATTAATTTACGTAGAACAAAATACGAATTTTAAATTGTGGATGGCTTTGTCTGACAGTGACAGAGGAGGGGCGTGGCGTTATTTGCATTTCATGAATATTGTAATCAGATCAGTTAGGAAGGACGCCGGATCGCGACGATCACATGGTGTGAGGTCATGAACAGTCATGACTGAATATTCATTTACAACGGATGATTGACAGTTTACGCTGTAACTGCCGGGTGAAGGTTTTATAGAGTGCGCTATACTGAACCACTAGGCAGATATGAGAGTCGAGGGATGGTCAATATGTCATGAAAGTGAGACGCATGAATGATTCCATAGAGAGATAGTGTAATCTATGAACGTTTTTCTTTCATACAATACACTTTTTCGATTTCTAAGTATGAACTATGATGTCATAGCATTAGCTTAAAATAAGTACACTTTGGACACTGCCAAATTAGATATTTGGCGGATATTTTGAATTGTTTGTGTGAAGCAAGTGCTAAGAAAATTGTACAACACGACACCAGAAGTAGGTAAATCCCGATTTTGTTTGCATAACTATGATACCTAAGTCATTAAATGTAATCCCTGTGTAATTTGAAATGTGTAGTTTAAGATCGAAAAGTAAGTTGAATCAGAGAAGCAGTTAAATAAAAAAGTATACAAATATCAGTATTTCAATGTTCTTTGACAAATGGCCAGTCAGTGAATTTTGCAAAAAATAGAAAAATATAAGGAATGTAAAAGAGATTATAAGATTATTAAATTTCGGTGCAATCGGAGACGCCCCCCCCCCCCCCCCCCCCCTTCACCACCCTTAGTAGGACTAATACTCTAAGGGTTTGGTTCGTGAACCTTCTTGACCTATCTTCAAACCCGTTTACAAGCTCAACTTCAAGTTAAACTGTAATTAATTAGTGCCAGTTTCCAAAAACGTTATCGTATTCATGTCACCTATTTAACTCAATTATTCCTACTTATTTTACTAACAGTAGGTGTTTAATTTCGTCGTCAAGGGTAGTGGTTCATATCAAACGATTGTTAACCGGATGCCTATCAACTGTACTGTTTTCTTGTGACCAATATTGGTTTTGCCTTGCCGAAATATCAACCAGACATCTGAATCAATATTAAACTCATAGAAAACCTCAGTATACGTACATCTATAACGACACAAGTAGTTTCCAATATCATTGGCGAGGGTACTTACTATTCTTGCATGGTGGACGTTTTCAATCAAGTGCAAACTTGAAGCCTAGTTATTGCATATTAAGTAAATATCTATAATAAGACAAGTTTTGAAAGGTTACCTTTCAATATGCTCAGGTACGTGTATCTATTCATATGGATCCGTTCCATATATCATACCGTTCTCTAACATGTTATTACTTTATATCTGAAAATTCATAGAACATCTTGTACAATATACATAGTTTAAGCATAGTAATGAATGTGATGCATATTGAATATTAATTGTACGTTTCAATTTGCTTTGCATTCTTAGCGGAAAGTTAAGTATCAGAATAGCCAAGAGCCCTCTTATCACCGCAGAAGTGTTTTACTTTCTTTACATCTCAATGCCTTATAATAGTCCATAATCTTATATTAGAGCGTGACAACTAACAATCTACACTCGGCAAAAGAAGTTCTTGGACACTTAAATTAAATTAATATTTAATAGAATATATATAATTATATATATGATTAAATATATATAATTGCATATCAAAATAAGCAGAAAGTAATCCTCTAACAGCTTAACATGGAATTTAGACATGATCACTCATGCATGGCAGATCCCATTCACTTGACAATGGCAAGAAGATTGCAAAACATTGGATAATTCCTCAATTCAAATGACTGTAAATGCTCATTTCTTGCAATTTCCTTTTACGCACCTTACCATTGCTTAATGAATGTGCTCAGCCATACATGAATGCGTACATCTCAATTTCATACAGACATGATAGAGAATCATTGTCTGCTTATTTTGACATGCAATTGTTTAATTTATATTAAATATTTATGTGAAATATTTGAACTTCAATGAGTGTCCAGGAACTTCTTTTGACGAGTGTATATTACATAGCTTTTTTTGTTTTGCTCTGCTGCTTGGTAGTCATTTAAGGTGTGCGGTACCTTTAATCTATGTTGTCCTACTAAATATCAATAGCGCTCATGTCTCATGATCTTGCAAAAAAAGCTTTAATGAGCAAATTAGTGCATTTCTAAATTCAAAAGAATAGATCGCACAGATTCAGATTATCAAATTAAAATCCGAACGTACTACTCTGGAGTTTTCTCCTTTTTCATCCTAAGTACATTCAATGTAATTTGTGACCCTTATTTTGCACGTGAATTAGTGAAATATGTTAGTGTCAGCATCGCTCATGTATTCAATATTGATTGTTGCCGTATTTGCCTACACATACCTTACACTTGTGTTACTTTTGACAGGGTTTGCCTTTTTTTAACGCCTTGCCTCATTTACACCAGTGGTGTTTTTTTTAGTACACGTTGTTAGACATACGGCGGCTGAATGTACTGCAAATTGAATAACGCGTTTTTAAAATCTCTTTTGAGGCCCCTACTTATTGTATTTTCTCACACCTAGATAGCACTGCATCGTTGTGTCTTCCAGGAATAAGACACACTATTCACGTCATTCCTATGGGCCACATATTATCCGTACTATTCGATACTCTTTACATGAGCTATATTGAATATTTTATTGCAGCAAATTGTATCTACCCACTAAGTATAATTGCTATTTAAAATAATATGTACACAATGTCAATCTAGATTTTGTGTCTGATCCAAAGACACGGATGCAATTAGTGTACTAAAGGATATATGATTAAAAGCTTGTATTAATATAGTTTTCTAGGTTTACTTCATCTAATAGCGTAAAGCCAATATCTTAGCCAGCTATGCCAGTCGTTTTATTTTATCAATAATATTTATATCAATGTAGCCAAGTATGCACTATATCAATGTAGCCAAGTATGCACTATATCAATGTAGCAAAGTATGCACTATATCAATGTAGCCAAGTATGCACTAGATCAATGTAGCCAAGTATGCACTATATAAATGTAGCCAAGTATGCACTATATCAATGTAGCCAAGTATGCACTATATCAATGTAGCCAAGTATGCACTATATTAATGTAGCCAAGTATGCACTATATCAATGTAGCAAAGTATGCACTATATCAATGTAGCCAAGTATGCACTATATCAATGTAGCCAAGTATGCACTCTATCAATGTAGCCAAGTATGCACTATATCAATGTAGCCAAGTATGCACTATATCAATGTAGCCAAGTATGCACTATATCAATGTAGCCAAGTATGCACTATATCAATGTAGCCAAGTATGCACTATATCAATGTAGCCAAGTATGCACTATATCAATGTAGCCAAGTATGCACTAGATCAATGTAGCCAAGTATGCACTATATCAATGTAGCCAAGTATGCACTATATCAATGTAGCCAAGTATGCACTGTATCAATGTAGCCAAGTATGCACTATATCAATGTAGCCAAGTACATGCACTATATCAATGTAGCCAAGTATGCACTATATCAATGTAGCCAAGTATGCACTATATCAATGTAGCCAAGTATGCACTATATCAATGTAGCCAAGTTTGCACTATATCAATGTAGGCAAGTATGCACTATATCAATGTAGCCAAGTATGCACTATATCAATGTAGCCAAGTATGCACTATATCAATGTAGCCAAGTATGCACTATATCAATGTAGCCAAGTGTGCACTATATTAATGTAGCCAAGTATGCACTATATCAATGTAGCCAAGTATGCACTATATCAATGTAGCCAAGTATGCACTATATCAATGTAGCCAAGTATGCACTATATCAATGTAGCCAAGTATGCACTATATCAATGTAGCCAAGTATGCACTATATCAATGTAGCCAAGTATGCACTATATCAATGTAGCCAAGTATGCACTATATCAATGTAGCCAAGTATGCACTATATCAATGTAGCCAAGTATAACTGAAAACACTATACTGTAAGATATGAAATTAACATGAAATTCATATAAGAGACAACTGCACCCCTATAACCGACGTATTTAATGACATCCGATTCCACTAGTAACCGACAAGAATTGATAACAAATAACGTATAACCTAGTGATATAAATATGGTAGGACGCGCTAGTAGTCAGCCTTATGGTGCTCTTATAAGACAATACCACATATTTTAGTGTCAGCATTCAAATAAATCAACACTTAATGCTGTCTTTGTTAAATGTCATGTGAATGTAGCGTTTGCCAATATGTGTATGTACGAATACAGTTATTGTATTTGTTGCAATGTTTCTGGGAATAACCATAACCAGTACGTTACTTAAATGCGGCGTTAGGTTAGAATGTTGCCGGTAATGTGGACTATCGTATCGGTCAATAACAGTTGTAACAGTTAGCAGTTGATATTCAATTTACTCTTTGCAATAAATATAATTAAGGGAGTGTTCATAAATACTTTGGTGGGGGTTGGAAAATATGAGGGGGGGGGGCAACCAAACAAAAAGGTTCTTAAAAGGGGGGGTCAGGGAAAAAAGTGCTTGTATAGGGGGGGGGGGTCCTAAAAAAAAGGTTGGTATTTTTGACAAAGCAGCATTTTGAAAAAGTTGATAAATGAGCAGATTGCAGCCCTAAGCATCAAGGAGTATGAGGAGTTGGAAAGAGTCAGGATGGAGAGAAACTGTTGGGATGTGGCTGCAGAGGTCGCCCATCGTATTGATGGGGCTCCAGTACTAGGGGACTTTATTCACGCCCACATTTCTCAGCGTGAGAATGATTTATTTTATTTCAATAAAGCTGAACTGAAAAAGTACTGTGATGCTTCAAAGATACAGAAGAAGACCACACCAGGGGCAGGCTATTTCTCAAAAATATACACTTTTATTGAACAACACTATGAAATTGGGGAGATGTACATTGAATTTTTGAAGTTTGGCTGTGAGGTTGTTGGTGACAGATGTTCACATTGCACAGAAACCCCCTAGTATGGGTCTCCAATTGGACGAATGCCAAAACCAATGCCAGATGACTCAAGACTTCCAGACTTCCATTACCTACCACTCGACCAGACACCAACGACAAAGGACGACGGTACACCAAGACAGATTGACGACTATGCCCCAAGACCAAATCTGAAGACCCTATATCATTCAGGTGAACTTTCCCCCAATGACAATAACCTTATAAAGCAATTCTCAAAGCGATTCATAACTGAGAAGGTTTATGTAATGTCATACCTCAAGCATATGAATGATTTGAAAAGGTTGAAGGTAATGAGACAGACTGAGAGAGAAAGAGGACGGGATGTGCGTGAAGGAAAGGAGTATGATGATTACGATTGGGAAGATGAGTTTAATAGTGGTCACCTACGCAAACTAACAATATTAGAACTAAATAAATACCTCGAACATCATCAACTTTCACTCCAAGGAAGATAGCTAGACAAATTTAGACGGATAACTGGACATGTGTGCCAAGGTTTAAATATCGTTTTGGAGGACCAGATGGATGTAGTTGATGATTCGGAAGAAGAGGAAGAAGAGGAAGAGGAGATAGTACTAGGGGAAATTGGAGATGGTGAAACAGAGAGTGAGGATGAAGAGGAAGATGGAGAGGATGATGAAGAGGATGATGAAGAGGTGGATGAAGGGGAAGATGAAGAGGATGCAGATAAAGAAGAAGAGGAGGACATACATGTACCACAGCGATCACGAGTGTCGGGCAGGATTATAAAGAAGAAGACCTACACTGATTTTGTTTGACTTTTCAATTGTGTTATATTATATATCTTTAATATATAGTTTGATATAACCCACCTACCATAATAAAAGTGATTGTGACTATGTCTATAGGTTTATATAGAATGTTGTTATTGTTTCTGTTATATAACGTGAACAGACGGGGGGGGTCAAAAAAAAAAAGGTTCTTGAAAGGGGGGGTCAAGAAAAAAACCCACCCTATTGGGGGGGGGTCCAAAAAAAAAAGATGTCCATGGCTCAATTGTTTCCAACCCCCCAACCCCCCCCCCCCCCCCACCAAAGTATTTATGAACACTCCCTAAGGCGACGACAAAACAAAATAATTTCAATGGTTTATTTCTTGGTGTTTCAAATGAACAACTTTGATCAACATTTTCTTTGAATTTGACTTTCGCAAATTTACGATCGTTTGGCCCATAAGAACTTTTTTCCCGTTAGGGAGCGAATGTGAAGGCAGCCGTGTTACTGGATTGCAATCAAACTAACGTGCCACTTTATCGGATACATAATCTTGTAATATTGATGGTGGTGGAGTTTCTAGATTAAAGTCGAGATTTCTTTACATTCATTATAAGGGCGTATACAAATGAACATTATAAATACATGAATTGTACGGTGAGCACAATTCCTAATTATTTCAATTCTTGAACATAACAACATCTTAAAATGGTAACTCATTCTCATTTGTTAAAAGAAACCATTAATATCGTTTGAATAAATCACCGTTGCAGCTTAATCTTTTCCCCACTTTTCTAAATTACAAAAAAAAGAACCCGGCGGTTACGGTACATAAAAACCTGAATAATACGTCTGCATTATTTTGCATTGTGGTGGTTTCACAATACGAGATCGACGATCATTTGCCAGTATACCTGTATACTCTGTGTTGATGTGTAGGTCGATAAACAAAACTGTTTACCCCCGGGTAATAATCGTCAATTCATCACATTTTCAAGCTAGTCACAAGATGAACGTTTTTATCTTTAAAGGCATATTATGTGATATTTTCCAGGGGGAGCCCTCTATTCATGATTTTGTATAGAAAGTAGATTTTCTTGCAGATTAACATTTCTGATTATAAATCATCAATATATTCGGAGTTACAGGACGATATGAATCCTAATGACTTCATATCATGGTTTTAGAGTGAATTTAGAGTGAGAAATAGAATGACCTGCTAGCAAGACAATGTTTTTCCTTACTTTGAACCATGATTTTGAAGTAATTAGGAATCGTATCGCACTGTAACTCCGAAAATATTTATGATTTATGATCAGAAATGTAATTCTGCAAGAAAATCTACTTTCTAAAATAAATCATGAATAGAGGGCGCCCCTTGAAAAGGATCACATAGTATGCCTTTAATAGCCCTCTCTTTCAAATGTTAATCTATAGCGCTTGTCCTAACAGTATCGCTTGCTGTTTTATCTACAACTAGTGCTATTAGAAAAAAAAGATTCTTGATTGGAAGCAATGATTACCTAGTGTTTCTGGGTCACATTTTTCGCCCAATGGGTAACAAAACGCACCGTAGAGAAATCTTAATACTTTCCACGCGGCTATTGGTTTTACCATACAGAACATATATATTTCTTAACTTTCAAGGTCTCTCTCAAGGATAACTGAACCAATATTAGGCATGTTTGTACTTATTTTAATGCATTTATCATGCTTATTCAACGCATGGTAATGCAATTCAATAATTTTGAAATATGTTGTGACATTTTGGAATGTCGTCTGCAGACGGCTGCCTCGTGGAAGGTGTTAGGGTCCATATCCAAACTCTCAGTGCTTTTAAATCGTTTTTCTAGCGATTTAAAAGCGCTTTTCCAACGGTATTTCGTTCTATTGTTAAAAGCATCGGAAAAAGATCGGTGATTAACTAGAAACCTCTCTACTTATCTGGCGTTAACAATATAACTATTGTAGTACTCTTGATGGCCCAATTAGTGAAGCAGACACATGAAAGCGCGAGGAAGATTGTGTTATTAAGCTGACCAGTGTTCACCCGACCCCTGTTGTGACGTAGAGAGCGACCCATTTGCCAGATTGTACACCTATCGGGTTTCTAGTACAAGTCCCGGGGGGGGGCACTGACATTTGAAAAGGGTATAGTTAGGTGCCGCGCTGAAGACCCCCTTTTCACCCTCTGCTGCTAGTTCTTATGACCCCCCCCCCCCCTTTTGAGCCTGCATCAGTTCTTAAGACCCCGTTTTCATTGAAAATTCAAAAATCGCGAAACTTTGCGTTCCAAAGTACCAATTTTGTGTTCCAAAGCCCCAATTTTTCGAAAATTTTGCGTTCTTAAACCAAAATAAATCGATTTGGATTGAACTATAGGCCAGTTCTCAACACCTATTTTTGGGGGAAAAAAATCTGTTCCTAAGACCCTATTTTTCGTCATAAAATCCACTCAGTTCAGTTCTTTAGCCCCCTTTCTGAGACCCTGGGCGGCACACCCCTACCCCCAAAAAAAGTTGAGTGCCCCCCCCCCCCCCACGGGTACAAGTGCCAGGTTTTATCATGGCAGGTGATAGAGGCTAATCGCGACACTCCTCAAACCCCGACTCAAACGATATGTTTGTAGCCGCCTATTCATTGCTAGGCTTATCGTAATCCACTCGTTAACGTCATAAGAATAATCCTCCTTGAAGTGGCCTTTAAAGACTATTGTTCAGCCGTGGATTATTTTAGAGTAAGCAGGGAGGTGTCAATGACACCTCCCTGGTACAAGCATGGATAATGTTATCATTCAATACTAAACAATATGGGAGCCATTAAACATACAACGTGTTATTGTTTTCTGGTATAGGCATAATGTGTGTAATCAAGTAGCATTATGAATCTTACTCCCCTAAATAGTGTCATTTTTCTGCGTTTTTAGACTATTTAAGAATGTTGCATACACTCTGAACGTGACCTAATAAATAATAAATAAATAATAAATATGAAGAAATTAAGTAATTAATGTAAATAAATAATATATAGATTAATAATTATATCAATAAAATAGTATATTAAGGCCTATTTATAATTAATTGATTGATAAATAATTAAATAAACATCAACAATTAAGAAAGTAAATACAAAATAAATAAATAACGTTAAAATTATGTCAATATAAATGAAAACCCCGAACGGACGTATAATGAGAGAACAATAATAAATATTATATTTCGGCATACTTAAAACCCTAACCGACCTCTACCCAGACTCGACCGCTCTAAGCATAGAGCACAAGGAATATAAACCGCCACAAAGATTCGAACGTACGGCCTGCTGATTGAGAGTCCAAATCTTTACCAACTGAGCTATTTCGATTTTCCTGAAATCCTCAGCGCTTTATACCCAAATATAGTTCTCATTCAACTATTCCCTAAATACACACGGGTTTTTCAACACGGTGTTGTTGTCTATAAAATGAGTCTATGATTTATTAGATTTAACGAATAACAAATCCCGTACTTTGTGAACCGATTCTTAAAGGGGCGTGTACATCTCAAGTGTTTGTCCTGGACAAAAATCACATGACTCGCTTCGCTCCCAAGTCCTCGCGTGCCCGGCAAAAAGCCCATGATGCAATACTAAGTCGTAAAAGTGTGCACATAAATCGACAAAATGCTGTACAAACGAAATATAATATATCTAGAATTGTTTCAAAAAGTAGTGTTATTCGTTACATTTAAATCAGAATTACTTTCTTTAACAGTAAATAATCAACTTTTGAGCGAGAAACTATCTTAAAACTACAAAGATTAAGAAATATAAAGCATTTTAAACATCTAATTTAGAGAAGAGTGGTATGTTGAACCATATTACTTTTGTTTGTTATTGCGTTCACATAGCGCATAGTTGGCTCAGCGGTAGAGCATTGGACTTGTAAACCGGAGGTCGTGGGTTCGAATCCTATCACGTTTTGAAATTTTATTTTAATCGTTTATATACATTTGTTTAAAATTAGTTTTCGATATTGTTTATCATTTCGTATAATTATTCATTATTGTTCAATTATAGTTTATTTTGGAATGTGGAATTATTTACGATTTCATTTTAATTTTCCACTGACTGTTTAGTGTGCATGGCATCATGAAATGTGAATGAACCGCGGTATACCACCGAACTGTCCTAGTCCTATGCAACAGGCCAATACAATAGAAACTCGTTGTGTGTTATTATCGATTGAGCTAAACTTGTAAAGTAAATGCCAGCCGTTATGTAATACAAATCAATTTGCCTGTATTATTATTATTGAAATAATGTTGCGGTGGTGTAGGAAATAGGAAAATCGATTCAAGGACATGAGCCGACTGGCTTCTTATTTACATAACAATTGGCCTTTGCAGATCATGTTCATGGACTAGCTAAGGGCCATTCAATGTAAGCCTATGAGTAGTAAACACAATTATATTTACAGGACATTCTTTATCGCAGTGAAATTGCAAAAGAATTCAACATTCAATAAATATAGCGAACAATAAGCAATTCTGTCAATTTATAAAAACAAACAGTATAATAACAAAACAGAAAAGAAAACCATCCCCATCCGCAGGATTCGAACCACTGACCTCATGATTGTGAAGCCGGCGCTTTGACGTTTGAGCTAATGAAGGCTATACATAAACGTTTTGAAGAAAAACATTACATAGGGTTCAAAATACAAATATCTCTTAAATCGGAGGCTAAAATCGAAAGGACAAAAGTCGGAAACAATATCCTCTCTAAACTAATGACTTGGATTATATATTGTATAATACATAGGTATTATATTGTATAATACTTCCAAACACGATGGTCAATATATTACGCCCCTCCGTCATCACCCATCCATTGTACAAATATGTTACGTGACCTATCGCCAAAATGTTTTCAGCATTGATTTCAAT
Source organism: Ophiura sarsii (assembly GCA_035610835.1). Lineage (NCBI taxonomy): Eukaryota > Metazoa > Echinodermata > Ophiuroidea > Amphilepidida > Ophiuridae > Ophiura > Ophiura sarsii. The sequence continues at coordinate 5,290,883 of CM069444.1, forward strand.
GGAATGAAGGGGGAAATGGGCTACTTTCACAATATCTTGGCAATACTGCGCCAAACAATAGATGAATAGAGTGATGGAGCGGTAGCTTAATTCATATTTCTAGACGACCAGATACATTGATCGGCGGTGAACGTAAACATTTTATGATCGGATTTAAAAAGCTTATAAATAGTATTTCTTAAAGAATATAACACAACCTTCCTCGCGCTTTGATGTGTCTGCTTCACTAATTGAGTCATCCAGAGTACTACAATAGTTCTATTGTTAACGCCAGATAAGTAGAGAGGTTTCTAGTTAATCACCGATCTTTTTCCGATGCTTTTAACAATAGAACGAAATACCGTTGGAAAAGCGCTTTTAAATCGCTAGAAAAACGATTTAAAAGCACTGAGAGTTTGGATATGGACCCTTAACCAGATGGTATACAGATAGCATCCGGTTTTATTATGTGCACACTTTGCATGGCTAAAGAACAACTTGTTAGTGCCATCTAAAATAACTACGAGAACGCAAACGAGTGACAAATTTTCAAGTTCATCGTACAAGATAATCGTCGCTATTCTTTCAAAACCTTGTATCTCCAAAAAAAAAATTACAGGAAGATGAAAAAAAGAAAGTTGGAGATAAGAGGTTTTGAAAGAATAATTACATTATCGCTGACATTTAACCAGTTCGTATATCAATTCAAGCCATTTGCAATTAACTCTCACCTGTAGTCCACAAATTTGCTGCGAAATATCAAGAAAGTTTCCCTTCTGCACATGGTCAGCACCTGTGTTTCAAAATACGAGGTGTTGAAACACGGGTGCTGAAAAAGCAAAATGTGTCTGCATTCTGATTGGCTGTGGCAAATTAAAACATTACCATATCGTTTGCATAATGTCTCTGACATCATGATAAACACAAAAAATCAATTTCGAGGAAAGTTGGAGATACGAGGTTTTGAAAGAATAGCGACGTAACAAATGAAACTATTTTAACCGTACTCATATAATAGCCGAGTGCAGAGTACGTTTTATATTCTATAGATTATACCGTTTTCCAGTTTCGCCTACACGATCACACTGTATACTCTGTGTAAAGTAAATGGACGCTGAGAAGACAAGAGGACGATTGTATACCATTGGAAGCCATTTATGAAAGGTGTGGGGTGATCATCCTAATATAGGCAGTAACATTCCATATTGTGTTTGCACCGTGTTTTAGTTGTTTTTTGTTTTGGAAACGTCTTGTAGTGTTTGGTATTTGCTTAGAACCGGTTTCTTTGATTTATTTTTATTTACTACTTTTTGTCCTCAACTTTTAAAAGTGTAATGGAATGCATTTCGATATTCCAATTCTGGAGGAATATTTCATTCAGAAAAGCAGAATAATACCTTATAATTCTCATCTTAAAATGTCTTCGTACGACATAAGATAACTATGGTTTAACGGAAATTACCCGAAATTTGGCAAATGTCTAAATAACGGCTATATCTCCTTCAACCATTGATTTTATCTTTTGCCACCAACAGTACAAACATACTGACGACTAACCCTATCAGATGTTCTCACCTAGAATGTCATTACGGACCAGATGACTTGGTAAGAGCTATAACTAAGTCTTACTTTCAGAAAATGCTACGTTGCATCTCAAACCGTTGAACTTCATCAGGCAACTGACCTATCACGATGTCATTCGTTTGTTTCAGATGACGTGGAGTTAAGATCGAAATAAATATGTATGTTACCCTAAATGCAATAAGTATTAATACGAAATAACGCGTAATAGATACGAGATCATTAGGTTCAACCATCGTCACACAATTTTCTGACGATACAAAGTTTGTCAAATTGTTGTAATATTATGTCCTTATAAAATAAAGTTTTGAATATATGTAATTAGTAGTATTTGCAACTCATGCTAATCCAAATGAGACGTGTTTATATTACATTTATAGTCAAGTCACCAAATATTTTTGATTGTAAACAAGACGAGAAACCGTTATGGCCATGCGTTTTGAACTCACCACCCAAAAGGGTGGTGGCGTTGCATTTTTGGTGACGAATCATTCATCTCTCTCAATTAACTCAACAACTAAATGTGGTAAAGCCAAGATTTAGGTGTCATTTTAAAGCCTATTTATCTAGCTACATTGTGTGAATAAATCAGGTATTTCTATGACTAACTCCTGATCCCGTATGGTACAAACATGATATTTTTGTATGGTACAAACATGATATTGGCATAATTTTAAAGATTGTTTTATATTTCTATAAGTTTCTTTCTCAACAAACGTGTAAACTATTATGTAACAATTGTTATCATTAATCGATTGCATTGTCCTTGGCTTTCTCCCTATTCGCTTAACAGTGAACTTGCCCTAATTTATCGGTTTTACATATATACATGACTATAACTAAAAAAGTATTCAACCGATGATAACGAAATTATACATTGTTGGAAAGCTCTCAATTAGGGAAATTCAAGAATGTCAATTAAATCAGGATAGGGTGCATACCCAAAATCATATATTTGTAAACTCGAATAGATATGAAATGTAAACGTTTGTGCTCATTTCCTTTCCGATATAATATATTTCAACAAATTACCCTTTACAACCCATTATTTTCTAATAGGTAATTGCATGAGGAAGTAATATGCCCAGTAAAATTATTTGATTGGGATAGGTATATTTTTGAGCTTTAATCAAAATATGAAGAAAATAAATCGATTTGTAAACATTCTTAATCACAACATGTTACTATTAGGTTCTATGTAAATTCCAAGAACATATTTAAATTCCTTGTGAGATTACCGTTCAGAAAAGATGTACTATTTATGGGGTAGAACAAGTAGTTATTAATAATAATAATAAACCATGCTTATTAAGCGCACTCCGTCGCAAGACCCCAGTGCGCTGAACAAAAAATGATATGATAATTCGAATCTCAGATGGTGTAAAATGTACAAATCTGGACATGCAACGGGAAGGGTGGCGAGTTCAAAAAACACATGGCCATAAACTATTTAGGCCATGATAGTAACAATTAAGCCATGATAGTAACAATTAAGCATGGTAGTACATCACCCTACTGACACCAATCATTTGTATTTCGTATTCACAAATAAAGGGAGTTGAATTAGCAACTAACCGTACCTTCATTTCATACATCATATATCCGGAGAGGAATATCAATCATACGTTCAAATCAATATATCAGACTCATAATAAACCTAACAAGGCGTAGCTCTATATAAACCAGATCTGTTACGACACCCATGTCTGCTTGTGTACGTATGTTTTAAATCTCGCATGACGGCCGAATTAAATAAGATGTAAATTTGAATCACAGATTGTGCAAACCTAATGCTCAAATTCATTATTCATTTTGGAGGACATCGACGTGGGTTATATTCATTTATTTTAAGCCACGATGGTTATATTAAAAAAAAAGAATATGACGATGTCATTATGAAATATTTTCAATTATGAGATAAGTATGTTTCCTCGTCCAAAGTGTTTTCTTATCGTATATTGCTGCCGGTATTTAACTGAATATATTTGTCGTCAAAAAAGTTGAATAGATTAAAATAGTTCACATTGTTACAACGTAACAAATAAAGTTACGTCTGCATTATAGACAGCTTGTCTGACTATTGCAAAATTTGCCTTTTGGGACAACCTGCGGTTGTTTTGGTTATATTATTTTTGGGTTGAATGGAGAGTAGGGGGGTGGGGTACCGCGCCATTTTGTCCCGAAGCAATGGTTATGACGTCATATTTTTGTCGATTTTCAGAACTCTTGTATTGGATTTACGTGCAAAAAATATGCCCTTGGCATCATACTTTCTCAGGTGTGCAGTTCATTTTAAATTTCAGATGTTCTAAAATGGATGGTTTTCTAAATAATTCGAGAAAGAAAATCGAACTGCACACCTCAGAATTGCAAAAAAAGCATAAAACAAGTCAACTTTTTTGTGCCTTTGAACAGAGTGGCGGCCGGGATTGTAGAATTTAACACAGTGCATTAACCCATGACCCATGATATAAATAAATTATTTGCGTTAAATTTTCCAATTAGCACGGTTAGTGTAGTGGAAAGAAAGTCGCTTGAGGAGCGAGAGGTTGTGGGTTCGAGTCCCATTAGGAGCACTTTTTGTTTTATATGCTGGATTTGCTTAGCATCATCTGTATGCTTGCCCACGCGGACACCACACTGCTGGCGTTTACCGTATCAGGGTTACGCCATTTTTTTTCTCGAAAATGTCAAAAAAAATTACCGTTCTTTTAAAAATAAGAATTATAATCAAATTACAAACACGTTTTGTGCGAGAGCAACACACACATTTGGCAAAAATGGCACAATAAAAATCCGTTCGTTATAAATAAATGGACATGGTTAAATAATAAAACTATCACAATTACAGTCGTAAATCTCTGTGCATGCGTAGGTTGGCCATGTCGTTGGCAATCGGAAATCACGGGTTCGAATATTCCCATTATTTTTCTATTTTTTAAACTTGATGGTATATTAATGTAACATCATTGTTATGTCAATTTTTATCAATTATAAATGCCGCCCATGCGTTTATAGTTTTCTTTTTATTTATTTATCTATCATAAATGTATCCTTGATTTATTTAACTTTGTCTAAACAATTAAAATGCGTAAACAATTATATTATTGCTCGATATAGAGTGATTTAACTTGAGTTCAGTTTGATAATATGATAGCAAAACTTGTTGTAACACCATTTTACCAGTGTGTCCAACAATTTCACACTTTGGTAATACATTCAGAGATGTCACTTTTAGCTTGTTATAGCTAGGCTCAATATAAGCAAGTTTGCGACCGGGTTTGCGACCTCTATAATTTTAGGCTGGTAACACAATCCCACAGTGCATTTCGTTAAAACAGTGTACATTATTTTTCCACGATACGTATTACGTGATAACCACGATCGATTTCGCAAAATATTGCAAAATGGCGCGGTACCCCAGCCCCCCCCCCCCCCCCCCCCCTAAATGGAGAGCATTCAAATTTAAATTAATCCTGCTTGACCAGCGCCAAATGCGGTAACGACCCATGCGTGGCCGTTATACCGAGGTGCAGTCACCTGGTTACGTGAAACCCGCCAATCACACGCTCTCTGTTTTTTCACGCTTGGTTTTGTGTTCCCTGTGCTCGTCACTTCGTCGGCTGAGTTCAGTGCAGACAGTAAGAAAATCCCTCCCTCCCACCCTTTTGTGTGCGTGCATTAATCCGAGGCGATATATATTCAAAATAATATTGTTCAAATTAATCATTAGCACGTGTCCTAGTATAAGCCATTCGTGCTTAGTAATTATATAACTAATTGACGTCTAAATAATTGATATCAATGTTTGTGAAACGTTGTGGGTGGTATTTTGTCGTCGTCGTCGTAGCCCATACATTTTGGGTAGGTTTATCAAATAAATTGAATGTCATGGTCTCAGCCGGCCAGTACTGCATTTCCTATTGTCTTATTGCTTTATTACTTAGGGAGTCATCTAAGGGCAATATGATATGGCATGATGCATAAAACATAGTTAATGAAAAATGTGTTAACGCTTTTTCTATCCCGTGGAAATGTACCCAATATTTATAAACTAGGTTTTAAAGAAGCTAGTCCTCGGTAATAGTTGAGAAATACCAGATATTTAACGACAAAGTGATTGTGTGACTTTAAGTCCCAATGAGCTGTAGGCAGGTCATCATTAGTTCACGGTTCCCTGTAGTAACGCCAAGGCTGTTTTTACTCGATACGCTGAATAACAATAATATGCTACAGATCGTTGACATATTTCTAATATAAAGGCCTAACAGGGATACGATTTACTATATACATGTATTGTATATTTATGGTACTTTTCAAAACCACTAAATACAAGACAATAACACTACGAATGCATAGTTGAAGCAGTTGTGCGTATCATATGTCTCACTCATGATTTCAAAATGGTCCTTGAGCAGAATTTCACGTTCGAGAACTGTCGCACGTTTTTGCACTAAGTGTAGCCACAATACGTACAATGACAAGGCCGAATATTTTGTATCACAATCTATACAGGTCATAAATGCATTAACTTTTGATAGATATGAGACATACATTCATTGACCCAATTCATACAACACAATACCCACTCTTATTTCCCTTCCTCTAGACAGTGACGTAATTTTACCGATGTATTTTTCGTCCGTCTTTCAACGCGTGTGTGTTTACATCTGCGTCTTGAGTACACGCGATCGTTTATTTACGTCCATCAGTAAATGACGAAGTGACGTTACTGGCTCGTGGAAGTGAAATTGAATATAATCAGATTTGCCCTTTTATTCTACTTTAACTTTCATCAAAACAATTTCAAACGAAAGAAACAGTAACAGAGTTATATCAAGTCGCAACAAACCAGTGCTACGTGTAACGACGAATCAAATCAAGGGTACACGCGTATTGACAAAGGATTTTCAATGTACTCCACATATTCTGGTTTATATATAATCACTTAACTGAATCTTGACCTCAAATGGTACATGACAAATGTTAGTTTATGCTTTATACGTATACCTTGTTATATATTTGGTCCAGCGACTTCAGAATCTTTTTATTTATTAATATCTTACATTTTTGGATAGCACTTAATTACGCACTCTTATTACAAACTCGTCTGCCAAAGGTAATTTGAAGGCAGACGAATGTCTATATACTAGCATATCTTTTGGGGACATAATTTGGTTGAAAAGTGTCGATGAATACAAAATATATATGGACAGCTTACACTGTTCCCTAACAATGTCCTGGTACAATCTACTATCAGGGGATAACCAAATAAACGCTTCAAGTTAACTTCAAATCAATATAAAATGTAACTAGAAAGTGTTCCCAAATTCCCAATCTGCCGCTACTGCATATAGTAACATACGCCTATTTAGCCCCGAGACGGTGAAAACTAGGTTAAGATTGATATTACAAACGGTGAAGAAGCAGCTGTAACAAAGCAAGACGGATGAATTGTGGAATTGAACTTCGCTAAAAAAAATATCACAGTTCAATAATGTTCAGATTGTATAATGTAATCGTTTTATATGCTCCTGTATCAAAACAAGCCATAGAGTGTAGACATTAATATAAAAAGAGAAAGATATTTTGTTTTGGCCGACATAACATTCTATATTTCGAGTGCGTACCCTTACTTAGACTCTGTAAATTGCAGGTTAATATGACACGTTTATGTCAATGAACATGTATGTGGGGAAGACGGAATTCTCTCCTACCTTTGATTTTGAAGACAGGGTTGGTTTTATCCATCAATTTAGTAGTTAATCTTGATAGCTTAAAGTTGAATTCTTTGTTGAACACATCCAAGAATTGTACTCACAATTATACGGTTTCGTCAACCAGTTCGGTTGACTTCTTCAGTAATGGCTTGATCCACTTCTTCTTCCCGCGAGAGATGATATTCTGTCATAATGGTATGGACGAAATTCAAGCTATTTCACACGAGCGAGTTTTGGTGTTTACCGCATTTTTTTGAAGCGCCCGGTACGCACTTTTGGGTTAACGCACAAATGGGTGTGTGTACGCATGCCCTCACGTTAAGACACATAGTTGGAATTGTCCGCAGTTAACAAATTATGTTAGATACAATGTCAAAAATGCTAAACTTTTAATGGACATGCTAAATTAAATACTCATACTTGAACAGATGTTATTGGTATCTTCGGTACAATTTCACTGTAATTCCCACAGCAGCTCCGATGTTTCTCATATTGCGTTACGTCCTTCTACTGTAAAAAGGTGTATTTTTGTAAGCAATAGATCGACCACATGTTGTGCTGGAGGCAAACTTCCATCCAGTCATTGATTTACCATACATAATAGGGAAGCCTCTTCATTAAAGTGCGAATAGTACCATATTGATCTAGTGACATTTTCATCATTGGTTGTCAAAACCTTTTTTTTACAAAGTTGATATAGATTGCATAAAGCTTCAGTGTCCATTCGCTGAAAGGCAAAGTTATTTTGTTTGTCCGTACGTACATGTATAGGTTGACCAAAATGTTGGGGGAACACACGTTTATGGTTATACGAAGCATGGGTTTGGAAAATGCACATCAAGTGTGTTAACCTACGCCATGTAAAATATTGAGCACTAACGCTACAAACACACATCTTTCTACAACAGCCACTATTTTGAGTAGGCAAAATGGCCTGCCTCCGCAACATTTTTTTAGTGGTGCGCATTCAATTTGCATACGAGCGTAATCTTCATGTTGCATTAGGAATATGGTACATACTGATACTAGTGGTAACATGTAATAACCTATCCCAACATAGGCACATGTACACAGTCAAAAGTATAGACTATGTTGTGCGGTGACATACTTTAAACAAAACACAATGTTCTTGTATAACAACTTTGGAATCGTGTCATCACATCGTTCTTGTTTATATACATTGAAAGTTATGTTGCCCAAAGCAAAGAACGTAATATTTCCATTGATCCGGTTTTCAATTTTGTTTTAAATGCAGCTTTTGCGGCGGAATCTGTACAATTGATAATGGTGCCAACCAGGAGCTTAAACTTCATTTTGTTTTGTGCCACCCAATACTAAATTCATCCAATATTTAAGTTTATTTCAACGAATTTTAGACCATTTCTTCTGTATTAATAGATGAGCCTGTATATTGTATCTAGAATTTCACGTCAACATCATACCACACAGCAAATTAAAATGTTATTAGTATGTGGTGCGTAAGAAGATCTGAAAAAGTAAAAAACAAATCGTATGAAATAATAGACCTCAAGAGCAAAGGTCAGTCCAAATTACGTCAAAAGACAACCCTAATTGTCACTTAATAGCCACCAATATTTAACTTGAATTATTTTAATACGGATATAGCAATTTACATATACATTTGTGTTATTTAAAGTAGTGCCTGTTTCAGAAAAGGTGTGCCATTTAATAAAATATGCTATCACCTAAGTTTATAAGTTCTGTGCTCGTTTTATCTTGTGTTTATCGTGTGTGGTGTTTGATATGTCTGAAAAGCTATTTGGTTAACACTGAATACCAGAGTCATAACATTGATCATTTTCCATACGCACCCCATCGTTCGTATGTGTGAATAAAGTGTAAGGAAACCATCGATCTATTAGTCGTTGCTTCTTACCTTCAGACAGTATCAACATGATCAGTAAGACATTTGATTCTCACACAAATATACGATGTACAAAGTAAAGGAGAATTCTAGCTTATTAGGTTATGAATAACTCAGTAGATGTGTCCCGAGTATATTTATTATTAGGATGCAGATATTTTGCAGGTTATGTGACATACAACAATATTGAAAACGAACATCTTTTACAGACTTTACAGTAACTTTTTTAATGTTTAAAATTTACATTTTTGCTTTAGAGCAATTGTTTTAGCTTTTAGTAACTTATCTGATTTTTGATTAAATAGGAACTGTTTAAATACACGGCTCAATACACGTACAAAACAATCCTATCATTAGATTACATGAACAGTGCATCGTGTGAAGCTTGGTGTTACTAAAATTAAACAATGCTTTCTTTTATTTTACTTATCTTGTATTTATCGTGTCTGGTATGTAGATATGGGGACACTTTTTGTGGGTAGCCAAGTGATTTTCATTTTCGTAAATAGTTCAATCTCTCAAAACGCCCAATTGTAATTGTGGGTGGATGTATGCACACAAACTCGTATAAGATCTTGAAATGTGATTATTTTGGGAAAAGTAATAATTATATTGAAATGGAGAATTTGTCTATGGGTAGCCAAGTGTTTTGCTTTGCTTAAGTGTTTCAATCTCTGAACACGTTTAATTGTGTGTAGATCTAGTTATGTAAACAAACGTGATCAAATTTTAGGGTGGGGGACTTACCTTTTTTGACCTCTTTATTATGTACCAGTATCGTTCAAATCTCACTGGTATCACGTGTACCAGTATCCCCCGATATTGGAACATAACAATGTTCCAATATCGCTCGGTACTGGAACACAAGTTGGTGTTCCAGTATCGACCGATACTGGAACAGTAAAATCGTACTATATCGTTCGATACTGGCAATTTGTATGTTCCCGTATTTAACGATACTGGTATCTCGGACATACAGTACACTTTTCCCCGCAAAACATTAATCATTTCTCATCTTCATGCAGTATCAACAAGACATTGGATTCTCAAAAAAAACACGATGTGCATATAATAAAGGTGAATTTGTGTTTATTAGGTCATGATTGTCTCACAGTAGGCATTTACGCGTTTGCTTCTGAGCTATAGTTCCAACGTTTAGTAACCTATCCGCGAAACACCTTGTGGCGGGTAATTTTGCAAATAGTATATAGTATAAATAAAAACGAAAATGCTTTCGGGATTTATTTCCAAATTTACTATTCTTGTTTTTTCGAGAGAGTTTCAGTTTTTATGAACTTCCCGCATGGCATCACGTGCTTAAACAAATCGCAAATCGTTCTGGTGGGTTTTTTCGGAGTGATGTCATTGCCCTATACATGTATTTCTTCAATTTAACATATCACAATCCTCTCTGGTATTGTGGTGTAGTTTAATTACTATTCATTCAACTAACCTAAAACAACAACGTGTCAAGCTTTTGTAGACTAACACGTACGATACTTCGAGTAAGCATAAAGACAGTCTGTCCCTCAATCAAGATAGTTTGTCCCTCAGCCACTGTGATCGTATTTACGTATGACTAGATTAATACATATAACATTGGCCATCATACAATTCAAAGTAATATTCTTCAGACAAAACTCCTTTTTGTCCTTCTGTAATACAACAAAGATACGGTAGTCCAATATGGTTTTAACATAACCCTTCCAGACATACTCCCCCGTCCCTCGTACTTGATTTCCTGTCTGCCGAATCGTTTCGTATACCCATTTTGTCCATAAACCACTTTTCCTGAAAATGCGATGGATTTTTGGAATATACAACACTTGGGAATTGATGTTGTATAATGATTTCTTTCAGATAACGGTAATTGATTGCCCTTTTCTGTGTTCAACATCCGTTGACCACTAGGAAATCGAAATACGCTTTATGAAGTACGATCAGCTTTACGAGCATGACATTAAGATGTTCTAAGTTTCCGGTTTGCTTCACAGTACACTTTCCCTGAACATAAGAAAACGGAAACGATTCGGCAGACGGGAAATCATTAATGGACGTACGAGTACGAGGGACGACGTATGTCTAGAAGGGTACTATTGAAACCATAATTTAAAGTGAAGCGTTAGTTTGGTATGAGAAGACACGCTAAAGTGTTCAAAATTGACAATCTACCGTATATATAGTCACGTTCATCTATGTTGTACCTGTACGGAAGGACAAAGAGGAGTTTTGTCTGGAGAATGTTCACTTGGAATTGCATGATGGTCAACGTTATATTTATTAATCTAGTCACCTGTAAGTAAGATCATAGTGGTTGACGATTTTGATAATGAATCTCATATTGTATGAACACAACCTTAGGTTCATTAATAAGGATAGAAGAAGTGGGGTAGAAGAATAAGGCTTTCTGAAAGAGTATGTTACATTTAACGATTGCAAAATAAATAATTCAAGTAACTATGACTATGATTATGGGTAAATGTTAAAATTAAACAAATGTTTTACATTTTTGTTTAGAAAATTAATTTCCAATAATTTGTGTCATCATTTTTCATGACATTTCACCTTCAAAAACTTACGTAAGTCACTTGTCTAATTAACTTTATAATGTTATACTATTGAACTATGTATCTTTTTGGCCTGTTTTCATGATTTATTGTTTTGGAGCTTTTTATGACATCACAATTATCATTCACCCCCCCCCCCCCCTTCTTTTTTTTTTGCAGTGATTGTAGAAAAATGATCAGTTCTGTAATCAGCAAAGTTTCAGCTTTCCTATAATATAAATATCTCCAATATGAAAAATCCCATCATGTGGCGGGATATCACAGATCGCATCACATAATGTTTAAAGATTTAATTTTTTTAATTTTAATTTTTGCATGTCACCTCAGATTGTTTCTTACCTTACAAGTATAACTTAGCATGAACAGAAATCCGAATCCCTGGGGACACCTGATCAAGATGGTCAACTTATGGTAAAATAGGTCACCTCAATGAAACATTATATTAAAATGTCTAGCGGATATATTTGATGGGATCTACCTCTGTCTATTCAACCCACAAGCCATACTTTCTGTGAGCATACCCTATAAAGAGAACTCGGTGATTACCGACTATCTATTACCTGGACTCATTTTGTAGGAAGTGTTAGAAATCACCCTTAGGGAGAATGTTCATACAGGTTTAAAATGCATACTTGACGGTCCTCTAGATTAAAAGTCAAATCAATCCTCGGCCTCAAAACTGTCACTTTCCATGCCGTCTGACTATACCGCATGACACGGCAGCTCAGCATTTATTTCTGCTCGAAGCGGTATTACTTTAATATGTTACGGAGTCAATGTATTACAAGAATCTGTATGCGTGTTAACGGAACATCTAGCGGTAAAAAATATCCAGATAAGGTACACATGGCATTGTATAGCATTATAGCGATCTACTTACATTGGCATTTGTATGTATATAGTAGGGGGTTGGTTTCTGAAAGAGCTTATAAATGGTTTAAACTTTTAAAAAGCGGCAACGTTGATACTTAATTAATACTATAGATAAATCCAACAAGCCAAATCATGGGCAGTATATTTGTCCATATAACTGGAGGATGGGCGGATTCCGTCCATATAACTGGAGGATGGGCGGAATCCGCACCATCAGGCTGGCATTATGATTGACATGTTTCGTGTATAAGATCGGTTTTTTAAATTAATGTTGTATTATGTTGCATATTGAAAAAAATAAAAACGAAACCAAACAGATTATACACAAGTTTACACAACTCTCCCATATATCTGCCGATATTAGTGTTGTATACCACTATTGCAGCCCTTGATGTATAGTTTTGAAAAAGCTTTTGGTTTCGCTCTGGTTGTCATGGTAACCGAGCAAGGCCTCTGATTGGCTAAAAACGGAAACAACAATATAACTCAAAATCTAATAACCAACTGTAAAATGATGTCTGTTTGTAAGCAATAGATCGACCACCGTTATTGGAAGCAGTATGTATGCTGAGGATATCAATGACACTGTAGCGCATTTAAAAATCAATCCCACGCCTATGCTTCATATGGACAGTCACATGACACAACAGATTATCTTAAAAATCGTACTATATTCTCAAACTGGCTTTAATGCCATCCCACAAGAGTACCACCGTGAAATGTGGAAATTGCAATTCGGTCGAACGCAATGATTACTTTTAGTTGTAACTAGGTTTTTTAGGTACACATGGTAATCAAAACACGTTCTGACCTACGAGGGGCATTCAGTAAATAATGAAAGTGATCATGGTATGGGATGCATGAGTGATTCTATTGAGGGGATAATGTGATCAATACAAAGTATGAACCTTTATCTTTCAAACAGTAAAGTTTTGGATGTATAAGTGTGAACTATGACGTCATAGCATTGTCTCAAAGTAAGTACACTTGGTACACTACTTAATCAGTTATTTGGCGGGAAATTTGAATTATTTGTATGAAACATGTGATAAGAAGATTGCATAACATGACACCAGAAGCAGGTAAATCCCATTTTTTTTTCACGTAAGTATGATAAAAAGACAATAACTTAAATCCCTGTGTAATTTGATGTATGTAGTATATGAGTAAAAAGTAAGGAGAGGCAATCGAATAAAAAGTATACAAATATCAGTATTTCAAATAGCCAATTTTCATTGAAAAATGCCCAGTCAGCGAATCACTAATATTGCGGAAAATCAAACAATTTATGAAAAATCCAAGCAATTAACCAGTTTGGGAGATTCCATATGATAGTTAACTAATTTTCTGAACTTATTCGCATGAAACCTGCAGAAAATGTGCGCATGCGCAGACGGCAGATCATTTTGAACAGGGCCACAAATGGCTAAAATCAAGAAATTTACCAGATAAAAGCTTACTGTGCCTTCAAATTCTAATCAGAAATAATTAAAAATGCTTAAATCAATGTGTTTAAATATTGTGATAGTCAAAATAAAGATATACATGAATGTATCAATCAAAGATGGCTGCCACAACCTCTCTTATTACTGTTATCTTTAGAGCTACTATATATGTATTGTTAAAGTAATCGTCACATAATTTCAATGGTTTGAGGAAATTTTATGAACAGCTCCTTCTGAAATCCCCACTATTATTGCTTTACATCCCACACAAATTTACTAAATTATAATCCCTCCATTGTTCTTTATCCTTTGTTGTTTTCAAAGGTATATTATTGCGGATTTTGCTAAATAAAAGCGCATTTGAGATGGTCCCTTCTTATTTGCGTTAAGGAATTCAGGTCTAAAAAATAATGTCAAGCGGAGATAAGTGTGTGTTCTAACTATGTGCCAAGTGTTATCTGTTTTTATGCTTGCATTGCCGAGATATACGCAAATGTATCGATCAACCCATTTTCAACATATTACATATCCAGCCAAATAATTGACAGATTTCAGTCAGTGTCTGAAACCTATTGTGTTTATGTTAATGACATTACATAACCAAAGGTATCTAACATTCCAAAAGTGTATTGTTTGAAAGACAAAGGTTCATACTTTGTATTGATCACATTATCCCTCAATAGAATCACTCATGCATCCCATACCATGATCACTTTCATTATTTACTGAATGCCCCTCGTATATAGATATAATAACGATTGAAAGAGCATCGGGAATTTTACAAGATGAGTAAGATACCATCAGACCAATGCAATATCAATGCGTTAAGTTCGCATTCAACATGACAATTGGCTCTCTTATCTGCGTATACTGCCAAAATAGCAACGGATTGATGTAAAGGGAGTTAAAATGTGACGTCTTTTTAAAGGGAGTAGATTGACACATAGTTTGCTATCCTGTACTAAATCAACCCATTGACACATTCTACATGTTCTAGTGCTATCAACAAAAGCTTTCAAACTGAAATGAGTGTTTACATTGTATTGGATATTAAAAGTTGACATACATGTGCATGCACAAGGATTCCGAAAAAGTATTGTTTGCTCTACTTGTTTGGTTAACGAGTTATCGGGTAAAACGTAAAAAGGTCGTTGACATTTGCATATGGGGTCAAAATTTAAACTTGCTCCGATTTTCGTATGATCACAAGGATTCCAGAAATAGTGTTTTTTTCACCACCGGGAATATTTTGTGTAGGTCAAAAGGTCAAGGTGTACTGACCTATATAGAATCTGACCTTTAGATCCCTGTATAAAGTACAACAGACACTCTATGTGGTAAAAACTATCACTTCTGGAATCCTTGAAATCAGACGAACAATTTGAGATATCATTTTTCAATATGAGAGCAAGTTTAAATTTTGACCCCATATGCAAAGGTCAACTACCTTTTTACGTTTTACCTGATAACTCGTTAACCAAACATCGGAAGTAGAGCAAACTATACTTTTTCGGAATCCTTGTGCTCAGCCTAACAATTTGGTATACTTCTTAGCTTAATTGAAGCTTTTTTAATTTTTGGGCCCCTGTATGGCGGCCATTTTGGAATTTGCGCTATAAAAGAACGTTCCCGTCACTTTTGAGAGGTGCATGGGAGCTCATTTTCTTTTAAAATGGTTCTAGTTGACAAATTCACTAAGAAACTAAGGTATCAAGAAAAATGGTCACGGAATCCAAGATAATGACTCTACTAAATATGTATAATGTTAGTCGTCTAAGGTTACACGCAGTACGCGTAAGATAACACGTAATACGTGTATTGTTATTACACGTAGAACGTGTAAGGTTACACGTAGAACTTGTAAGGTTAGACGTCTAAGACGTCTTAGACGCATAAGATAACATTCTCGCTTTATTCCGTTAATAATTGTGCAAACAAGTATAAATAAAAGAAACCCGGGGGAATGGAGGGTGGGGAGGATGGAAAAACAAGGACACAACCATATTGGATATCCTACAAGCTTATGCTATTTACGGAATAAACCCTATTTGTAAACTGTATTTGCTCATCTTGGCTCTTTTCACACCGGTATAAACATACAAGGGAAGTGTTGGTGACCAGGTTTTATGATAGTTACATATGGTGAGATATGGAAGTTACTTGAAATTTGTTTCAACACGGTCAGCAGCACTTGGCTTGCGCGCACACAGGTTCTGTCTCGTGTAGCATTAAACCCCGGGTATGTATGGTCTCCGAATTTGTAGCTTGGGAACCCCTCCCCCGTGGATAGGTGGTGATGTACCATGCCTGTCACGCCGGCGGCGAATTTATTAACCGTACACACTTTTGGCCAAACACTGTATAAATGTATAATTGCTGTTACAATGTATATGTGCTATGCGCTTTACTCCGTCAAGGTATCAAATGTTGTTTACGGTAACGAACATCGCGGCCCGGGCTCAATTTCCGGGGTCGGCGGACATAATTATTTTACTCCCTCCCCTTGTTTAAACATTACATATGAAGCCCGGATATGAAGGAACCAGGATAAATGATTCAACAAAGTGTATTGGTATCACCTGGCAGGCGGCTCGTGAGTAACTCCAACATACTTGTCGAAAAAGAATAAAAGATAGGAGTAAACATTGATTAGGAATATTTGAATACATCAACAGCAATTAACCCTGTGTCGTGAAGTGGTGTGTCCTATTACTTGAGAGTACTGTGACTATTCCAACTGTACGTGCTTTATACTGCACACATCAGCAGTTTGTTAACCTTGTGGAGGTCTATGGAAGTCAGGACGTTCAGAGATTGGGTACTTTTCAAATTCCTTCCGCCAGAAAGATACTCAAAGTTAATAGAGAACATTGAGAATAACAACAGCACACATCTCCGATGACACATCAATCTCAATAAATGATGCGATCAATATGAAACAAAAACTGGTGAACGCAGTATTATATTATGTATGTGACATTGACTTGGATTTATTATCAAATAAAAATATTCTAATTAGATAGCTCTACAGAAATGTGAATGCATTAATACACATGAATGAATACACATTTATTGTATTGCTAACACAAAAGTAAGGTTAGGAAAATGCCAACAGATTATTTGCTTCACCTAATGATCTTGGCAAGAATATCGTTACAAAATACTCATCTTGTTAATATTTCGTCTTATCCAAGACGTGGATAATGTCGAGATGCTCTATTTGTCGATGCAATATTCTTTAATATATACAAATACCTTACACGGTACAACATGGGGATGCACATTCAGCAAATCCAACTGGCTTATCCAACGATGATGCCTTCGATAAGCAACGGTATGTACATTGTGCACCGGTTACTGTTCCGTCGGTGTGTAAGAATGGAGCTTGTTCAAACGCTTTGATTTTGAAGTTACTCTAACTTTTGAAATGTTACCTTATATCACAGCGTTAGAAAAATAACTGTTCAGGGATCATTCAAGGAATCGAGCGGGGTTACTTTGACGAACGCTAGGGTTTTTTAAGAACATTTGTTTCGTAATAAGGATATCCTCGGAAATGATACCGTATAAAACACCATGACTTAGTTAATTTCATCAAAATGTTTTAATCTTAAATGGTAATATCATACATCCAATGTACTGGCATTAAGACAAATAGTCATCATCCCATTCCATTATACGCTCATTCCTATAATAGCCCTATTTTGAAGGTAATGTAGCACTTTTACGTAGATCAACCTGTCTGTGCGGGAGGCAAAATTCCATCCTGACATTGATTTACCATACATAATGGGGAAGCCCCTTCATTACAGTACGATCAGTACAACGTAAATATTGGCCTAGTGATATGTTCATCATTGACGCGTATGATCAGCTCCTTCTTAATGGATGTCAAACTTAAGTTTATATAGATTATAATGCAGCTTCAGCGTCCATTAGCTGAAAGGCAAAGTGAAATGGGTATTTACGTACGTACATAAATAGGTTGTCCACAATGTTCGGAAAACTCACGTTTAGTGGCTATACAAAACATATTATCAATACAAAAAATGGAATGTTGTGGAAACATGGGTTTGGAAAATGCACTTCCAAAGTGTTTTACTTTACGTTTGTAAAACAGCCCCATTTGGGGTAGGGAAAATGGTTTGCCTCTGCAACAGTTTGAGCGGTGCGCATTCAATTTACATATTCTTCATGTTATATTGTTGTACATACTGTTACATGAGTGATAAAATGTAATAACCTATTTCAGCATAGACACTTCAATAACTTAAGCAAGAAACAGAAGCTTTAATATATGATACTTCTTAATGTGAAATTAACATTGGAAGGAGCATCAATTTCAAAAGTTCAAGAAGGAAATTTGAAAACATTTACGCGCTGAAATGAAAGTGATATGCCTAAAAGCTACTTGCTTTTTAACACAAAAACACTCGAGTTGTAACATACCGGTAGATCATTTTCCATTCGCACCCCATCGTTAGTGTGTGTGAATAAAGTGTAAGGAAACAGAGATATGGATGTGTGTCGAAGATACAGAATCAATCCAAAAAAAACATCGATATTAGTCGTTGCTACTCACCTTCAGGGAGTATCAACAAGACATTTGATTCTCAAATAAACATACGATGTGAACAGTAAAGGTGAATTTTCGCTTACTAGGTCATGAATGACTCAGGGGATGTGTCCTGAGTATATTTATGCTTGGGATGCTGATATGTTGCAGGTTATGTGACATGTTAGCATATTGAAAACGAACATGTTTTACAGTTACTTCTTAATTAACGTGTTTTCTCCTGAGCAAAGCACCACATTTGGCGGGTTATTTTGCATATGATACTGAAACGAACATGTATTGGACATTATATTTTCCTTTCTTGTTTTTTACGTGACAGTTTCAGATTTAATGAATTTCTTCGCAAAGCACTCAGAGCCTAAAACAAACATGACATAAACAAACACACAGAAAGAAGGGACACGCGCGGCAGATCTTATGTATGATTCCTTTCGCATTTCGGGGCTACTGCAGCTTACACTGTGTTTCCATTTTAGAAGAACACAATAAAGTTAGATAACAAATCTAACAGTGCCAGCGAAAATGCCATTCGTTTTATTAATCGCATTTGCAATATTACTATGCGTGCCCTTGTTCTTTCAAAACTTGAGTATACCAATTCTCTTCTTTCTGGATGAACATGTAGCAGTGCTGACATGTCTCGCTTGCAGCGGCTTCAAAACAAGACTGCACGCATCATTTTTAAAGTCAACCGGCGTCACTCATCTGCTCCACTACTTTATTCTGTACACTGGCTACCGGTTGATAAACGAATTATGTTCAAAATCCTTCTGTATGTCTATAAATATATTACTGGTTCAGCCCCCATATACATATCTCAGTGTATTTCCATCTACATTCCATCTAGACAAGGTCTACGATCTGTCATAGACAAACCCGTCTTGTTGTGCCAGCCAGCCATAAACACATTGGCCCAACACTATGGAATAATATTCCATCCATCTTAAGATCCAGCAACAGTATCATAATCGTCAAGCATAATACAACTATCAGTTGTAAGACGCACTATACGACCCCGGGAGTGGTGCGTCACTTTACCGAGGTGCGTCAACTTATCATGTACCATGACGCACCCTGTGTCAAAAAAACGAGGGACCATTGCCATCCAAATACGCACCCTCAGTCAATTTTTGGACGCACCATTGGTGGATTCTGACGGACCATGACGACACACCCCGTCGTCAGATATCGTTGACTAAACTGGATAAAACACGATGACTACTTAAAATGAAACTACTTTTGATTCACGGGGGATCTGCCCTATCGATGTTGTCAACCCTGGCCCTCGAATATATAGACCCCGGACCGGGATGGACGGAACCAAGAGGAGAACTTTTATATGCACAATAATGTCTGACTGGTCTAAAATTCATAAAATATTTAACTGATTATCATAAACGTCAGGATGAGGATGAAACAATTTCGAGAACATTTCCCATTCATATTTGCGAACGGGGTCTATAAACATGATAAATGAAGCAAAATCAATTCCGGGGACCTGTCCTCCTACCTCTGTGTTGTTAGATTGTTCTGCGCTTGTGCGGAAGAGCGCCATGCTGATCCCCTATCTTATACGTGATACTACTCTAAAAATGAAAGGTTCTCGGTCTACTGTCGGTTCCTTGGGTTTTTTTCGTTTGCCAAACTCTTGTATTGCAATTGGCGATGATCGAGTGATTTCAGGCATTTTAGAACATGCGGTATACAATATCGAAGTGATGTTTGCGGTATTAAAGTAGAGCCTGGTTGGCGGTATCAAGGAGTTATGTGGTATAGTAGGCCTATAGCGTATATTTAAAGGTCGTAATTTGTTGTTCGTAAACAGATGTACACTGTGACGCACCCATGTAAAGTGACGGACCTTGACGCACCCTCCGTCATTTTTTTGACGGACCAAAGGCTGTCACTGACGTACCCTCCGTCAACAAATATTGGTAAACGACGCACCCACGACGCACCTTCTCCCGGGGGTCGTGTAGTGCGTCTTACAACTGATAGGTGTAATCTCAAGACTCATTTGTTTAGTAACTGATTTTCTGTACATTTAGGCTTTCTCATTCTTTCCATTCACTTTTGTATGATGCCTGGGGTATATTGTATTGTTTTGTATATCTTTTGTTAAGCGCTGTGATCATTTGTGGAACAGTGCTATATAAGCACTGCTAGTATTAATATTTATTCATAACGAAGGTAAAACCATCTAATGGAAGAGTGCTCAACTGTCTTATCCACAGTGGTGTTATATATCACGCTACGGTAACGCGCCGTGATAAACTTATATACAGGAAACATACGTCGGACTCACCTCAATAGATACACCTCAAGCTTTAGGACTAAAGAACACCGTAATGCAACAACCTTAACATCCTAAGTTAATATGTTTTGAACAAAGGAGGACAAAATATATCAGATTATATTACATGAAATATACTGAGCAGAACTAATGCATACTCTTAAACTAGTAAAACTTGTTACCTGTGCCTTGCAGAGAAATTCTTCATTATACACATAAAACACCTCTTTTCGCTCAACAAAAGAAATGATCTCACTAGCGCATGTCGCCAGAGGACAAAAACATACTTTTTGAGCAATTACACCAATAGATGAATTTATAACCATGGTTTTATTCTCTTTATTCTCTTTTGGAACAACAATGGATTTATTCGCCACTAGTTTTTTTTAACATACCTCGGATTTGACTTTTTGACATAATGGATTTATTCTCTACTTGACTTCTGATATAACCATGGATCTATTCTATACTTGATTTTGACATTACCATGGATTTATTCTCCACTTGACGTTTTGACATAATCATTATTCTCCTTCTGTATTATATGTAGCATTGTATGACACTTCCATTATGCATTTTGTTTCTGAGGAGTGAGGGTCTTTTCTCAGGCCCCCTCGACACTGTACTGTACTATGTAAAATCAAATATTCTTAAACATTTGTTTATTACGAAATATATGTATTTCTGCACACTTGTATTATGGATCTCTATCAGCCTGAATAGACAGCATGATTATTCACACATCTGAACTGTTAACATCTCTTAAAAACCTCGATAAGATACCACAAATCGGGGGGGAAATGTACTTTAAGTCCAAGATTCTGGACTGTACTAGTGTCGTCCGATACTGAAACACCCAGTATCGCTCGATACTGGTACAAAGTAAGTGTTCCAGTATCGGACGATACTGGCACATATAAAGTGTTCCAGTATCGCTCGAACACAAGTATGTTCCATACTGGAACAAATTACTACTGGTAGCACGTGTACCAGTATCGACCGACATTTGAACATAAAAACGTTCCAGTATTGAGCGATACTGGACACAATTTGGTGTTCCGGTCTCGACCAATACTGGAACATTAAAATCGTACCAGTATCGAGCGATACTGACAAATTTTATGTTCCAGTATTGAACGATTCTGGTATACCAGTATCTGCGACCTAAAGTACACTTTTCCCCATAACTCATTCCGTTTATTTCGGAGCAATGTCAACATTGCCGTATTAATGTTTTTATTCAACCTATATTAACAAATCACATTCCTAGATCAAGTGCAATGTATTCTACAAAACCAAAATCAACAAAATGACAAGGTTTGGAAGACTTAAATTGGATGCTCGAGTAAACGGCAAGATTGTTTGTCCGTCATTCTTATTTCCAATTTGTCCATCTCTTTTCATGAAAATGCCAAATGCTTTGAGAACTTGCAAAATGTGTGAATTGATGTTGAAACAGGTCATCTTCTGCTAGATATAAGTCATTAATTGCCCTTTTCCGGTTCCCGCATCGTCTGACCACTGGGAAATCTAAATAGTTTTACGGTTTACCTAGTGATTACGGGACGTTGGAGACTACTACACGATCAGCTATACGATCATGACATTTAAATGTTTTAAGTGTTCGGTTTGCTTCACAGTGCACTTTACCTGAACATAAAAGCCAACGACAACGATTCGGCAGACAGGAAATCATTAAATGGACGTGCGAGTACGAGGGACGAGGCATGTTTGAAAAGGTACTGTTGAAATCATTATATTTTATCATTTTAAAGAGACGACAACGGAAACCCCTTATGGAATACAACTAGAATCAGGCCAGGGGACATTAAGAGTATGTATCGATCAATGTGCTTGTTAAAACCAATCCCACATATCGATGATATGACGGTTGGTTCTACCCGGTTCCTCACATCGATATTTTTCCATAACAGCTAATGGTCTGCTATAACTAGATATGTTAGAAACTAGGTTAAGAGTGAGATAACAAACTATGCAGCTAACATAACATAACAAAACGAAACGTATTGTTAAATAAACAAACATCGGTAGCCCTACCTACCAATTCATGATAGAAATTCAAATCTGTAGAAAATAATATTTATATTTATTCAGTCGCGTTCGCGATCACTTCCGTATTTGGGCAAATGTCTTATGTTATGTGTGTAGTATGTATACAGTCAACACAATAATTTACTGACCAGGCAATAAATATGCCAATAACTTTTAATTCCTACATAAACATATATATTTAATGATAAGGTTGTTGAGGATTTTCTCCCCTCTATAATTTGAGATATTGCACGCTAGGAATGGTTGATTAATGTGGGAGTTACAACCCCAAAAGTAAGGTCAAGTCTGATTTTCTTTTTCACATTTTCCTTTTTCAACACGGGGAGAGTATCAGTGCGGCCGACAATCCAACAGCGGAAGGACCAATTGCGCTTGCATGCACAGGGGTGTATATTTGAAGTGACCCCCTCATAAGCTGAAAGATTTTATTTTGTTGAAACTCCATTCATGCAATTTGGTGAATACCCTACTTTTAGTCAAAATTTAGATCAACTCCTTTTGCCCATTCAAACACTAATCGCACCGACTTTGGGTCATATTTTTTGACCAAAATGGACTAATTGTCCTAATTAAAAACTGATAAAGCCAAAGTTTCAACATTAATATTGTGAGTGGAAGGGTAGAAGAACAAAGAAAATGAAAGGTTATCGTGCCGTGCGTGGGATCGGTTCACAAGCGAAGAACAAGGTATCCACACCACGGAAGTATTTGTGTAAAGAGATGTGTTATAATTGTATATACCTTTAAACTACTTGTTTCCACCGGGTGCTTGTGTTTGTCATTTAAAAGGTGCTTGTTGGTGCAATATTTGTATGTGGTATGTGTTATGCAATGCGATGCTTCAATTTTGTCAGAAAGGAATATATGGATATTATGATTAGTCCACGTTTACGAATATAAAAGGGATGCTGATATTTGGTAGGTGATGTGAGATTATAGTAATATTTGAAAACAAACCTGTACTCCAGTTATTTCTTAATTTACATTTTTGCTTTCGAGGATAGTTAAGCATTTAGCAACTTTGTCCGACAACTACCTCGTGCACGAAAGGGAGTTATTTTGTATACGGTAATGCTGAAACGAACATGTTTTGGAGATATATTTTCAAATTTAATATCTTGTTTCCACGCGAGAGTTAACATTTTATAAACTTCTTCGTACAGAACCAGGTGCCTAAACTAAAATAACGTAGAAAACATACTGAAGACGACAGCTTTGCTTACACCTTCTATATTAATACAGTTACAGAAATTGAAACTGGAATGAATGATGCCGTTCGCATTCTAAAACTAAACTTGAGGTCATGTTTTGCTATTTCAGACAGTAAAGTTCTTAGATAACAAAACTATCATTGCCAGCTAAATATCATTCGTTTCGATAATTGCATTAACAATTTGTTCACGTGCAAACTCGTCTTTGTGGATCCCTATAGGCCTGAATAGTCATAATGATCGATCATCCACTCATCCAAATTGTTAACACCTGTTAAAAGCCTCGATAAGATAAACTACTATTCTACACGGCAAATTATTCCGTTTATATCGGTGCGATCTCAACATTGTTGTTATATTAAACACATCGCATTCCCCCCCCCCCCCCCCCCCCCCCGGGAACTTCACGTATATCAAGTGCAATCTTTTCCATTAATTAAAAATCAACAAACAAGTTTTTGCAGACCGTTATCACCAATATGATGAGCGGACCGTTATCATCAATATCACTTGCGGGACCTTATGACTACTGACCCTCATGTTTATGACTAGAGAACCCTCAGATACGTTTATGACTAGCGCTCTAGCTAAACTAGGTTAAGAGTGAGATTACAAACTATGCAGCTAACATAACAAAACGAAACGTATTGTTGAATCAAACAAAACACGGGTAGCCCCACCAATTCATGATAAGAATTCAAATCGGTAAAAATACCCTTATTGTTATTATGACTAATTAACCCTTCTGTGTATTATTACTAGCGAACCCTTTTTCATATTATGATAACCGGAACGTTATTATCAATATGATAAGCGGTCATTATGACTAGCGACCATAATGGCTAGCGGTTAGACCCTTAATAACACGCAGTAAGAGCGCGGAAAACTGTCCGAAATCGTCAATTTTTAAATCAAGGTCACTAAAACCCTTTCACATTCTGCTGCGATCAGGCTGGCGCTTGCACTACGCTAGGAATTTATCAAAACGCCAATCCAAGCGCATCAAGGTCTCAAGAAACCCTCGGTGACGCAGTGGGAACAGGTTTTAAGTTTTCTGATATAAATGTGGCCGATTTATCTGAGAACCATGATAATTGCTTCAATATTCATTTGAATGGATTCTATTCATAGCGTAGCTTTCCCCAGTAAAGCTGGGGAAAGCTGTGATAGAGTATATGGAAACGACCTCTTATAGTCGATGGGCCCGTAATCGAAATCATGCACCCATTCAGGGATTTTGTGAGACAACCTTTTGTTGGAAACCTTTCCCATAGAGGTACTGGTTGTCTACAAAAATCTCGTCAATGGGTGAAACGGTGAGGGCGCTTTATTTCTCAAAATGGCCGCCGAATTTTGACAATCGCCTATGGAGGGTTTAAGCAGGTTATCTATGAGATCAAATGGATTGTTTTGGCAAGTATTATGCCTGGTTCCTGTTTATATGTCTGGTTCCTGTTTATATGGCTTTTATGGATAATCCAAAATGGTCGCCATACTTTAAATGATCGCCAAAAGAGTCGAAATCAACGCTTCATACGTTTTCCAAATATATATCTTGTATTCAGGAATGTTGCAAGATATTTTTTTGTGGGAAAACCTTACCCAGAAGGTGATGAAATACAATTGTCAGCAAACACATTGTCGCTGGGTGAAATGATGAGGACGCTATTCTCAAAATGGCCGCCAAATGCTAATTTAATCGGTAATGGAGCGGTTTAAACAGGTTATCAATGAGATCAATATTTTTTTAAGAGAATTATATCTGGTTCTTGCTGTTATGCTTCCAAATGCATTTCTCTAAATTCGTTTGCATTGTCCAAGATAATTGCCAAGCCTATCACATCATTGAAATGCCTGCCAAAATATTAGGAATCTATGTTTTTAAAAGACGTTTTAAAAATATCTTAACTTGTAGGTGCTGTAGCAGGTTTTAAGACACTTATATGTTGTGAGCCTGGGAAATACATTTATACAAATTAGCGATTTCGAGGATGTCTGTAACACGGTGATTATTGCTTTTACTCAATGAGGGCGCTTTGGTCAAAAATGGTGGCTTAAATGGACGCTTAAACAGATCATTTATTAAACAAAATAGATATTGTTGAGATGATATTGTTGAGATATACAAGACATAAGAATACCTTTAAGGTTTTGCGCATCATAAAAGGTTGCTGCCAACTTTGCATTACGTTATAGTTGAATAAAAAGGATGTAGCCGGTGATCTAAACTAGTTATTCATCTTCATTTATTCTGTATGCTTTATACCATACAATCCTACTATGGTATATACCAACTGGAGGATTATTTCAGTACACTGATGCAAAGTGTGTGTTTTTTGTTGTTTTTTAAGTTTATTAATCACCATTCCTTCATTCAGTTACAAATTCTTCATGATTACAAAAATCTTTACAAGGAAGAAAATCCTGCTGCAAGTATATAGTATGCTTGATGTAATTCCAATTCAGTCCTCTCTCGTTTTTCTTAAATACTCTATTTTTCTAAATAAATCATGCACGGTTTAGTTGGGATTCAACTGTTTGTATTATAGGGTGTAGGTCAGACGACCTGCAACTTTAACACATGTTTTGCACCGGGAGTTTGCACTCTTTGTTTTGGGGAAAGGCCCAACTCGACTGCACAAGAAATCTTCTTTAACCTCACCAAGCCTGATAAACAATAAAGAATACAACGAACGTTTGTCTTATAGGTGCCAAATTTGGTTTATTTTAAAGAAGTTTTCAATAATACAAAATATCCAAGTAACGCCTTTGTATAGAGTTTCTAAATATGTTGGTTTAAAGGTGAGTGACCAAAACAAATGCAACAGTGGCTATCAACTCCAGTAATGTTTATACTCTTTGTTGCATGGGCGTTTTCCCCATAGTGTCTCTTTTCCTTCTACGACGGCGAACCCGTTTATGATAATATTTATATTTTGTTTAATACTCGTCGATGAACTCTTTGTTTCATGAGAAATTCTGAAGTAAATGTTGGCCCTACACAAAACAACTCCCTTAACTCAAATGTTGGAATATCACTGTATTTATGAGTGGCCATAGTATAAAGAAATACGTGTAAGGTTAGCCGTCTAGGTTACACGTAGTACGCGTAATGTAACACGTAGTACATGTAAGGTTACATACAGAACGTGTAAGGTTAGACGTCTAAGATGTATCTTAGACGCCTAAGATAAGATTCTTGTTAACAATTGTGACCCTTTAATTTAATATTTGCAAACAAGTATTAATCAAAGACACTAGGGGAGCGGAGGGTGTTGATGATGGAAGAACAAGGACAAAAACATAATGGCTTATTTACGGAATAAACCCTATTTGTAAACTATATCTGCTTATCTTCGACGTGTAAGATGTTACCTTACTAGACGACTAACCTTACACGTATTTGCTTATACTTTGGCCACTCATATGTGTTGTGCACCTACTTGTAAAAAGTAAGCACCATGAGAAAGATATGGGCCGTAATGTGTCACCCACCTTATAACACAAGCATTGCAATGTAACAATGAAAAGAGGATTACAGTTAATCGACAGATATAGTGGCATGATATGATTATAGATTGGTCAAAAAATAAGGCTAACAAATGAAAGTTAATTATGAGTCCCCCGTTACTTTGTTTTTGCAGAAAGATGTGGTGACTTTTCATTATTCATTATTCATTATTCGATCAGCATATTTCACTATTGAGCATGTTCGATCAAGACATATTTAGAAATAGGGAACACATTTGGTATAATGCAATTATATATTTGTGGAGCAGTTCTCATTTGAGGATCCATGAAGTAGGAATACGAACTATAAATGCATATCGATTATATATTTTAAGTTGCGACTTGCTAAAACCATAATCGCTGCTAAAACTTGGTGCTATGATAGATCATACAATTATCTAAAATTTATCGAAGGAAAAAAGTGCTCGTATACTTTTCTAGATAAAAGAGTTTGAATATATCTAATACGTCTAACGGATTTTTTTAATTTCGATAAAATAAGAAAATCCCCAAAATAATAGCTCATTTTGTTATTATCTTATCTCTTTAAATAAATAATCTGGTATTGTAATAGTAGGAATACATATATCGAAGTAAAATACATTCCAATGGATTATGGGTGTTACCTAAGAGTAAAATAATGGCACCTAGGTATTCATAAACAGATAAGAGCTCATCACCATTCAACTGATTATAATTGAAGTGTGTTATACATGTATAGCTTTCAATTCAACACGATTTTAATATTGGGGATTTCATGTCTTCTCACGCTATTGCTGAAAAAAGAAAGAAAGAAGAAAAGCAAAATTAACAAGTTATAGGGATCTTTAAGGGATCGTTAGATAGATCATGGCATGGTCTGAGTCAGACTGGGGAGGTATTTGTATTTAACACCTCACTGGACAGACTGTTTAGTGTTACTCTGATGCCATGGTATTCTGTATGACTTGTACGAGTATTTGGTCTTCAAGTACGAGTGATTTCTTCAATTAGTACGATTAACCATAGAAGTACGGGTTAACCAATGAGTGATTATAAAGTTGACTATAATAACTCCTCACCCAGTTGTGATTCAGGGTGTCTAGTTAGCAACATCACTTACCGACATTCTACTATAAGTATAGTGGTGAGGCAGTAACGATTCATGTTAAAGCCCATAACAAGCCATACTTGAGATCTAAGCAATTTTCCGATACTTTCAGGGGGGGCAAGATTTCTAAAATTTTCGTAAAAGGTTGCCCCAATTTTTTTTCTAGTGACTTACCTCGTAAAATTCACGTAAGTGTGTGTGTGTGTGGGGGGGGGGGGGGGGGGGGGGGGGGGGGGGGGGGGGGGGGGTGTTGGGGGGGGGGGGGGGTGAGGTCAACAAAATTCGCACAGTCCAAAAAAACCCCGCTCAGTCAAAAAAAAACGCATAGTAAATGTACTACATGTACAATTTTGACTTCTATTTGGCTAATAACCTCGGTCTTTTTTCTCAATTTTTTCCTATTTCCTTTTTTTTCACTGACTAAGACGGGTTTTAAGGTTCTCTAAACAATACGGCTCAACTATTTAGAAAAACGAAGTACAACCATAGAAGGAATATGAAATCAATAGTGATTTCATATTCCTTCTATGGTTGTACTTCGTTTTTAGTTCTATGTATATTTTGTCCTGAAGAAGAAACGTATAGTTTCGATAGCTTGACGATATACCGTTTCTCATCTATTCAACATTATATTTTACTACTTCATGGGATGAATCTCTCGAGATCCAGTACGATTATGACTTTTTGGCTAATTTACCTCACCATTATAAAAAATAGAATATGATACATGGTCAAAAAAAATCCCCTTAAAGATATCATACCTATGTTCTCTGAACTTGATAACAATGAACGGGGACAAGAAAGTTTCAGGTGAAGGCAGTAATACAGGGTGGGGGTCAAAACAGTTTGTAGCATGGCAAGAGGGGGGGTCAAAAAGTGTGTGGCATGGCGAGAGGGGGGGGGTCAAAAAAGTGTTAATATACCAAAAATGAAATTATTCAGCCCCCCCCCCCACCAAAGTATTTATGAACGGTCCCTTATAATACACCTATCAGTTTTAAGACGCACTATACGACCCCCGGGAGAGGTGCGTCATGGGTGTGTCGTTTACCACCACATTCTTGACGGAGGGTACGTCAGTGGCAGCCATTGGTCCGTCAACAAATTGACGAAGGGTGCGTCAAGGTCCGTCACTTTACATGGGTGCGTCACAGTGTACATCTTTTTACGAACAACAAAATACGACCTTTAAATATATGCAATACTATACCGCCAACCAGGCTCTACTTAAATACCGCAAAAATCACTTTTCCGATATTTTGCACTAGAAATGGTTTTCTATGGGAAATCATTGATTTGTGTGTGATTACAGTCATAACTGTGTGCTATCTGAACCAGCTACCTAGGTATGAACGGGTCTGGTGGAGTGAATGCGGTATAAAATGTGTATTAGCTGTGAAGATTAAACGTCTTTTGATGATTAGCTGTGAGTCTTTACACACACATTTCCACTGCGTAATCACACACAAATCAATGATATGCCATAGAAAACCATTTCTAGTGCAACTTTTCTGTTGAACTGCGCGGTCATTGAAATCGCCATTACTTTAAAAGTATCCATTCGATTTTTATGAATGAGGTATCAAACTGCGGATAAGAAATGTGCTCATTTAATGTATATCTCAGATTTGTGGTACCGATTATCTATTTTGAACTGTTCAACATCAAAGCACCTGGTCAGGGACTTTTTGTGCTAGGTGTAGATGTAATAACATCAAGGTTTTGGATCCTTAAGTATTGGTGCTATAAGACTGTCATGATATCGCGTAATATTGGGAAATAAATATGCGGTGTGAACGGAGGGAGGGGGGTTGCGGGAGTAATGACCCTCTAAATGTCAATGCGGAAATGTAAGCGTGCATTTACTTGATTGACACTATCTCTTATCAACTTTTCTGACACCGTGAATCATTGATAGTTGTTAAAATTGCTGGCCAAGTTTAAGTTTGTTTTCGTTTTAATATCCTTTTGCGACGTCTCAGCAAGTTTTTTAGAAGACCTTATTATTTATTAGGAAAAACTAACGCACAACCATGACGACAAACACAAACACAAACACGTGAAATTGCGGCTATGGTTGTATATTTTCGAACCTCGTAATTTGCTAATGGGCATTCAGGCTGATATCGTAAATGAAAATGATCTTAAAGCTGCGCGGATTTTGGGTTACAAAACCTCGGCAAGACCGAAAGCCAAGTGGGTCCTATACCTAGTACCAGACGCAGACAATTTGTGCATATTGCAATGAGTGCATAACATTGTTACAACATGATAGAGTCTGAAGTGATTGAGATTAACCCCAGGAAACCCAGGGGATAATCCATAATCCACCTGGCTTCCGAGCCTGTTAGGGTGGTGTATCCAAAATCCATGTAACATTTAATTGTTCGTATTTCTTTTGCAAAACTGCTTATTTAAACGAAAGGTAACACTCACGCTATATATCACAGAAATATTTATCTCTGTAGAACAAGCAATATTTTGGTGGCGTACACTTAGGCGAACACGGACTAGCAGCTGAAAGAGTAATAATAGCACAAAAACATAATGTCATTATGGCTGGTGGCATGGCTGTATATGATGTGTTGCCAAAGACATGAAAGACCAGCAATAACGCGGAAGTGGACTACTTTTTACTATCTGAAATCCAGGCATACAAGTATCTTAAATACAAATAACTGACAGATTGTACTCAGGGGGTGTCAGTATTGACACAAGGATCAAGATCGTTGTTTGAGGCGACAGTCCCGCAGTACTGATCATGCCCGACAATTATTTTCGTTTATTCGATCATTATATGCAGTGACGTCAGAGCGTATTCTAGTGATCAAAGCAGCATTGACGCATTGGGATATTCCAGTTCACTCCGCCTTATGGAATACATGACCTTCATCTTCCAACCAAAGATTGTAGATTTCTGATGGATTCTCCTTTGTGGGTAACCCCATTTCAAATTCACACTCCATGTGCTTATGGTATTAATGTCTTCCGATAGAGGGTGCAGCCTGTGGATTTTTAATTCGTCGGGTAAGAGGACCACCTAGGAGCCGGATTTTCATGTTGCTGTTAAACATGTTAATGATATAGACGGCAAGCGTAAATAGCACGACCTGCCTTCGACCAACTAAATCCAGCCCAAATATCTCTCTTCCCATAGCCTCCCTGACTACTCCATGGTTTGAAAGTGCCAGCCTTATACACCTATCAGTTGTAAGACGCACTATACGACCCCCGGGAGTGGTGCGTCACTTTACCGAGGTGCGTCAACTTCTCATGTACCATGACGCAGCCTGTGTCAAAAAAACGACGGACCATTGCCATCCAAATACGCACCCTCAGTCAACTATCAGCCCATTCGCACCCATGTAAAGTGACGGACCTTTACGCACCCTCCGTCATTTTTTTGACGGACCAAAGGCTGCCACTGACGTACCCTCCGTCAAGAATTATTGGTAAACGACGCACCCACGACGCACCTCTCCCGGGGGTCGTATAGTGCGTCTTACAACTGATAGGTGTATTACACTTATTATTTATGGGTACTCCCCTGGCCATTCTCTCATCCAAATTTCATTCATAAAAAGATGGAACGTCAATAAACTTGTGGAAGGGAAGCGGATTGGTGAATAACACTTACTACAGCTAAAAGAGGAACCTTCGTCATTGCATTCCTTAATACACTTGCCCAGGCCATTGCCGAACTCATCTTCAAATGCGGCTCCATCGTCTTCCTGACACTCCTTGCATGCAGTTTGGCACTCGTTACCCCGCGCTTCGGGTTGATCGGCCATTACGATCACGATCAGTGCCATACAAGCTATAGATACAATGTAGATGTTCGCCATGTTGTCCTTTTCTTTTTAAAAAGGGGAATGAATAAAAATTGAGATGAGGAAGTGTAACAACACGTATTTATTCCCCTCATTGGCGTAACTACAATAGTGGGGTAATGAGGGTAGACCTGTGATCAAAAGGGCAGAACCGACTAATTTGGTTTATGTACAATCTTTTAAATTTCATTTAAGGTCGGAAGGGTTGAGAGCATCTGGCAAGGAACATTACCCTTACCATGTTTATGGTTACGCCCCCTTTTACCCGCTACCTTGATTTTACATAGTGATTTCGAAGTCAAAAATGTTCCAAACTTGTTCAAAATTTCATTTAGAACAATTACATGCAGTAAGAAATTGACAATCTCATCGCATGGACCGACTGGCTAAACAAACAAACAAATAAACAATCAATCAAATTTTTTAAAGTATTTAAATCGGGTTGTTATATCTATAATGTTTGAATAAAATACTGTATTATCATGTATAAATCAGATCGTAAGCATTATTAACCTTTGCAGGCTTGCAAAAAGTATAATATAAACTCGAATGTATTGCTACGTCTTTAGCATACTGGAATACTGCTATTCAGTCAAATGTTCGTTGTTATAAGTCAAGCCACAGTGATGCCTCGAATGTTGAATCTTAACATGAGAGTAACTGTATGGGTTTTTCATAATATGCAACCTTTAGAATAGTCAATCAGGTAGTCAGTGATAGATAATTATCTCTTCGAGGGACTTGAAATCTCTCCATTTAGTCCAGTTTAATGAAGATCTTGTAGTTCTTATGAAAAGCAAATATGACTTTTGCAGCGGTTCTTTAGGGTAGAGTTAAAATGAATAGCTGTCCTGGTCTAGTTCTGGCTAATTAGAGGGAATTTCCCAAAAATAATCAGTCACTGTTACTGTTTGTATTCTATTCAAGAGATATTTGTATTTTAGAACGGTTATATTTGACCACTAGGCACGTTTTATATCTTAGAATCTGTGGCTGTTTTGTATCCGTTTCCGTCGCACTAAATGAACGTTTGGTTTTCACTGTATCTTTAGAACAGTACAACCAGTACTCAGACGAATCCACTGTGAATTTGTAGCTGAGATTCAAAGCTAAATTATTGAATGACCCTCGTAGAAGGGAAAGTGGAAGGCAGCAGGAAAAGATTTCGTCGGGGAAACAATGGTTCGATAACATCAAAGTGGACCGGTATGAGTCTTATAAAGAAATCAACCACAAGTATCAATAATGTGATGATTCAGGCAGTGTTGGATCGGAGTTACCGGCTTTGGCCACTATAATGATTGTAATGGGGTGTTTTTCAAAGTGTTATAAAATCATTAATTTTCAACTGATTCAAATGAAACCTTCATTTAGATATTAATTTCCATAAACTGGTTATATTTTCTTGCTTGAATTGCGTTTAGGTAGGTATCAAGAGGTGATTTTCCCTATAGACCAACTGAGTGGTGGTTAATTGAGGCATGTTGGGCCCATTAGGGTCTCGTGAAAATGTTGATTTCAGGCTCACCGAGGGCATTTCTAAGCCGTATCAAGGCTAACAAACTTTATATTTTCCTTTACATTTCGGGATTGTTTGACAGTCCGATTTATTATGACATCATCTTAACATTTTCGATAGTAAGATTATCCATAATTCTATCCCTAGCTAGCCACACTGTCCAAAAATATTACAAACATACAATTTAAGAAAATGATATTGCATCCAAAGTCACCCTGTTGTCCAAGTCACCCAAGTTTACGATATAGAAAATCTTCCCGTATTGGATATGTTTGTACATTGTAGGAGCAGATTTCCCTCCCAGCATCAGCGTCAATAGAATCAAATTTATTAAAGCCTACAGGATAATTGTATCAGGAATACCTCGCTCAAGTATGATTTCATGGATTATTGCCAAACGACCCTATGTAAAAGAACTCGTAAATACATAATATCAAGTCCAATTTCTTAACATATTTCCAATCTCCTCAAATTTACTTCAATACCTTTGCAAGTACCATATTAAATCAACAACATTACAAACATTTTAAACCAAAGTATACACAAAATGTATAACCAAAACATTGTATTTCACAATGTCCCTCTCCACTGATTTTTGAATCAACAATACCATTACGTTCTAGTTATCGGTATAGTTTGAGATATTTTTGAAAGGTTGAACTGGCCATGAAGCTAATATTTGCGGAATTGGGTGTGAACGTGGTGTGAATGCTAAGAACACTCCTGTGATGTGCCTTGCTACATATGTTGACATTTAGCCCCATTTGGGCTATATCATTTGAAAACTAAAATCTGCTCTATATCGTTACTTCTCTCGAAATTTGAATATTTGATTTTACAAAAATATGAAATATATAGCACTAGTTGTTGAAACAAATTGAAGTTCAAACATTGAATTTGTTAACACAAGAACTTTCATAAGTCGTGTGTTGGGCTATTAGTTCCACCCAATAATTGGTCGATCCAACACCATTAACGGCATGCTGGGGAACCTTGAGGATGACAAAGGCGGTATAAGTACAATATTGCCACATGACTTGATGACTTGCTATTCCTGTTGACTTTCAGCCCCATTGGGCTAAGTTTTAAAGCTACAAAATCTGCACTAGGGACATTATTTTGTGATTTTTGTTCGAAATTCGATCTTTTGATTTGACAACATTTGAAATATCACAAGTTTATGTAACAAACTGAAGTTCAAAGTCTGAACTGTTAACACAACCACTTTCACAAGTAACATGTTGGGCTCTAGTCCAACCCAGGATATTATACAAGGAACCATATCAAGCCTAGAGCCTTTGATGATCCGAGAGAGATCGTAATGCAACAATTCCAGATACTTGTACTCATACCATGTGACCATGCATGGTTATGTTCAGACCCTAACATATAATGGTCCAACAACTACAATACTTAATAACCCCCAAATTGATAACCACTAAATTAAAACATCGCGAAACTCACAAACCGCTAAACCCGAAAACTGCCCTGGTATCATTCTACGGTTTAAAAACCATATGTGGTCAAATAAATCATTGCACAAACCACGCACCATGATTTAGGTCATCGATTCTCACTAAAACGGCCGTTTAAGATGACATATCTAAAAAAAAAACTACTCCTCCCATTTCCTTTGTAAATTGTTGTCTATTTTAATAAAAGATTTGCATATAGGCTGTCCAAAAAAGTAACTTTGAAAAACATAAAAATTGGTAATTAATGGTTTTCTTTTCGAGATATGGATGATTATGCAAATTTTTCTCCAGAGAGCTTTATATAAAAGCTCATTTTCTCCACCCCACTGTAGTTTAATGCAAGACCCTGCGACATTAAGACTTCTTCGATACGTGCCATAGACGTAAACGATTACTTTAAACGATTTTTAAAAGTTTATCATGTTTATTTATCGAAATGGCGGATATACGAAGGTTTAACTTTCGCTAGTAGGAACAAAATTCGGAGAAAAACGTGTTTTTTTAAATATCAAAAATATTATTTTAAACAAATTACGTTTGAATGAGGAAAAAAATATTTGAATACAAGTTTTGCCTCCTCCCCCCCCCCCCCCCCCCCCCCCCCTCCGAACGGCGTGGAGTCTATCATGATTTAAATAGTATTTAAAAAGACGTTTTTGATTCTAAGACACGTGGAGTTGACACTAATAATCTTTACCAACTATTTAAGGTTGAATTAAGTTCTGCATACTTCCGCCCCCCCCCCCCCCCCCCCTTCTCCGTACGGCACGGGGTCTAAAATGCTCTAAAATGTCACCAAAGATACATCTCCGGTTCTAAGACAGGCGTGGAACATGGCTCAAACCACGCACCATGATTGAGGTCATCGATTCTCACTAAAACGGCCGTTTAAGTTGACATATCTAAAAAAACTACTCCTCCCATTTCCTTTGTAAATTGTTGTCTATAAGGATTGATGTCAATAAAACCAACGGGCGAAAAGTCAATACACCGAATGACCCAGCTCAAGGCGCAATGAATCTGGCATGTGTTTTGAAAACCAGTTTATCCGAGCTCATATAATGTTTGCGTTCTAAACTTAAGTTTTAGTAAACAAATAATCAAATCAAAAATCACATTCCACATCACCAACGGATTTACATATAGTTAGGTGTCTTCATAATCATAGTGCACGTTTACATCTACTATGGAAACATATTTAAAAAAACATATCCAACATATTTTAACCTTTTCAAAAACATACCATGTTATGGCATATTACATATAACCAATTTGCTTCAAAATTGTCAAAAATCATTCCTATTTAACATACCTGTAACTTTAATAATTTAATGAAAATCTGGAAAATTTGATAAACAGAAATATCAGAAATCAATCTACAACGAACAGTTTTAGATGTGCATTGTTCAAAAGGATAAAAGATCTTTTTATTTTGTATACCATTTTGGTACACTTTATTTGAACTTTCAGTTTTGGATTCTTTCAAGCATTCTGGAATGGATGATGATA
The DNA here is from genome assembly GCA_035610835.1 of Ophiura sarsii. Lineage (NCBI taxonomy): Eukaryota > Metazoa > Echinodermata > Ophiuroidea > Amphilepidida > Ophiuridae > Ophiura > Ophiura sarsii. Next base: position 5,328,019 of record CM069444.1, read on the forward strand.
ACGTTGGATAATCTAACATGACACCATCAGGCTTTTCAAAGTTATCATTACAATAGTGCACTGATCTTTTTGAACCATCTTCGTTGCACAGTTGAAGATAATAATAATATAGCAATTTCGAATCCAATGTTTGAAGTGTAACCGAGTTGATGGACATGCGTTGCTTGCAGGTTGCTTGACATCTCAATGTCTTTATGTACAACGCACATTCTCATTTAATTCTTCTCAAACCTCTTTGTAAGTAATGGTACGGTAACATCTGAGTTTCTCAGTGCATTTAAAACAAAACCAAGGTATGTAACACAAATTAAACAAATAAATAAGATCCAGCTCATGTTTGTTTAAACACACTTTTGGCCTCATTCAAGATTGTCTATCATTTTTGTTTTAGATCTCGAAAAATAATGTGCATTATTTATCTCAAAGTTTATAATCTATACATTAAATAATTAGTTCATGTTTCATAAACAAATATTTAACTGAATTTAAGCTAATATGACAGGACCAATGACTCGATTTTGGATATTATGTCATAGGCAAACAGAAGAGATTTTAATTTTAATTTTAACTAAAGCTCCTCCCCAAGTTAATTGTTTTCCGGGACACGCTGTACGTCATCAATCTACACACACCTTTCTCCATGTTATACTCCTATCTGTAAGTTACACACCTTTCTCCATTCTAGACCTCTTTCTGTAAATTACACACTTTTTTTTCTATTTCAGACCCCTTTCCATAAAATACACATCTTTCTCCACTCCAGGTCCCTTCCTTTAAAATAAACATGTCTCCGTTCTATACCCTTTCTTTAAAATACACACCTTTCTACCATCTGGACCCTTTCTGCGAATAACACACCTTTCTCCACTCTAGACACCTTTCTTAAAACTACACACTTTTCTCCAGTTTAGACCCCTTTCTTTTAATTACACACCTTTCTCCATTCAAGACACCCTTTCTCTTGTTTTTATAACTACCTTTCGATACATTTTCGACCGTTCATTCTCTTAATCATATACCTTTCTCTAATTTCTATACACCTTCCTCTCATATCGACACCTTTCTCATACTTTTATACCATTTTGACCCCTTTGGCCGCCAAAACTACTCATGGTACTCATACGTAAATCGGTTGAAAATGAAAACGGTCTGAACAAGCTGTTATGTCATAGTAGATTCACGTTACGGTTCCACCGCCTTTATAATTTGAGCCACTTTGGAATTTAGTTTTTTGACTATAATGACAGGCCAAGATTGCTCCGTGAACATGAATTCTGACTTTGTCTAGCCAATACAGGCATACAGCCTTGACGCGTTTTATTTATCATATAACATGTTTAATGTAGCCCAATTGGGCTAATACTTTAAACTAAATTCTAATCTAGAAATGCTATATCGACACCTCCTCAAAATTTGAACATTTTATTTTATAAAATCTGAAATACTAAGTACTAATCTTTATAACAAATTGAAGTTCAAAGCTAGAAATTCTTTATACAACCTCGCTAAAACATGCTCAGAACATACAATTTGGGCGCTGTGTGTCATTTCAACCAGGAATTGGCAGACCTAAATTGCACCGTCCACGGACGAGCTCACACGCTGTGGAAATTGCTTGCGGGCTTCCTCCTTTGACCAAGGCGTTAGAGTGTTGCCACACGAGGGTTGTTCAATTCAATGTCCTAATTTTTGGGCTCATCTTTAAAACTAAAACCTGCTCAAGCAATAGTATAATCGTGATATTTCTCGAAATTTGAACATTTTATTTCACAATTTCTGAATCAGCACTAATTTTATAACAAATTGAAGTTTAAAGTATAATTTTTATAACATAACAAATGATAAACTTAACACTTTGGGCTTGCTGAAAACACCCTAGTCAAAACCGGGTTGTCCAAAGGGCCAGAGCAGGTACCTAAAGCGCTGTAGGCACTAACAGCTGGTGTGCAATAACTCAAAGAGTTGGGGGAAAGGAATCATAATTTACAACCCCGGATACCATGGCATATCCGTGGTCAAAAAAAGCTCAGAATATAGAGGGAACAGAACCGTAATGATAAACATTGCCCTATCGGTGATTGATTAAGATTAGAGGAACCAGAACAGATCAATCATGATGATATCGGCTTCATTTACATAGATGCTATGAATATTAGTTTCGCTGCGATATAATGGACTTAAAGTGTTGAAGCAACGAATCCTCAAATATCATGCGTCCATCCAATACCCAAGCAAATAGCGCGCTATTCAAACGTGTAATATTAGCAAGTGACACTAGTTGATCATCATTTCTTATCCTTGTTGTATAGATGAGGATTAAATTAGAAATTACATCAGTTTGACTAACTACGAGACAACTGTGTTAATATTCTGTATAGTGAGCTACCTACGATGTGATTTAAGACACAGGGAATAAGTAAGCATAGAACCACATGTGTCAATGATGAGATTAAAATTTCAAATCACTGCCCCTCCCCTCAATTGGAATATTACCTATATACTGAAATGGTTAACCGGACAAAGTCTGTGAATCTATAGTCACTGCAATTATAGAGTGATGTTAATCAATCAATGAAGCTAGTAATGATCAATCTCAACGCTATATATTTCGGTTTATTCCGTAAAAAGTATCTCGGTTACCAAAGCCTGGTGTATATCCGTCTCGGGAAGGTTGTTGCAATGTGAGACTGGAATTCTGTATGTAGGTTATATTATATTCTTCTTAAATCAGTAAACAATTTAGACGACAATTTAATTTGAACAATTAAAACAATTTTCCTACTCACCTCAAGCTCAGAACTTATTCAGATGGCAGCACTTCTATCTTTTCGCAAATGCGATGAAATTGAAAACAAATATTGGTAACAAAAAGAGTGGCTCTTGTTCTCATTTAGAAATGTTTCACTTCTGATCTACCCACACACACTTGCTCATTCCTAATAGCATCACGCGATTTGATCTGAACGTGAATAGGCCTATCGCATGGACAATTAATAATGGATTGTACCAGTAAATGTGTTATCATTAATGAATTTGCATACAATCATAGTCAATAAATCAATGGTAAAGTAATTACGAAAAAAGTGAATTTAAAAACAAATGATAGGCATTCAAAAATATTGTAAACTGAAAAATTGATTGTATATACCTGCAAAGTTGTTATAAATAAAAAGTGCATATACATGTATTTATAGCTAATAAATCAATGGTAAAGTAATAAAGCACGGGAAATGAAAAAAGTAATGAAGTAAAACGTGAATAACAATGCGATGTATCATTGAATAATCGGAGGGACCCTCAATTTTGTTCAGAAGTTGGGATTTAACATGTTACTGTGTGCTTGTCATTTGAACTAAAAATCTGAAATCATAGATCTTAAAGGTAGGTGTTACGATTGATGGCCCGATTTTCAACTTGATGTTTTCTATTCTACATGAAGGTTCATCAAAATAGTGGTATAACTCCAATGGTTCTTATTTTAAGTAACACACGGTGCCAAGAAATGGGCCCATCGAAGATGTATTTCCGTGGCCAATCAGTAATTTAATAGTGAGTAGGCCTATACTGACATTCCATCACTATTACACAATCTCATCGCAGTCAAGTCGTGGGTGTTGATTGCGTCAAATGTTTCGCGTAATTCAATGCCCTTATTTTGCAAATCATACCTTCGGCTTATAAAAAAGTTGGTTTTGATAAAATTAAAAAAAAGTGAGTAATGGTTTTATTTTTCGAGAACGCTACGATTATTTGTCCCCATAGACCACTGTATAAATTCATATCTTCGACACTCTCCTGTTGATTAATGGATGTTACAATGTCCGTTCTAAGCCATGTGGCAGTGACACTAACCAATGTTCCAAACGATTTAAAGTTTAACAGGCAAATTAAACGAAATATCAATAAAATGAGGTCCCAATTTTTCGTTAGTAGGAACCCAATTTTAAGTACGATTTCAGAAGAAGAAAACAAATTCTGAATTAATAGGCCCAACAATTTAAACATTTAAAATTTGTGTTTCTGTCAACATCATCATCATCATCATCATCGTCGTGATTGAGAGTGGTTGGAGACTACTTCACGATCAGCTATAAGAGCATGGCATCTGAATGTTTTAAGTTTCCGATTTATTTTCAAGGAACATAAAATCAAACGGAAACGATTCGGCAGACAGGAAATCATTAAATGGACATACTAGTACTAGGGACGAGGGCATTATGTTTGAAAGGGTACTGTTGAAACCGTTATAGATTATCGTATGAAAAGTGAAGCGTAATAGCTTGGTATTAGAAAATATACGATAGATGTATACATTCCAGTAACTAAAGGGTTCAAAAAGGTAAGCCCCACCCCCTCCCTGAAATTAGATCACTTTTGTTTACATAACTTCACACACAATTAGACGTTTTGAAAATTGAAACGATTATAAAAAGAGAAAACGCTAGGCTACCAAAATACAGTTTTCATGTTTACTTTACCGAAACAGTCACATCTCCCCCAAATGATGTTTTCAGAAAAAGTAGCACTGGTCCTATACCAGATAATTTAAAAACTCTCTCTCTGATTTATTTTTGTACGCAAATTAGACCAAGTTTGTTTGCATAACTCCGCACAGGATTAACCGTTTTTAGAATTTTTTTAATATAATGTTTACTTTTCCGAAAATTGTCTCATTTTCCCAAAACGATGTTCTCAGAAACAGTGGCAATTTTTAAAATCCTATACGGGGTATAGGGGTATGAATGATTTTGGACAGGCATAAAAATACATTTCTTATTCAATTATTTTGTTATGCAAACAAAATTGAGCCCAAATATATTGATTTGTACTTGCAAACTAATTGTATTTAGTGTAAAGCTAAAGATCCACCTCTCCAGCTGGTATAGATATGAGAAAAAAGCAAAACAAATCATATTTTTAAAGGGTATGAATATTTTGGCTTAACTGTAAGTATGCGTGTTTCGGGTGTACAAAGAAAAAACAAGCATACATAATACATTCTTGAATGGGCCCTAGTACACATCTCAGCAATCACACTGCAGGGCTCGCTGTTTGTCTTCCTCAATACCTATGTATTACCAAAGAACATCAAGGACACCACAGCATTGTGAGATCAGTTTTCATGACAAAAGGTCTTAAGTGTAAAATTATCAACTGCTTTGTTCTAGCATTTTTCATACATTTTTATACATCTAAAATTATCACACTAAAACGCTATTTTATTAACAAATCACGTATACATTTTATTCAGGTTGACCTAGGCATTAGTTTTTAGGGACATTATATTTTGATCATTATATGTAATTGAATATGATCATTCAGCGATACAATAGGCCATGTCTAGTCTATTCATTCGATTGTCCCTGGTTATAGTAGATTCGTAAACATTGGCCGATCGGATTACAAATCAAATCAATTTGGACAACTATGAGAAAACGTTGTCACTATTCTTGATAATAAGATACTAACGATGTGATTCAAGACACAGGGAAGTCAGGCCGTAACAAACAAAAACATGTAATACAATTTTGATAAAATAATAATGTTTCAATTTAAATTTTTACAAAGGAAATTTTCACCACTTCTTAATAAGCTTTGTTTCATGAAAATCGGTTGTCAGGAAGCAGAGATATACTCATTTGTGTAAAGTAGTCGTTAAATCATCTGGGCCACTTGGCTAAATCACTGGAAAAAAACAGCATGAATGGAATCAAACCATAAAAAATAGGAATAGAGCGCTCTTGTGAGACAAGATTCCTTGCAAGCGGATCGTCTGGCGGCAGATTTTCAAAGGAGACTCCAATATGCACAGTGGCTCGAGCTGGGTGCGGCAGGAAAGATGTATGCATGATATTTTCGATGGAGATGAATCAATCTTTCCTATGGATAGAAGAGAGAACACCAATCTCATCAGCCATGCGCGCAGGAATAACCCTTCCTCTATATTTCACTTATGACCGCCCAATTTCAGATAAAAACTGATTGTTCGGGCAGGAATCTTTTGTGGTGGGACTTAGGACATATTTTCATAGATGGAACATATGAATGCTTAACTCTACTTAAATCTGTTTAACAACACGGTGATACATGTGTTGTTAACTCATGGAAGATACCTGTTGAACCAGATTGGCTCCATATCACTTCTATGGTCATGGTGGTTACACAGCATGGGTACCATGTCAGAAGGAATAATTGGCAATTTCGCTTATGGTCTCAAAGTAATTGATCAAAATATTATTATTATTTATTAATTAAATTTGATGAATTTATGTATCGAAATGAATTAAAACTATTTGAAAAAAGAATTACGTAGTTCTCTTGATGATCCTTGCATGATACTCTAACCATTTAGTTTGTCAACAAACAAGATTGTACTCTATGTTGAAAGTGGCCCAACCAGATTTCTAGACGACTTAGCAGATTGGTCATAGTTAAACGCAGTTACAGTGAGCAAATACATTTCTTCTGGTAGTCAACACTTCACTTATCACACACAGAGTGTAAAACATGTTGACATTATATGATTTTAATATTGGGTTAAAAATGAAATTGCAATTGTATAACTTGTTTGTATACAGTATGTAAGCATAGAACCACATGAGGCAATGATGATATTAAGATTTCAAATCACTGCCCCCCCCTCAACTGGAATATTACCTATACTAAACTGGAAAACATAACATTTATAGAGTGATATAAAGAATAGTATGATTTAACGTTTATCAATCAATAACAGAAAAAATTAAGCTAGCAATGATCAATCCTAACGCTTTATTATGCGGTTTATTCCGTAAAGAGTATAAATCAAGGACACAAAAGCCTTGTGTATATCCGTCTCGGGAAACCTTTTGCAATGTGAGACTGGCATTCTGTAGGCTATTCTATGCGTCTTAAAACAGTAAACAATTTACATGACAATTTAAAATGAACCATTTAACACACTTTTCCTATACTCACCTCAAGTTGAGAACTTATTCAGATGGCAGCACTTCTCCCTTTTCGCAGATGCGATGAAATTTGAAACAAATATTGGTAACAAAAAGAGTGTCTCTTGTTCTTATTTAGAAATGGTTCACTTCTGAACTACCAACACACACTTGCTCAGTCCTAATAGCATCACGCGATATGATCTCAACGTGATAGGCCTACCGCATGGACATTTGATAATGGATTGTACCTGTAAATGTGTTATAATTAGTGAATTTGCATACAATTATAGTCAATAAATCAATGGTAAAGTAATTAAGCAAAATGTGAATTTCAAATATGTTAGGCATATAGCGAGTTAAAAATATTGTAAAATGAAAAATTGCTTGTATATAGTGCAAAGTTGTTATCATTAACAAATTTGCATATATTTATAGCTAATAAATCAATGGTAAAGTAATTAAAGAATATGCTACGCCTACCGCACGGAAAATGACAAATATAATAAATCAATGGTAGTGAAGTAAAAAGTGAATAACAATACGATGTGTCATTGAATATCGGAGAGAGCCCTCAATGTTGTTCAAAAGTTGGGTTTTCACATAATACTGTATGCTTGTCATTTGCACTAAAAATCTGAAATCATAGAGCTTAAAATGTAAGTGTTTCGATTTCTAGCCCGATTTTCAACTTGATGTTTTCTATTCTACATGATAGTCCATCCTTTCAATTCATAGTCGTATAACTCCAATGGTTCTTATTTTAGAAGCACACGGTGACATAACATTTGCTCATCGAGTAATACACAAACTGACCTGGTAGTTAAACACGTTTAGAAGTAATTCACCGCATTTATGCCTATAACTTTTAAATAAGACATATCTTGCGCGAAACACTTTCACATAAATAATGTTGATATCAAAATATGGGGTGGAGTGATCGAATGACATTCAGGTACTATGTTTTTCCGTGGTCAAGCATAAGTTAATAGCGAGTAGACCTACTGACATTTTACCATTATAATATACTAACCAATGTTATGACATAATATGTAGTAGGAACAAATTTGTAATAACGATTTTATTCAACAATAGTAATTCTGAAGTTCTGATTCAGGCCGCTGCCGCTGCCCCCTCCTCCCCATTTAACATTAATGTCAAAGAAATTGAAAGACACGTCAAATCCGCATAATCAGTCCGACGCACATCTCCCGGCACCACCCTCTCCGTTTAGTCTACACCCGTCGGACGGTATCTGCCCACCAAGCCTTTAGAAGATGATAGTTGAGTTGATTGTAATTGACAAACAAATACAAATTTCATTTGTTATTCTTTAAAAATGACCCAAACACGTTACTACAATTGCCAGTAGGATAGAGTTTGACAAATAAGCCCATTGTCTCGATTATGAATTGTAATGTAGTGCCGCTAGCGCGAGAGGCGCAATAACCTTATTCAAATGAAAGAAAAACAAAATCGCCGCGTATTGCACAGCACTTACTGAACGCATTGATGTGAAATATAAATATTTCCAAATTCAAGAGAGAGACTGATATGTTTTAATTATTTTATTCTTCCTATTTCATTTTGTTTACGATGAACAGTCATCAATTACGAGATTGTTATTTTTGTTGTTGACAAAATCGTGTCCATTATAAAATAACTCTGGATTTTAGATAGTTCTTACCCAGAATTTACTGTCGTCGAAGAATTCTTAACAGTCATTACCGAGCTGTGATAACTGTTAAGTCTGTTATCACTGAGATGTCTTAACAATTATCACTCAGTTGTGATAACAGTCATATACTTAAAACAGTGAATATTGTCATTGTAGACCCAATAATATCCAGAATGGTCCCATAGCTCATACACTGTTGGTATCTGGTGATTGTAAAACAGTAAAGAAAAGACGAAAACAGTGTAGAAATTGATTGTATTTGGCACAGAGCCGGGTTCTGATTATTAGTTATTAATCACGGTGATGTCTTAGAAATTAATAAGTATCACTCAAATGTGTTAAAAACAGTTAACAGGCCACATATAAGTAAAAAGTGAATTACGTCATTAATCCGAGTATTGTCCACAAAATGTTCCACTATCTTAAAGGGTAGCAATTGATTGTAATTGGCACAGAGCGACCGCGAATACATTTACGGGTTTGATGTGGGGTGTTTGTTGGGTTGTAGTAGGGTTGGGGTGGGGTGGGGGTGTGTTAGGTTAGGTTTAGTTTGGTAGGGGTTGGGTGAGGTGACGCTTATTTTACCTTCTCTATGCTGGTCATCACTGGCAGAAGGAATGTATCCCATTCGGCTCATAAAAAAGTTGATTTGGTAAAAAGCAAAATGTGAGTAGTGATTTTATTTTCGAGAAATTGACGATTATTAAAAAAAAATCCCCATAGACCACTGTATAAAGTCACACATTCGACACTGTCCCGTCTATTAATGGAAAGTCATGTGACCTTGTCCGTTCTAAGCCACGTGGCAATGACACTAACCAATGTTCCGAACAATTTAAAGTTTTAAAAGCATATTTACCGAAATAGAAATAATATGAGGTCCCGATTTTTCGTTAGTAGGAACAACATTTTCCAAAAAATAGATATATTTTTTGTTTGCACCCCCCCCCCCCCCCCCCCCCCCCCCTCCCTTCAAATTAATTTGCAAGAAATTGCCAGTATACTATATTTGGCGTCCTCTGGACAGTGACGTAACTTAACAGTCGTAGCTTTGAAGCACGCGTATGCATATTCCGCCTTTCAACGCTCGTGTGTATACGACAGCGCCGCGAGGGGTGTGCACTTAATAGTTTATTACGCGGTTACGTCACTGTCTCGTGATGGCCAAATATACTATAGGCCACGAGCGTTTACATCCTTCTGATTTGGCGCCGAAATGTTAATGTAAAGACGAATACAACGATATTTTGAGGTCGGCTATGTTTACTAACGTTGTGCGTGGGATGGTGGTACTTGAACCGTGTTACAAGAACGTTTGTAGGGCGAGGGTTAATACAGCGAAATATAGTGTGCTGATTCAGTATTATAGAGGACTAGGCGGTCGCCCGGGGTTTGTCGGTTCTCGGGTTTGGGCTGTCACGGGTTTGGCGGTTCTTGGCTTTGTCGGTTGCCCGATCGGACAAACTTTGAAAATTCGACCCTTAGACGACCTTTGACCCCGGACGACCCAAGAAAAGCAAAGCCGTTTTATTTTGTCCACGCTCGACTCGTATTCGGGCTTCCCGTCACCGAGTTTAAGCCCGATCGGACAAACTTTGAAAATTCGACCCCTAGACGACCTTTGACCCCGGAAGACCCGACAAACGCTAACCCGTTTTATTTTTGCCACGCTCGCCTCGCATCGAGCATTGTGATCACCGAGTTTAAGCACGATCCGACCAACTTCAAAAAGTTGACCCCTAGATGACCTTTGACCTCGTATGCTCTAGCGAATGCGAACTTGCTCTTGCGGGGACCGAACAAACAGATCACCGAGTTTCTCATCACCGAGTTTAAGCCCGATCGGACAAACTTTAAAAATTCGACCCTAGATGACCTTTGACCCCGGACGACCCAAGAAAAGCAAAGGCGTTTTATTTTTTCCACGCTCGACTCGCATTCGGGCTTCCCGTCCCCGAGTTTAAGCCCGATCGGACAACTTTTGAAAATTTGACCCCTAGACGACCTTTGACCCCGGAAGACCCGACAAACGCTAACCCGTTTTATTTTTGCCACGCTCGCCTCGCATCGACCGAGTTTAAGCCCGATCGGGCAAACTTTAAAAATTCGACCCCTAGATGACCTTTGACCCCGGACGACCCAAGAAAAGCAAAGCCGTTTTATTTTTTCCACGCTCGACTCGTATTCGGGCTTCCCGTCACCGAGTTTAAGCCCGATCGGACAAACTTTGAAAATTCGACCCTTAGACGACCTTTGACCCCGGACGACCCAAGAAAAGCAAAGCCGTTTTATTTTTTTCCACGCTCGACTCGTATTCGGGCTTCCCGTCACCGAGTTTAAGCCCGATCGGACAACTTTTGAAAATTCGACCCCTAGACGACCTTTGACCCCGGAAGACCCGACAAACGCTAACCCGTTTTATTTTTGCCACGCTCGCCTCGCATCGACCGGGTTTAAGCCCCATCGGGCAAACTTTAAAAATTCGACCCCGGACGACCCAAGAAAAGCAAAGGCGTTTTATTTTTTCCACGCTCGACTCGCATTCGGGCTTCCCGTCCCCGAGTTTAAGCCCGATCGGACAAACTTTGAAAATTCGACCCCTAGACGACTTTTGACCCCGGAAGACCCGACAAACACTAACCCGTTTTATTTTTGCCACGCTCGCCTCGCATCGAGCATTGTGATCACCGAGTTTAAGCACGATCCGACCAACTTCAAAAAGTTGACCCCTAGATGACCTTTGACCTCGTACGCTCTAGCTAATGCAAACTTGCTCTTGCGGGGACCGAGCTGCACCCACCCACCGAGTCTGAACGCCGCCCGACCCCGGGAAGCGATCTTTATTACCGTAAACAACATTTGATACCTGACGGAGTAAAGTGCATAGCACATGTACATTGTACAGCAATACATTTATACAGTGAGTGAGTACGGTTAATAAATTCGCCCCCGGGAAGGCGACGAAAAAGCGCACACAGACAGACAGACAAACAAACAGACAGAGACTGTCATATGAGTATATCCATAGCTGCATATAGTTATCAGTAAACTGAGTACTATATGATAATACAAAGCTACAATATGATTTTGTAATGTTCTAGTTTGGAAGATAAATATTCAGCTCGAGTTACTAAATATCAATTTTCACTTTTTATCCAACTACTTTTTACCGTTTTTCTTTCCCTTTCCAAACACGTCTCTTCCCCTTTCATTTCTATATTTATTCACCCCCGCCCCCTTATTGTTATTATCACAAACTCGTACATGTACTCCCTCTTAGTATGCATAACCAATCTGGAACCATTCAAATGTTCAACGTACAGTCCAATCATTCTAAAGGCCCTGTCACACCATAACGTATCGCCTCAACGTATGCCAACGTATGCGAAATATCGAAAAATACGTTGGTGTACGTTGGTGTACGCTGATATAAGTTAGGGGTACGTTGGGGATACGTCGTTTACGTTAAGAGCGCGCTGTGATACGCTGTGACAATTTGGACCACGAAAAAATATTGAGCATGCTCAAAATTTCTCGACGTACTCAACGTGTGCTTAATACGTTCTGCATAAGTTCCCGGTAAGTTTGTGGTACGTTAAATATACGTTGACATACGCTGACATACGTTAGTGGTACGTTACTCGTACGTTACGCGTAAGTTGGTATACGTTGATGAACGTAGGCTGACGGGGAAACGCACAGCCAACGTAGTGATAACGAGTTGATAACGTATATGTGCCGTATGTCTAACGTATGCCTGATGTATTTCCAACGAGTTTCGACGTATTCTCACGTATTTACCTTATGCCGGGCGATCTTGTAAGGCCCTGTCACGTATCCATAGCGTATCCATAGTTTGTATTGAACGTATACATTGCGTATGACTAACGTATTGATAGCGTATCACTAACTTATAACATACTTATGACAGCGTATCACAGCGTATGCGAGCGTATGACTAACGTATGCTTAACGTATACTTAACGTAGCGTAGCGTATTCGTAGCGTATGATGATGGGTTGATGTGTTCAGCACGACAGACCATGAAGAAGTGAGGATGAGATACTCAAGGGACCCATTTATATACTCAAACCCTCCATAAGTTCCCAAAACGCCGAATGCGCGCTAGCTGTACGGTAGCCCTGTCACACCATGGCGTATCGCCTGAACGTATAACAACGTATGCGAAATATCGAAAAATACGTTGGCGTACGTTGGCGTACGTTGGTGTACGCTGATACAAGTTAGGGGTAAGTTTGGGATACGTCGTATACGTTAAGAGCACGCTGTGATACGTTGTGAAAATTTGGAACACGTCGAGCCCGCGAAAAATTATTGAGCATGTTCAAAATTTCTCGACGTACTCAACGTGTGCTTAACTTACGTTCTGCATAAGTTCCCGATAGGTTCGTGGTACGTTAGACATACGTTTACAAACGCTGACATACGTTAGACATACGCTGACATACGTTAGAGGTACGTTTATCGTTATAGGTTGGACATATGGATTTACCCTTCTAGATATTTTAATAGTTATCATCTAGGCTGCGTTTACTTGAACTGGCAACACTTGTCCCGCCGTGTACGAAACTCAATTTCTGCAACGGCATAAGTCACGTGTTCGTTGTACGCCGAGGATACGCTGAGGATACGTCGAGCACGGCAGACATACGCTACGAATACGTTGGTCATACGCTCGCCGATCGCATACGCTGTGATACGCTGTCATAAGTTTGTTATAAGTTAGTGATACGCTATCAATACGTTAGTCATACGCTATGTATGCGTTTAATACGCTATGGATACGTCCATTCCATCACCAAAGTTGACGCAATTCGTTGGTAAGTTGGACGTTCTTGGACGTTCTCGGACTCTGACAATTTTCGAGCTATTTTTTGAATACGTCGTTATACGTTCAGGCCACGTTCAGGCCATACGCTATGGTGTGACAGGGCCTTTTAAACATTGACACTGCCGGTTTCCCGTGAGATGCGTCCGACAACTATCCCAACATCAACTGTAACTTCCAGCAGACATGTTTTACATATCGTCAGCCTGCTTCGATAATGCCTAACTCACTTTTCAGCGAAATTGAGTTTTTTTGCATAAATCATGACATTATGCACATGCTGTAATAATATATAAGTCATTGACAAATCAAAAGTGTTGATAAATGCACAATTGTATTTCTGCCTAAGTCAGCATTGTGAGTGAGGCAGATTGTAATAATTATGTAAAATGTTTAAAATGGGTCATATTAACTCATATTAGGCCTATAACAAGCCACATTTCACTTAAAAGTATATCCCCAACCTAATGCTATCTAACAGGTACGGCTCCTGTTGGAATTCACCTGTACTATTCATGGTGCTATTCAACATATCGTCAGCTTGTTTCGATAACTGCCTAACTCACTTTTCCTATTTTTGTTGTTTTCTCAATACTAGAACAAATGAGTTAGGCAATTATCGAAGCAGGCTGTCGATATACTGCATCATCTGTAATGAAGCTAGCGGCATCAGTTCACCCCGCACAGCACGAACCTCCAAAGACAAACATGACTTTTCAGTAAACATCTCAAAACTCAAGAATCAAGTAACTTTTGGCATTTTCTCTCCCCCCCCCCCCCCCCCCCCTAACAACAACACAAAATCAATAAAAAAAAGAGTATATCTAATGTATACTCTTTCTTTTAATGTGATTTAAAAAGCGTTTTTTGTGACCCTTTATAAATCCATGTTATTATTTTTAGTAGTGGTAGTAGTGGGAGTAGTAGTAGTATTAGTATTGTTATTACCGTGGTAACATGATCCCGTCAATCTTAACCAGTATTTGAAGAGCTTTGTTGCAAAAGGGCTATGGTGCATTTTTTTTTTTAAATGAGTTTGATATAGAAATGTATAGGTAAAAATCATATGTTTCAAGGAAACAAAGTCATTTTTTTCAAAAAGACCTACATCTCATTGTAAACAGCAATTGAAATTGTTGTTTCGTTGCAAAAGGGCCTGTATCCAGAATTAAATCGGGATACAGGCCCTTTTGCATCAAAACAACAACTTCAATGGCTGTTTACAATGCAATAATTAGTAAGGCGATTACCTTTTCTTTTTCTTTTTTTCTTTTTTTTTGGCTATGGACACTTTTAGAGAAGAAAAAGACTATACAAGTTGATGTTAATACACTTGAATGTTCTTTAAAACCCTAACCTTCCTACACTCCGATTCACTAAAGCAAAAAACCATTGTCCACGCGCATTCTATAGCATATGATTCGATGACGTCATCAACCAAGCTGATATGTGTGTACAAAATCACTGCCCAGGTGAGCATTACCAGGTTAGCCGAGTGATTAGGGTAGCGGCGCGGTGATCAGAGGTTCTGGGGGTCAATTCCAAGGGGTTTCACAGCGATTATTTGGTTTAAAATCATACTTTGTCCCCTTCCCCCAGTTTCCACACCGTACGAACATAGCCTGGCTGGTTAGGGCTAATACATGTATTTTGTTTTTAATAGGGCAGCTGGCAGCCTGTAGTACAAACCTTCAGATAGTGGTAGGATCTTGGATTTGCATCTCCTTAGTGTTTTAAAGGGTGGATATGTGGGAATAAGTAAATAACAGGGCGGTGTAGTTGATTAGTTTGGCAAATTAAGATGAAAATATCATTTAATACATATATTTTTCAACATAAAACATTATTTTTAAAAAAAATTAAATCTAAAAAAAAAAAAAGGCATGGGGTTTTGAGATTGTATGGGTCGGTCGTGTTTGGGCAAACAAACCTCTTTTTTTTAGGCCTACGAGGACGTAGGCCCATGTATGTCATGTGTCAAGCGATTGTAAGCTAAACACCGCTCTAACGTTCCGTGTCTGTCTAGTCTCACCGGCAAACACGGCCGTATCAAGCATCAGTGAAATAAATCTGATTACAGGGCTAACAAGTATAACATTTGACTGGGACGCAAAAAAACCCATGATAAACAGCGTACAGAGCAGGGATATGTCTCATCAAAGGTGACTTTATAAATGTTTCAATTGAATTGAAGAAACGTATTCAAAATCGAAATCAGGCGTCATCCATTTTTGTTGTAAAACCGAAACTGACAAGATTAAAAAATGTTAGGCTAAATTAACTATAGACCTAAGTACGAGCCTACTTCTAGCTAGGCCTAGGCTATGATGATAGCCATCCCGTCTACGACACGTGACATGACAACCCATTTAATTTTTGTCAAAGCTTGACAAAACACTAACAGGAACACTGTAACTAATACTAGTGCAAGACAACATACTTTTTATATTCACACTTAATTTGAAAACGCTTATTCTGCATCGTTTTACTATTTTCGACTCACAGGTGACCGGTATGTGCTCTTAAAACATATGAACATGGTATACATAATTGCATAGAAATATAAGTCTGTCAATCGCTCATAGGGCGATAGAAGGGTATTTTCATGTTGTCCTTAATGTACGAGCGTATACGTCAATAAATTCGTATGTTGTCTCGATCAAAATAAGACAAATTCTGCACGAGCGCTGATGTTGATGTGTAAATAATGGTACGATCCCCAGGGGGGAGTACTTTTCTGAGCATATACACATTTGCGCAAGTGCATTTATTTTCTATTTTTTCGAGAAACAAAACATAGCCATGTATTGACCTAATTCATACACAACACTAGACAAATCAAAATTCATACATCCATGCATTTGATCTATCTAATAACGAATAAAAAACATCGACGAACCCGCGGAGTGCATTATACACAGTCAATGCAATGCTTTCTGATTGGTTCGACACTACTAAGAGCTTATATGTAACGTGAACATTAATTTCGACCTGTATTGTATTGTAATCAACGTAGGCCCCACTTGTGTCATTTGGGGTCCATGATGGAGCTTACAAAATTTCACCGAGTCTGCGAGTCTGCTGAGGGACGTCCAGTTACCAATGGCAATAGGCCTACCAGTATCTGTAGGGCAGGTTATAGCCGCCGCGCTGGCGGTACAAACACACACGCCAGTTATTCAAATCATGCAGACCAAATTTGCCGTTCATCATTGAAATTTTACAACGATATAAAAATGGTGTTTTGTTGTGTTTTCATGTAGTATTTATTGTTGAAAGTCGATGAAAGTACCACCGCGATCGCGAGTAGTCGTGTCACGTGTATCCCTGTTCAGGGCCCACTCAAGCAAACATCTGCCTCTTGTTACCATGTGACGTCACTCAAAACGCCCCGCCCCCAGGTCATTGATGCGCGTACAAGTACCTTTTAGAGGTCTTGACGATATATCAATAACCCGCGTTGTGCGTTTGCGTTTCAATATAACGATCAATTTGAGTGGAAGCGCGGTGGTACGCACATTTTCAAAAGTTATGAATAGCCTAGTAGATTACCCCGGTTTGGTGCTCTCAAAGTGTTGGGTTACGCCTCAGTTATTAGCGAGGTAGCGCTATTCTTCAGCTACCCGCCAATTATTCAGTCGCGTTTGCGATCACTTCCGTATTTGGGCAAATGTCTTATGTTATGTGTGTAGTATGTATGCAGTCAACACAATAAGTTACTGACCAGGCAATAAATGTGCCAATAACTTTTAATTCCTACATAAACATATTCAATGATAAGGTTGTTGAGGATTTTCTCCTCTCTATAATTTGAGATATTGCACGCTGGGAATGGTTGAATAATGTGGGAGTTACAACCCCAAAAGTAAGGTCAAGTCTGATTTTCATTTTCACATTTTCCTTTTCAACACGGGGAGAATATCAGTGCGGCCGGCCGACAATCCAATAGCGGAAGGACCAATTGCGCTTGCATGCGCAATGGTGTATATTTGAAGTGGAATGTGACCCCCTCATAACCTGAAAGATTTTATTTTGTTGAAACTCCATGCATGCAATTTGGTAAATACCCTACTTTTAGTCAAAATTTAGATCAACTCCTTTTGCCCATTCAAACAATAATCGCACCGACTGTGGGTCATAAACTAAAATAACGTAGAAAACATACTGAAGATTACAGATTTACTTACACCTTCTATATTAATACAGTAAAATAAATTGAAACTGGAATGAATGATGCCGTTCGCATTCTAAAACTAAACTTGGGGTCATGGTTTGCCATTTCAGACAGTAAATTTCTCAGATAACAAATATACCATTGCCAGCTAAATATCATTCGTTTCGATAATTGCATTAACAATTTGTTCATGTGCAAACTCGTTTTTGTGGATCCCTATAGGCCTGAATAGTCATAATGATCGATCATCCACTCATCCAAATTGTTAACACCTGTTAAAAGCCTCGAGAAGATAAAACTACTATTCTACAATGAAAATTATTCCGTTTATATCGGTGCGATGTCAACATTGCTGTAAAAATGTATTTGTTATTATTTAACACATCGCATTCCCCCTGGGAACTGCACGTAGATCAAGTGCAATCTTGTCCACTAATCCAAAATCAACAAACTGACAAGTTTTTGCAGACTAACGATACGAGTAAACGGCAAGATTTGTGTGTCTGTGAATCTCATTTCCAAGTACGTAAACATATTTTCTTGAAATTGCCAAGTGGATCGGGAGTTTGCAACACTTGGGTATTGATATTGAAACAGCTCAGACAATCATCTTCTGCTAGGTCTCGGCCATTACTTACCCTAATACGCGTTACCTAATTGTTACGAGAGGTTATACACTACAACTTGCTATACGAGCATGACATTAAGATGTTATAAGTTTCCGGTTTGCTTCACGGTGCACTTTTCCTAACTAAAAAAGCTGACAAGAAGTCATTAAATGGACGCCAGAAGTCAGTATACGATGAGAGGAGGGCAGTATGTTCGAAAGAGTTCTGTTGAAACTAATATAGAATCGTAGCGTTAGCTTGGAATGCGAAGACACATTAGATGTTCAATATTTACCTACTTTATTTACGTTTATCTATCATCTTGTACCTGTACGGAGGAAGGATAAAAGAAAATTTGTCATGAGAAATATTTTTTTCACTCTAATATATATTATTTATGATGAATAGGCGACCAATTTAATTAGTTAAAACTATCCTCGCGGCTATTGTTACCATATATACACAACATATTTGTCTGAAACCTATCCAAACGTACAGAGTCTTATCTCATGAATTACTGTACCGATTATAAGCATGTTTGTACTTATTTCAATGTATTTCTCATGGTGATTCCAGATATGGTAATGACATTAATTATTTTAACATTGATGAAATATTGTGACATTTTGGCATGTCGTCTATAGACGCCTGCCGCGTGGAAAGTGTGAAGCTACTTATACGTAAATACCATCACAATGGCTACCTTGATAACATATAGTTTGACCTACACGGGAACAAAATGCTAATGATACCTGGTCACATATATTGTTTAAGAAATTGAATAAAGAATGCTGTTGTTTATGTTTACCATTACGATTCTACCCCGTTCGTTAAAAGTGTCAGACTATTCTAACCCCGATTTGCCAGCTTTTCGAGGGTAATAAACTTACCCCTCCTACTCCATTTCTCAGATTCATTTAACACCACCTGTTTATTGCCAGGGCATTTGCTAAACTACCATCGCTCTCTTATGCATGGCCTAAGGCTTGGTATTGTTCCATGGATATTTTCCTGGGTTGAACTAGAAGCCCAAAGAGTTACTGTTGAAAATGGTTTTGTTAACAAAAAATGTAAAATGTTGTAAAATCAAAAGTTCAAATTGAAAAAAAAATAACAATATAATATCACTAGAGCAGATTTTAGTTTAAAAAATGAGCCCAATGGGGCTGAAAGTCAATATATGTGGCAAGTCATTAAGTCATGTGGCACGATTGTAGACTGCTTTGGTCATTTTCCCCTTGTCCCAGCGTGCGGTCATTGGTGTTAGATCGACCAATTCTTGAGTTGAACTAATACCCCAACACGCGATTTTTGTTCAATGTTTGAACTTCAATTTGTTTAAAAAATAGTGCTATTTCAGATTTGGTAAAATCTAAAGTTCAAATTTCGAGAGAAGTTACGATATAGAACAGATTTAATGTTTTAAAAATTAGCCAAATGGGGCTACAAATCAACACATGTGGCAAGGCACACGGCAGGAGTGTAGACTGCCTTTCGGGTCGTCCCGACAGGTGGTCCAGGATGTTCACACCATTCACACCATGTCCAAACGCACATACTAGCGTCATGGCCAGTTCAACCTGTCAAAAACAAAAATCTCAAATTATACAGGTAACTGGAACGTAATGTTACATGCTAATGTGTCTTGATGTTACGTTTGTTTTTATAGTGTATGACCAATGTGAACAAGGCACAACAAGAAAGTTAACTTTAGGAAACCTCCATGCCCTTTATGTCCATATGAGCACTTTACTGACTTAATATCTCTATGCGTTGTTGATACCACGTTTATCATGTTTTATAACACGTACCGGTATTATTAACTATATAAAATAACGACGGTTTGGAGCTACACAATTATTTACAGTAGAGCTTTTTCACGAGAGAAAGAAAGAACGAAACTGTGTATTAACCCTAACCCCGGTTTAGGATTTTTGACCAGGATCACAATTTTCGAGGAAAAAACACCAACTAAATCTCCGGGAACCTGCCGGGATTCGATCCGGGGACCCTCCGTTCTCAAGCCCCACCTTCCAACCACTAAGCCACGGCCCTCAGCTACACATTCGTGCAGTATACTGCACTCATTATATAGGCTCGGTTGACTACGTCATCGAAAACCGACGGCGCATGCGTTTGGAGAGGGACTTTGGATTAGCATTGTTTAGCACTCAGGGGGGTTAGGGTTAATAGAACACACACAAAAAAACTTCTTTTTTTTTACCATAACCCTAACCCCGGTTTAGGATTTTTGACCGGGATCACAATTTTCGAGGAAAAAACACCAACTAAATCTCCGGGAACCTGCCGGGATTCGATCCGGGGACCCTCCGTTCTCAAGCCCCACCTTCCAACCACTAAGCCACGGCCCTCAGCTACACATTCGTGCAGTATACTGCACTCATTATATAGGCTCGGTTGACTACGTCATCGAAAACCGACGGCGCATGCGTTTGGAGAGGGAATTTGGATTAGCATTTTTTAGCACTCAGGGGGGGTTAGGGTTAAAGACAGTATCGTCTGTTCTAATGAGTAATTGTTTCATCAATGTTGAATATAAATGTCTGAGAAGTATATTACCATGATCAGCGTTATTGTACTGTACGCCACGGGTAAACAAACTGCTGATGAGCAGTTACACATATGTTTTAAAGACATCTTTCTTTGTATGCTACATTAGTTGCTGGATGTTCCGTTTGTTTGGTGTAAGATTCGACGTGAACAAACAATTAAGGACGAAATAAAAAAAAACACCTCTTAAATCGCCCTGTATGCGATTGGATACATTTTCTATATAGATTAATTGTGAGTATTCTCTATTAAACTATATAGTGTTGGGTATTTTTAAAATTCGTCATATCATAGAGTCAAATGAATAATTTATAAATGGAACTAAATCAAACAATTTCATCATCGATGAATCACGCTAACAGGCGACTTCGTCCTTAATAGAAAATCAACGTACCTTGTATTTATCATTATCATGATACACAGAATGTTGAAAATTAGGATATTTGTTGATAACCACACTATAAGGATCCACACCACTAAATAAAGGCCTGTTGCATTGGGTTGCATGACCCTCCTTTAAGTGAAATACATGAAAATACTCCAAAAGTAGTGTTATTGGTAAAACATTTGATCTGATGATTATTAAATGAAGATTATCAAACAATATCACTGCAAATTTTCTTCTTTTGACCAATTCTGTATGGTTTTATGGTCATTTTAGAGACTTAAATTATTATTTAGAATTGCTTAGACCATGTAGACATAGGCTAGGCCTGGGCACTCTACAAACATGCGTATCTTCGACAGGGCTTATCTCAAATATGCCTTAACCTTATTTATTTTTGTTGTTTGCAGGAAAGCCAAGACCATGATTTCCATACAAAATGTAAAATTGAAGCAACGAGTGTTTTATAAGCGAGAAAATGGCGTTTAATTATGGTCCATTTTATACAGTAGGTAAAGGGATTTAGTTAGTGGTGTGAATCCATAAAAATGTGCTGTAAATTGAATTACAGGCGTACAATCATGACAATAATGTTACCCCATTCGTTGTGCATGTTCTCGTATAATCTCGCGTCTAGAAAAAACGCACCCAGAGGCCTCCATTGCATTGTATTGGGATCGTACAAGTATGGATTGAATCCCCGTGGGCTACACATTACTACACACTCAACACGTTGGCAAGGGAGCTATTCAATCTTGAATTACAGCAATGTGTTTGTTTATAAGGTGACTGATATTGGCTTCTGAGAGGCAACTTATGTTTAGAAATCAATTGCCTGGTGAATTTGACTGATCCGACGAATTGTGTTTCATACTTTGAGCTCACATACACTCATGTAGGCCCGGCCGCGATTTTTTTTTTACTAGTAAACATTTGTATGGGCTCACATGTAAAATCAGTTAGAATTTTTTTAATTATTTTTAAAAATCATTTTATTCAGTGAGTTTTGCTTTATTCCGTATTAAAACGAAATAAATAAATTTTTCAAATGTTTACTACATAGTAAAAAAAAAATCGCGGCCCGGCCTGTAGCTTTACGCCATTCTAAATACTCCGATAATAGCCTGCCAAACAGTTAAAGGCTCCCAGTTTTGCAATGTGTTATATCATCCGAGCACTAAATTCAAAATGACATATCTTGGTTGAAACATACACAGCACCCGAAGGGGATTACTTGCCTTAAAATGCTGTCTGTAAAGGGGGCGAATTATGCATAATGTTCTCGAATATTGCCTGGTGGCAAACGTAATAGTAACCTGTCCTTAAATTAAAACTAGAATATGAAATATAAAGGGTGTACGTAATGATGTAAAGTAGGATTGTGTTTTTATGTGAACATTTAAATTGAACAAATCGATGCATGAATGTGACCGAGCGTAAATGTTCGCGATATAATCCTGCTGAACTTATTCAAATAATTAGGCTTTCTGTCTTGATGATAATATGTCCAAACAAAATCATAAAAATAAGGAATAAGCAATTTGCGATTTGCCAACAAGGGGGAGGGCGTAAGCTCCAGATTCTTCATTACAAACAAACTGACAATTATTTATGCTGAGGAAATTTTGAAATATAATGTTATCGCTTGAATAGGCTGAGAAAGTGATCAAATCTGGCAATGAATTTCACCTAAATAGGAAATACAAGCCCAATAACCAGAGTTTGCTGACTGATAAAACCCACGCGTTTTTTGTATGCGTTACAGTAAATGTATAAGAATGTTCAACAAGTTTGAAATAGGTCATGCAACCACACAACTATTCCCAGTGGCTCCACCAATCCCGCTAGCGAACTACTTTGAAAGCTCATAAGCCAAGAGTCAGAATTTCGTATATGTACCTTACAGTTACGGATTTGCCAGACGATTTCCGATACCGATAACCAATAGGCATCCAGTAACGTGTGTTTAAAAAGCATACGCGACGGTGCTTCGTACTGAAGTGTCAACAGTTAAATCAAACCCTCCAACCAAACGCTGTCATTCCGGAGCATTATCCGGTTTGATTACTCTGCTTGTAATGGTACCTTTGAACACATCACATTTTAGTTTACATTTACACTAAAGATTAAGATATATAAAACAGTGATTCATGGTGGCATTAGTTGTATTTGTTTATATCTATGCCATAACAAGTCAGGTGTTTTGATGTAGCGACCTCGTTTTGCTTTCCATGCTCTATTTGTTATTGTCATGTAATATTTTAATCTGAAAGGTTTCGAATACCCTAACAATGGGTTAAATGAAATGAAATCAGGTCAAAATGTCATTGCTATAATAGTGTTTGCAGATTTTCAAACGCATCCATGTATCTTTAAAGGTAAATGTGCTTCTGGGTAAGAGAAATCCCCATCAATACGTATTACAACTTGATAGAACTAATGCCACTGCAAACCAGGCAATGGTCTTCCTTCCTTTTGCATCACGAGGATTTAAAGCAGAATAGAAAATATGGCTCAACTTCATGTTTCGATATTGTTGAGCTGCTGAACACTCAAATAATACACTGACATGCCTCATATGCGTGTTTATGGCTTGAAAGGTGGGTAGAAATTGTTACTTGGTTACTTGACCTTGATATCACAGCGGTAAATAGCTTCATGGTAGGCCTACTTGTAAAATGTACATATTGTTTATAACCCTCGCCCTCCTGAGACGTTTTTGTAACAGCGTTAAGGGAACAGTTCCATTTGTACGCGATAAAAATTGCGAGAATGTTCCGGGCCCCGATGAGTTTTTTATCAGGCCCCGATGAGATTTTTATCGCGTACAGTTGCGAGTAGCAAAGGATTATTTATCGAGTAGCGTATTACCGCTTGTTTAAATATAACGAAAGATAAGTAGTCGGTATGTAATTATAATTATATAATCATGTATTGTAAACATTGATCATGGCGACATCTTGGCGCGGGGTTTGGATGTTTAACGTAAATTGTATTATCCTCGTATATTTGCTAAACAATGTCCCGCTCTATTTGCTAAGCATACCCCAGGGTATGGCAGAGGCCTCGTATCGGGCCCCGATGTCTATTTATCGGGGCCTGATGACTATTTTATCGCGTATCAACTTGAAAAACATCGGGTCCAAAACATATCAGGCCCCGATACAGTCGCGATAAATGTATCGCGTATAAATGGAACTGCTCCCTAACCAAGTTGGGAGGTGCCCCCCCCCCCCCCCCCACCCTAACAAATCCAAACCGAGATGCAGAGTATGCTTATTTGGGTACCATGGTATAGAGGTCTCTTCTTTCCATACATACCAAAAGAAGTACAAACATCTCGTATTCGTCTGTACAGTAAAAAATATCGCCCAAAATTTACATTTTAGCCAGCAAAGTTCCAAATATTTGAATTTCACCCGGTGTTTTGCTAATAAGTGTTGGAAATGATGTATCTAACATACACTATAATATTCCGGATCATACAATTCAGACGCTTGTCGAAATGACGATTTAAAATAATTGGAAGGTGACAACCACCCCCCCCCCCCCCCCCCCCCCACTACCCTCGGACCGTAGGGTGGTACCCTCAAATTTGTTTCCGTCAAAATGAGCTCAAGAGATGTAAAAGCGATCACCTAGACGCCCTAGGTCACTGTCCTGTGCTTATTAGCGCAATCAGCGAAATTGTTATGGGCTGAGTTGTACCCCCCCCCCCCCCCCCCCCTATGAGGACGAGGGTTAAAAGTCCATGGTGTGTGTTATCTTTGAAGTGAAAAATTAACAGAGGATTACCATATAATCCCTAGAAGATTACTATATAATCCCTAGAGGATTACCTAGATTTTATTTATGATTTTATAATTTATAATTTGGTGTTCATGAATTTTTAACACCGCTCACTGCATGCAACGTAATCGTATCGGATGGTGTTTAAGAATCACAGCGGCTGGTTTCAAACGACTTCTGACGCTGATAACATATGAGGCACCGTCTAGTATGCATTATAAACCTCGCATTAACACCCGTGGTACTAAAACCTCGCATTAACACCCGTGGTACTAAGAGCTCGTGGTACTAGTGTTGAATATATTGTGCTGAATGTCTCCGGATAATCTCTAGTAGGTAATCCAAGCAATTATTACCGGATAATTCCAAAAGGAGAGCACAGCGGTACATAGCTTCCTGGTACTTTGTTATAAAATGTCTATATTTCTTTGTCAAGTTCACGGTGTGTATCATCTTTGAAATACAATATTAGCAGAGGATTACCCTGAAAGGTCCGAGAAATAAGCCGCTGAAATTTGATAGCTGATGTTTCACTTCATCATAACAAATTTGGTAAGTGTTGACAGAACTTAACAATTAAAAACCCTCAAAACCTACAAAATGAACTAATGTTTATTTTGTTTTTAGGCAGTATTCCTAATATCAGAAATATATTGTAATTTCAATAATCGGGGAGGGGTATGTGACTTGTTTGACTACTTGATTAGGTATAGGCCAGATGATTCTAAAATAAGGCGAAAATACGACTTGTAGGTGCTCAAATTATATACCACACTGTGGAATCGGAAAGTACGTAACGTGGACAAACTAGCCGATAGAGGCCTCAAAAACATATGCACTTGACGAAATAATGTAATCAATTCATGTCCAATACGAAATTGTACCTAGTAATAAAGACAGAGCTTGCGATTTAACTACTGCAACTTAACGTATAACTCTGTAGTGTATGGTAATGACGAACATGAGAACATCTGCCTCGTGAAAAGCAAACTAGGTTGGTTCACAGAATATCTCCATTGGAAATCCAGAGTTAACTAATCCTTTCCACATCAATGGGGTCCTAGTAAAAGTTGTTATATGTTCATAAGCTTAAACTAAGCTCCTCATTCTCTTATTTAGGATATATAAGATCCAGACAGAAAAAAACCCAATGTTTAAACGCCGCCACTGCATACAGTGTAATCGCATCGGATAGTGTGGCAGAATCACAACGTTTTGTTTCATATGACTTATGACGCTAGAATATGAGGCACCGTCTAGTGCGCTTTTTAAACCTTGTATTTTGACACCTCTGATGCTGACATTTAACACATTGTGCTGAATGTCTCAGGATAATCCCTAGTAGGTAAATCCGTAATATATACACTCCCAAAATGGTACCTCCTAGCTATAGCAGCGATAAAGTCAGTCCTCAAAGGTTTTCGCTATTGCATTATTGGAGCGTTTGTTTATTAATATGTAGTACACAACTTGTTGAACATATTCCCTTAGCACCTTCTATGCGGCAGGAGTCTGCAGACGACATTCCAAAATGTTACATCATTTTTGAAAAATGTCAACATTATTTAATTTCATCACCATATTTGAAATCACCATGAGAAATGCATTGACATAAAAAAGTACAAATACGTAGTATTGGTTCAGTAATCATCAAGATAGACTTTGAAAATTGGGAACGGTTTCTGACAAATCTGTTTTGTATATGTGTTGTGACGCTAAATTTATATTGATATTATTAATATTATTATTAATTCTAGATATTTCCATATCTAGAATTCAGGCCATGATTGACTTGAAATGGCAACACCGTACTTCCGTATTCTGAATCCCATTCAGTCTACGCGCCAATATATCTGACCAATTCGAGTCGTCGTGCCACGCTAACAACACCTCATGATAAGTTTAGGCCATATAGTTTTCAATTCACACAACAGGATTAGTGAGCTCTGAATTACAGAAGCTCACGATTGGTGCGTGTCATGTCATTTCTTTAGGATAGTCTGGATGCTGGGTGCTGTGTTCGTTTATAATATGAGTAAGTGAACTATTTATGATGAATTAATAAAATATATATATAAATAACTTGGAAGCTATATCCGTTATATTTATTCTGTGTGTTTTGATCCCCTCTCCGCCATGCGAGTATTTTCCCTAAAACCACGTCACAATATCTGGTGGAGAATTCGTTCGTTTTGATATTTTTATGTCAATGTTTATATTATTCCGGTCAATTTACCAGCCCCTTTATTTTGAATAATTAGGACTGTAGCTACAAAGTTGTATATGTATTTTGTTGTTCATCGCATCCAGTGTCGACGACTATAACTCAGCGTGGTGAGACGGTTTGAATTCAGGTAGCATTTTGTTGGTATGCACTGCTGAAATGTAATTATATGTCTATTGAAATTTGTTTTATAGACCCAGAAAGGTCTATTAAAATTGTGTTTAAAATAGTATACACGAAATACATGTAGTATGGCCTATCAATATTTAGGTCTTATTTACGCTGGCAATAATGGGCGCATTCTACATGTTCAACGTGGCAAGTCGATAAAGTCTTTTATATAATTGTTCCGATTTACAAGTCTCTGATAATCTGGTTCAAAAGTGCATGACCACGGTCTGATATCCATTGATAAAAGATTTTAATCCGAGATTGAAATTCTCGAGCGCGGTAAAATTCTATTGTGTAGATTTTATAAGCTCTTCTACTGGACAGGTGCGTTTCAGACAGACAATTTCTTCGGATGAAATAAATCTTGTTTATTTTTGAATGGACTGATTTCTAAATCAAGATACATAATATTGATACACTGCACTGCAATTGAATAAATATTTTATATATTCAGCTGTAACTTGGGACTTTATTCATTTAATTTGATGTCAACTTTAAATTGTTGACTTGGATTTCATTGAGCTTTTAATTTTTTTTCTCATTGGTGAATTTAAACTTCATCAATTAAGTTCATTGTTAGTCTATTAATTAAATTTAATCATCAATCATAATCAATAAATTTTAATTGATAATCTTAATCAAGTTTAATAATTAATAAACTTGGTTCATGTTCAGATTTTTCAAATTTTGATTGAATTTGAACTTGAATTTTGATCTTGAACTTGAGATTGACTAAACATTTTTGTTGATTAAATTCCGAATTCTCTTTGGAATTAGCTGGTGATTTTGACATAGATTGTTAAAAAGGCAATGAGCGATAGCGATAGTGATAGTGATAGTTAGTCTGTTATATCACTTAATAGTATAGAGGAGGTTGAACTTGACGTAGCAAATATGGCTAAATATGATATGCATAATTGCGATATTAAATATTCTGGTAATCCAGATGATGACGTAGATAACTTCATTAGTAGATTTGAGACGTATGCTGAGCTGAGAGATTATACCGCGCCAAAATCTATACTTGCCTTACAAACAAAAGTTTATGGAAATGCTCGCGTCTATTTGGATTCAATTCCTGATGCAGATAAGGATACCATAACCAAGATTAAAGATTTACTTAAAAGTAATTTCGAAGGTTCATCTTGGAAATGGAGCGTCGAATCTAAGCTGTTGTCGCGTAAGCAATTGACATCAGAAACACTTGACGACTATGCTTGTGAAATAATAAGATGGTGCAAGCAGGTTGGTAAATCTGAAGCAGAAAAATTATCTATTTTTGTTCGTGGTCTTTTGCCTTCTGTCAGAGCGTTTGTGTTTTCAAAAGAACCTGAATCATTTAAACAAGCACTAGACGCCGCGAGATTGGGAATTTCAGTACAGCAAACGGCAAATGACTCGCTATTCGCACCCGCACAGTCACAAAATACTGAGCCCCAGGTAAATAGCATTAATTCTGTTCTGGACACACTGACGGGAGTCGTGTCTAATATAGCCACCAGAATGGAGAAATTAGAACACGACAAACATGTCTCTTTTTCTTCCCCGTTAGATCGTACTTACAATTCGGATAGTATAAGTAGTTCCTCTCAACCTAGGCATCAACCTAGTCAAACTTGGAATCAACCAAGGCAGTCACAGGCCCCCTATAGATCGTACAGAAAATTAGTATGCAATAGGTGTGGTCGTGTGGGACATGGGTGGAGAAAATGCTATGCCAAATTTGACGTAAATAGGAATCTTTTAAACTAATAAACCCATCTGCTAGACAGAAAAAGAAACATGTTCCACGACATGTAGATGGGTTAAGGTTTCAAAGATTTGAACATGTAAGAGGTGTAGACCGAAATGGCAATGCAAACCGTGTACCTCTTGATTTGAACAGACAGACATTTGGACAAAAATCGAATTCCAGTTTTTCACAAGCGCATATTGAGATTAATTTGTCTAAGTTGAATACCATAGCAGCATTTGTTAATGGTAACCCTGTTCAATGTTTGATTGATACAGGTGCATCTGTCAACATAATTGATCACGATTGGTTTCATGCTAATCTTTCCAATTTGCGTTTTTCTATAGAAAAATCACGTGTAGCTGAAGCACGCGCAGCAAATGGTAGTAGTTTGGAAATTACTGGATTCATAGTTTTGTCCATATCTGTCAATGGCACACAATTTCCTGTACCTATGAATATTGCTCGTAACTTAAGTACACGTATCATATAGTTGGGTCTCAGTTTTTAAACAGGCACTGCGCAAGAATAGATTGTGAATCTCGTACACTAAGACTTGCTAAGGAGAGTAAAATACTTGTCATTGAGAAACAGGAAATTCCTGCTCACACTCAGTCTGTTGTGTGCGCAAGACTGTCAAATAAATTGCCATTCAATACAATTGGTCTCTCTCATGGAGGTAGGCGTGTCTCTGCATTAGGTGTATTGATCGCGAATACTGCTTCTAGTGTACAGAATAACTGTATTCATTTATTAGTTATGAATACTACTGAGGAACCAATAACTTTGTACCCTCGTACTAAATTGGGCATTTTTTCTCTCGTTGACCCGCATAGGATTCACTCCTTCCCCGATCTTGAGAAAAACAATGTTAACAATGTTAATATAAGGCAATCATCCGCGGTAGCTAGCGATGTAAACAGTAAACAAGATTCAGTAAAGGAAGTCCTTTCAAAAGTGAATTTAAATACTGATCACATGTCAGATACTGAAGCATCTGAAATCAATGGTTTACTCACTGAATATATTGATATATTTCAAGTAAAAGGGGGTCCTACTGGTAATTACTCCCGTGTTAAACATGCTATTAACACTGGTGATCACCCTCCTATTAGATCTAGACCGTATAGGCAAGCTCCTCACATTCAAGCCGAAGTACGTAGACAAGTCCACGAAATGTTAGAACAAGACATTATAAAGGAGTCAGCAAGTCCTTGGTCCTTTCCAGTATGCATGACACCTAAAGCTGGTGACCCAAATACTTATAGATTTGCAATTGATGTTAGAGCCTTGAATAAGATTTGTGCACGCGATAACTTTCCATTACCTAACATAAACGATGCTTTAGATAGTTTAGGTGCAGCCAAACCAAATTTCATTACAACTCTTGATCTTGCGGCTGGATATTGGCAAATAGGCTTGGAAGAAAGTTCCAAATCTAAAACTGCATTCATCACTCAAGATGGCCTATATGAATTCCAAAGAATGCCATTTGGTTTACATAACGCCCCAGCCACTTTCCAACGAGCTATGCAAGAAGTTTTGAGAGGTTTGAATTGGAAATTCGTTCTCTGTTACTTAGATGACATAATTATATTCAGTAGTTCTTTCTCCGAACACATGGACCATTTAAGGCAAGTTTTCGATAGGTTGCGCGCAGCTGGTCTAAAATTACAACCTAAGAAATGTACTTTTGGTCAAACTGAGGTCAAATATTTAGGTCACGTAGTGAACAAAGATGGTGTAGCAACAGATCCAGCAAAATTGAAAATTGTCCAAGATTATCCAACTCCTGCCAAAGTAACCGAAGTCAAATCTTTTCTTGGATTTGTGGGATATTATCGAAAGTTCATAAAGGACTTTTGCAAAATTGCTGAACCACTAACCAATTTAACTAGAAAAGATGTATCTTTTGTTTGGGATCAAAGTTGTCAAGAAGCATTCAAAACGCTCAAACGAAAATTGTTAGAGCCACCAATTCTAGCATATCCAAATTTCGATGGCACAGAATTCATATTGCAAACCGATGCTAGTCGTACTGGTTTAGGTTTTATTTTGGCCCAAAAGCAGGATGGCAAAGAACGTGTGATATCCTATGGTGGAAGAGCATTACATGATGCGGAAAGAAATTACACTGTTACAGAAATTGAGGCTTTGGCAGTTGTCGAGGGAATCAAGAAATATGCTCCATATTTGCAACATAGTATCAAATTCACTGTTGTAACTGATCATTGCGCTTTGAAATGGCTCTTTGGTATAAACAAAAATACCGGAAGTCGATTAGCGCGATGGGCACTTAAACTGCAGTCATATAAGTTTGATGTAATTCACATTCGTGGACGCCATAATGGTAACGCTGATGCATTAAGTAGAATAGATTATGACAGAATGGATATTTGTACTGATTGCAATCATTCTCATTCCAAAGTCACTGATGCTGTAGAAGTTAATAAGGTAGCCTGGGTAAAGTCGGGATTAGACGAGATGGTGAGCGACATCATACAAAATCCTAGTAATGATGTGAACTCTCGTCCTACAGTAAACGTGGTTAGAAATCTTCGATTTCAAAAAGGGAAACGTGTTGAGAATGACAAAGATTCAGTCAAGCCAAATATTCCAAACTTTCCAAATGAGCTCAACTTAGACAAATTCAAACAAGTTTTGTTGACGGATATATTTGCGGGATCAATGTTGCAATATCTGGAAAACGATGAATTGCCAGATAATGCTGTTAAGGCTAGGAATGTAGTTTTACAGGCTGATCAGTACTATGCACACGAAGGGTTGTTGTATCACATTTGGCATACTCCTGCTAAAGGGCACATGCCTGAAAGAAATGTCCATCGTTTGTATATACCCGTGCAATTAATTGATACAGTTCTAAATAACTGTCATGATCACGTGTTAGCCGCACATTTTGGATTTCAGCGAACCTACAATAGAATCCGTCAACGTTACTTTTGGAAATGCATGTATCGTGACGTAGACAACTGGGTCCGTTCATGTATTTCTTGCTCTCAACGAAAAACTCATAGACATAAAGTACTAGCCCCAATGGTAACTATGAAAGTGCCAGGCGCTTTCGAACGAGTAAGTGTTGACATTTTAGGTCCTTTACCTATTACCACTTCAGGTAATCGCTATGTACTCTGTTTTTCAGATCATTGTACTAGATGGCCAATTTTGGTACCATTGAAAGTTACTGATGCGTCAACCATTGCTCGCGCATTCTTTGATTATGTAATTTGTGAACATGGTTGTCCTCAAACCTTGTTGAGCGACAGAGGTCAAAATTTCCTCTCCAAGATTGTATTGGAAGTTTGTCGTATTATGCGCACTCACAAACTGAATACAAGTTCATATCATCCTCAATGCAATGCAATTCAGGAACGTTTTAATGCAGTAATTCTGGATACCATTTCACATTATGTCAATGAATACCAAAGCGATTGGGATAAGTACATAACAGCTATACAATTTGCCTATAGAACAACTCCCGCTGAAAATTCAGTCGGATTTAGTCCCTTCTTCTTGTTGTATGGTAGAGAGGCAAGACTTCCGATAGATGTTACACTCCTAGCACAATGCAAATATCCAGATAAGACACTTCGTGAGCACATTCACAATCTGGTATCACAACTCGAAGTATTTAGGGACATTTCAAAACGTCATGCTGAACGTAATCAAGTCAAAATGAAAGAGCGTTTTGATGATCGTGCGCAAGATGTTCCATATCAAGTTGGTGATTCAGTTTGGATTTATATACCTGCATTGCAACAAGGATTGTCACGTAAACTCTCAAAGTTCTGGGCGGGACCCTTTCTACTAGTCGAACAGACTGGTCCTGTAAATTTCAAGGTGCGAAATCTTGAAAACAACAAATTGGTAACATCTACTGTACATGTTAACCGTATGAAATTTGCATATAATAGATTTGTCCGTCCAAGCAATGATACTCCCCCTGTGGATCCTGAAAATAGAGATCCAATTCCAGGATTAGTTCTAGACGATTGTCCTGATGATATATTTGAACAACTTTTGGCTACCCACGAGTCTGACAAGAATCAGATTCCAATTATTCCAGGTTTGCCTCCTATTCAAGATGAAACTCCAGAATATGTGATAGAGCGTATTCTCAGGGGACGTTTTAAAAATAAACGTCTTGAGTATTTGATAAAATGGCAGGGCTTCCCAAATTCAAGAAATACTTGGGAACCAGAGACTAACCTAAACGCGGCCGCTTTAGAATCTCTGAAAGCTAACCCAGTCAAAATTACTGGCAAGATGTAAAGCCAGCGGGCAAGAATCATTGCAGGAACAGAGTCTGAAACAGCAAATAAATTAAAAGTGTACAAGTATAGAGAACACAGAGGAAGTATATGAATAAAATTTATAGTCCGTAGGCTGAGATATGTCATGGTATGAGTATTACAATTCTTATGACACAAAATGTGTTATTTTGATAAAATTGTTGAATGAGAGCAATTTGTAATTTGGGCAACATTGCCTGAAAGTGTGTGTTCACTTTCGTTAATTTGTATATAGAAATGATTGTTGCAAAGAATGGCACACAATGATATTCTTCATGTAGAAAGTTTGAATTTATATAGTTGAGCAAAAATGCGGAAATGCAGTATGATCAAATAAGTGTTATATTTATTTGTATCTTTTCGGAAGAGGCATATGTTGTGAGGTTTTCTGGCAACATTAGTCTCACATGAATAGACGCAAACAAAAGAAAGTTTAATGTAAATTACTAAATGTTTCAGTAGTGCTACCTTTGTCTTGTTTTGTCTGTCTTGTATTGTCTTGTTGTGTACACATAATATATAGTCACCATTGATGACTATTTAATTTTAAAGGGTCACAAAAAACGTGATTTCTTTGAAATAAGAAAAATATGTTTCCGTATGAAACATCGAAATTGGAAGGAAATTTTCCAATTCTTTTGCGCTTCAACTTTTGATGAAACCTTTAGACGCACACGTTAATCCGAGGATTATGTATGAGAGTGTGTGTTTGTGTTAGGCCATTTAAGGGATCCCGTATGCGTGTTTTTCAAAAATCCCTCTTTACCGTGTGAGCGTAATCACTTGGAATTTTTCGCGTGAATTCCGGGTTAATACGGTCGCAGGTTTCCACAGGTTTGGCGTCGCAGAAGATTAATAATAAAATTTATATTTAAGGCCACTCGTTAAAAAATAAAATAACGTTCGCAGATAGTTAAAAATTAACAACCTGATTATAGATGTCGTCAATTTGGCTGACGTAAGCATGTATAAAAAGACATGCTAAATGTTGAGACGAAATGCATAATTCGTTTCTCTAAATGATAAAGATATCAGTTTCTTTTATAAATATTTCACCCAGCATTCTTTAAGTTAAATTGTCAGGTGTCAATTTTGTTAGGAAGGGCGTATGTTGTGACGCTAAATTTATATTGATATTATTAATATTATTATTAATTCTAGATATTTCCATATCTAGAATTCAGGCCATGATTGACTTGAAATGGCAACACCGTACTTCCGTATTCTGAATCCCATTCAGTCTACGCGCCAATATATCTGACCAATTCGAGTCGTCGTGCCACGCTAACAACACCTCATGATAAGTTTAGGCCATATAGTTTTCAATTCACACAACAGGATTAGTGAGCTCTGAATTACAGAAGCTCACGATTGGTGCGTGTCATGTCATTTCTTTAGGATAGTCTGGATGCTGGGTGCTGTGTTCGTTTATAATATGAGTAAGTGAACTATTTATGATGAATTAATAAAATGTATATATAAATAACTTGGAAGCTATATCCGTTATATTTATTCTGTGTGTTTTGATCCCCTCTCCGCCATGCGAGTATTTTCCCTAAAACCACGTCACAATATATGTATGGTAAAGCTAATACTAATAGCCGCGTGGAAGTGTTAAGTACCACAATTCAGATATGCACATAGTAAGTTACTTTAACACATACATGTACTACTACTTACCATTCTGTCGCAATTGTTGTTGAATACTATTGAACATTATTGACATCCATTATGCACAGACTGAGTTAGCAATGCAAAATGCAAACACATCCTGTAAACTGCGCGTCGCTAACAAACCTGTAAGCCTTTTACCGTTTTGCCTGGCTTATCTCGAATTGATCGAACAGGAAAAGTGTAAAGAAAGAATCCCAAGGCAAAAACAATCGAAAGTCTTACAGTAAGAATAGTGCTATTAAACGGAACTTTTGTTGTGAACTGTGTAAAAGTAAATGGTATAAAAGTGTGATAGTATCCCAAAGTGATGTCCAACAAGTCTGCGTTCAGCGCGATGTTTTCATTTTTGTTATTAATTCCATAATTTTATCCTGGATCTCCCAGAGAAAATCTTCCGATATGGAAAGCTTTTAAACGTTGGGCTTTGACCAACATTGGACTTTTAATGAGTACATGAATGAGTACCTGAATAGATAAACTCATCCAAACTGAGAAAAGGGGAAGATAAACACAAACCAAACGCCACTGAATGTCCCAACTCGAGAAAGCAAGGACATTCACCAACACGTGACTCGAACCCACGAGCTTTCGTTTACCAGAACAGGCGCTGCGCCTAACCATTCGGCCACCGGTACTTGCTGATGCCGATTTACAGCACTTTGATTCTGGGCCAAGTGATAAGGGAATCAGGTTTCCTACACAAACTCAATCAAATCAATAGTATATATACAATATACGAAACCAATTCCAACTGAAACGTGAAGAGAACCACAATCAGGCTATTCCAAATGTATACAGATGGACGAGCACAACAAATGTAACAGTATGGAGAGTACCTGATATAATATCTAATATATTACATTGTGTATTTTAGCGATTAAGCAATAACAGGTTTTGGTACAGCAAATGCACTGGCAAACGACCATTATGAAGGATGAAGAATGTTTTTTTTTTCTCTTTCACAGAACCATTATGTTCTGTCGTTTATTAAATCATATTCATATACTTCAATTCAGAATCTTTCAAAATTATAACCACATTATATAAGTCATATATATTAATAAACACAAATATGTACCACATAGAATACACTGTTCTTATTCTTATTTCGCCACGTTCCCTAATGCATTGAAAACAGAAGAATAAATACATGAACATTACAAATACACACCATTCCACCTATCTCTCCATTTATCAACAGTATTATTTTTAACCGCAATAAAGTTCTCGGTATCTTTATAAGTCTTCATTATTCTAACAAAAACCATATAATTAGGTTTGCTATTGTCCCATTTGCAATTGTATATGTAATATTTCGCAAACAGTAAGATGAAATTATATTTTATTTTATCAATGTCCACAAAACCCAAAATTATATCTCTCGCATTAAGGTCAAAGGAATTTCGTAAGATACAATTTTGAAACTCGTTCCAAAAGGTTGTTAATCTAGAGCAATTCCAAAAGAAATGTTGAATGTCTTCTATTTCTAGATTACAGAAGGTGCATAGCTCAGAATTAACAATACCCATTTTTTTCAGTAGTTTATTTACCGCCAAATATCTGTGAAGAATCTTGTACTGAAAATAACGAATCCTGGTAGACAATGTAGCGATCAGCGGAATTAAATACACATCTCGCCAATTCAAATCCCATTCATTGAAATGATCAGCCCATTTTAATTCACTGACAGGTGTTTTTATAATCCTCTGGGTACATTCCTTATGCACTAATTTACAGACTTGTTTAACATTCGTAATCTTTAGGACAAATTTCTCTTGAGAATTGGTATTATCTTCCAATTTAACAGTCTTGACAGCCCTTTTCCATTTTTGGGGAATAGCATCCACAAGAGAGAAATAGTCAAGAAAATTTATGTTCATATTGAATTTATGCTTAAATTGGGTCAAATTCAAAATATCACCATTGAACGACAGCATATCTTTAAAACACTTTAATCCTTTATCA
Source organism: Ophiura sarsii (assembly GCA_035610835.1). Classification (NCBI taxonomy): domain Eukaryota; kingdom Metazoa; phylum Echinodermata; class Ophiuroidea; order Amphilepidida; family Ophiuridae; genus Ophiura; species Ophiura sarsii. Next base: position 5,365,075 of record CM069444.1, read on the forward strand.
TACCAGTTCTTCCAAAATAACACTCTATTAGCGATTCTCACTCTAGAGTTATTCCACAAAATTTCATGATGATAATTCTGGTCATGATTAGTATAGACAACGTGAAACCAAGCAGTTATTACCTCGTATATGAACTTGTTCTTAATGTTCTTTAGACTATTGTCACTAGGATTAAGGTTACAGTACCATATTAGATTACCCCCAAATGCAGCAAGTTCTTTTTTATAGAAGCATTTCCAATTACCTTTGTTCTTATCATCTAATAACCTTTTGACCCAAGCAATCTTGAGCCCTTTGATCATGGATGGAATATGCATCATATTTAAACCACCATCATAATATCCAGCAATCACTGTTTTTCGGCTGACTTTATCTGGTTTATTCGACCAGATAAATTTGTATACTATAGTATCAAGGTTTTTCAGAAAAACATCGTTCGGGTTAGGTAGTACTGAGAGCAAATAAATCATTTGAGAAAGACCCAGTGACTTGATAATTGAAATTCTTCCAATTGGCGTCATATCTCTCATTGACCAAATTCCAAGAATGGTCTTGAGCTTCTCAATTTTTGGAACAAAATTCAACTCAAAAAGATTATCCAAGTTTGCATCAAAAATAATACCAAGTAATTTAACGTGACTGTTGCAAAATATCAGCCCAGTGTCAGTTATATCTGGAGGGTTGTCTCTGAACGAGCCTAGGGCAAGCAGTTCCGATTTATCTAAGTTAATTGCAAGACCAGAATACTTTTGAAACCTATTGAGAATTTGAATTGATTTTCTCAAAGAGTTGACATCATTCAAATATAAAACAGTATCATCAGCATAAGCGCTGATGGTGATAATGTTATCATTAACCATAATACCATTAATATCCTTATCATTTTTAATAAGTAAACTTAACACTTCACTACAAATAATGTACAACAAAGGACTGAGAGGGCATCCTTGACGGACACCGCACCCTAAATTGAAAAAGCTTGAAGAGTTACCATTATTTATAACACAAGATGAGATATCAGTGTATATAACCTTTACCCATTTGATTAAATCTGGTCCAAAATTAAAAAAAGTAAGTGTCTTCAAAATAAAGGACCACTCAATTTTGTCAAAAGCTTTACGAAAATCAATCAAGAACATGAGACCAGGTAGATCATTTTTGTTTAAATCGTCAATCATGTCTAACGCAAGACGAACATTTTCCCCAATGTATCTTCCAGGAAGAAAGCCAGTTTGATCACTGTGAATAATATCTGGTAACACTATCTTTAAACGATTGGCAATACATTTCGTGAGGAGCTTGTAGTCCGTATTCAAAAGTGAGATGGGCCGCCAGTTTTTCAAAAAGGAAGGATCCTTATCAGGTTTTGGAATGAGATTGATTATACCTCTTCTTTGATCTGCAGACAGCCTACCATTACGGAAAGAAAAATCGAAACTATCGATTAAATTTTTAATGATATCATTAAAGAAAAATTTGTAAAATTCAGTTGGCAAACCATCAGAACCTGGGGTTTTGTTATTAGGCATCGTTCGCAAAGCACTACTACATTCTTTAATAGAAAGTCTACCTTCACAACTCATTTGGGCTTCATTGTCAAGTTTAGTGGCATTAATGTCCACCAGCAAGTCGTTCAAGTTACAATCATCAGGTTCACATGAAGTATAAAGCTGTTCATAAAAGTGCTTCTCTGCGTTAAGTATATCATCACTATCCGTGAGAACGTCACCATTCTCCAACATAAGTTTTTTAATAACCTTGCGCTTCTGATTTCTTTTCTCAAGATTGATGAAGTATTTTGAGTTCCTCTCACCAAATTCAATGTGGTTAGCCCTAGATCTTACAATACATCCCTTTGTTTTGACCTTATACAATGTTTCTAAATCAGCATTACGCTGTTTTATTTCATCAGACAAGTCATTAGTTGGGTTAATGGAATACCTCGATTCAAGATCATTAATATTTTTAACCAACCGGCTCTCCTCCTTTTTCCTTGTTTTAGAGATATTAATGGAATATTCAATACTGATTGTTCTAATTTCACACTTCAAAAAATCCCATAGCATATCAGGATTCATGTACTTGCAATTAGTATTGACCTCATGGATACATTTCTTGATCTTATTGACATATTCAATGTCATTCAGGAGGGATACATTGAATTTCCAAAAACCTCTTCCTCTACAATCGTTTGAGGATTCAATCTTAACGTCAATTGAAGAATGGTCGGTTTTAAAACCAGGCGAAATATTACATTGTTCAATCTGAGTATATAGACTATACGAAATTAAAAAATAATCAAGGCGACACATAATAGGAGGATTAGTGTTTGAACGCCACGTGTACCGCTTAACATTAGGGTTCTTTTTTCTCCAAATGTCAATTAGGTCATACTCCTCCATAGTTCTGTAAATGCTTCTTTGAGAGTTCTCATGCGTTTGAGTGCGACCACCTTTTTTGTCAATGGTAACATCTTGGAGGCAGTTAAAATCGCCACCAATAACGATAGTTTCACAGGTAAAATCCCTCATTATCATGTTAATGGAATCAAAGAAGATTGGATCGTCAACATTGGGCCCATAAATGTTAATAATGGTCATAATATCATCATTAATGGTAACATCCAAAATAATAACACGCCCATCATCATCGTGGTGTTCTTTCATTATCTTAAAATCCATATTGTTAGATAAAAGAATAGCAACCCCAGTGGAATTTGATGTGCCATGGGAGAAAAAAATATTATTATTTCCCCAATCATCCTTCCATTTTTTCTCACAAAAGGCAGTAGAGTGTGTTTCCTGTAAGAAAAAGATATCGGCTGGTCTGTTATGTAACCATGAAAAAACCTGAACACGTTTCCCATGATCCCCCAATCCACGAGCGTTCATTGAATACATGTGAACTGAATCAGTCATTAATAATACAAATCACCCAAGCATAGAAAATATAATGCATTGAATTTGTGAAGTTATAGTCCTGGAATTTCAAAGATACAAACATACACAAATCGATTGAAGGCTGTCTGATGCACATGTTCATAGAATAAATTAAAATGCCAATGGACACAGATGATGTGTGACCTCGCAGACAAATTGAAAGCGCAAACCTGCTCTGAAAACATTGTAAACACAGAGGTCGTACAAATGAAATAGGACAGAGGATTACTGCCCGGTAACTTCAAGCACCAGTGATTTGACATGTGGTCTTGATCAATACGATTAATTGAAATGGTGGCAGTGGCATGCAGCAAAAAGACCAGGTTAAAAAAAAGGGGTCAATCGATCTGAACATGTATATCATACAGTAGTACCTAGCAAAACTAAAATCAATACAATTGAGAAACACGGTGCTTAGATGCATTTCAAAACTCATCAAAAACAAATTGTCTATATTGCGCACTGAAATATAAATATGAATTGGTGCATGTGGTGGCGGAATTTGACTAAAATACTGTTTAACTTGGCTGTTATCATGAAATTCTAAAACATGAAATGTGGTTTTGGTAATCAGATATAATACATTAGAAGTACACAGAATTGATTCAAATTTGGAATATCTTAAAATAGTACAATGGCATATAAATAGTAAATAAAGTTGCCAAAGACATATATACATATTTTGTATATAAATAAAATAGTAACACTATGTCGGTGCGAGGCTCCGGGCTATTTGGCTTTAGCACAAACATGGATGTTTCAAATGTCATTAAAAACAGATTATACTACAAACAAAATATACCTTTCTCAAGTTAGAGATAAAATCCAACGTTGATTATCCTCCGTAGAAACGCAAAAGTCAAAAGATCCATTGCATTTGAAGATAAAATCCAATGTTGGTCCTCCGGAGAACGCAAAAGTCATAAAATCCAGTTTGAAAAGTAATCCAATGAGTACATGAATGAGTACCTGAATAGATAAACTCATCCAAACTGAGAAAAGGGGAAGATAAACACAAACCAAACGCCACTGAATGTCCCAACTCGAGAAAGCAAGGACATTCACCAACACGTGACTCGAACCCACGAGCTTTCGTTTACCAGAACAGGCGCTGCGCCTAACCATTCGGCCACCGGTACTTGCTGATGCCGATTTACAGCACTTTGATTCTGGGCCAAGTGATAAGGGAATCAGGTTTCCTACACAAACTCAATCAAATCAATAGTATATATACAATATACGAAACCAATTCCAACTGAAACGTGAAGAGAACCACAATCAGGCTATTCCAAATGTATACAGATGGACGAGCACAACAAATGTAACAGTATGGAGAGTACCTGATATAATATCTAATATATTACATTGTGTATTTTAGCGATTAAGCAATAACAGGTTTTGGTACAGCAAATGCACTGGCAAACGACCATTATGAAGGATGAAGAATGTACGTTACTGTGTTTCTACAAATGCTAATACATCAGAATAGTTAGTGCTGATAACAATTAAATAATAGGGATCTCCATTTGTTGGTAGATTAATGACACCTTGGTATTCCGCTCCAACCGAGATTTGTTTATAGATACGAAATTCATTCATTATATAGTTTCGGGATCCTTCGTCAAGAAAAAGTGGTAATGACAAAACCTAAGTCAATGTTACTGTAACCTCTTGTTTAATAAGAACATAAAAAACCCAAAATAAAAAACCTCGATCTTTGGCACGTTTAAGTACAACTAGATCACTAGATCACTCCAATGTTTTACTGTACAGTAATCTTGAAAACGCTTTCGCAAATCACAAAGCAGGTGAATTTCTATAGATGTGAACTCAGTCGGTAAATGGTGATGCTGAATATGATCCAAATAATATGAAGAATATGATGCGTTATTGAATATGGTGCGTTTCTCCTTGTTATGTTAGCTGTTTCGTCACAGTTTGCTTTTACTTTTAACCTAGTTCCTACATCTTCAAAGCTTTATAGTCAAAGCATATACCATTAGCTCTTATGAAAATATCGATGAGCGGAACCGAGTAGAACCAACCGTCATATTTGCAATACTGTACTGCAAATTGTTATTAAAGCCACATTGATCGATGTATGCGCTTAATATCCCCCGGCCTATATTGGAAGCATCAGTTCCTTATTTCATCTCTCTAAATGAGAAAATGAAGTCGGTATCCTCGTACAAGCCTGAATTAGGGTTTTCCTGCACTCGTATGATGGTTGAAATACATACTTATCATTTTGTTTCGTGTTTAAAGGCACACATCAGTGACGATGATTAGTCAGATGCCTTGAGAAGTAAAATAATTTAGTCTTTAGATTATAGATTGGTGATACATCTGTTAACTCAAACTCCTGTTGTTAAGATTGTTCACCCCTTAGGGGCGATATCCAAACTCTACAGTGATTTTAAATCATTTTTCTATCGATTTTACAACGATATTCCAACGGTATTTCGTTCTATTGTTAAAAGCATCGAAAAAAGATCGGTTATTAACTAGAAACCTCTCTCCCCATCTGGCGTTAACAATAGAACTATTGTAGTACTCTCGATGACTCAATTAGTGAAGCAGACACATCAAAGCGCGAGGAAGGTTGTGTTATATTCTTTAAGAAATATTATTTATAAGCTTTTTAAATCCGATCATAAAATGTTTACGTTCACCGCCGATCAATGTATCTGGTCGTCTAGAAATATGAATTCAGCTACCGCTCCATCACTCTATTCATCTATTGTTTGGCGCAGTATTGCCAAGATCTTGTGAAAGTAGCCCATTTCCCCCTTCATTCCATTGAAATCAATGCTGAAAACATTTTGGCGATAGGTCACGTAACATATTTGTACAATGGATGGGTGATGACGGAGGGGGCGTAATATATTGACCATCGTGTTTGGAAGTATTATACAATATAATACCTATGTATTATACAATATATAGTTCCAAGTCATTAGTTTAGAGAGGATATTGTTTCCGACTTTTGTCCTTTCGATTTTAGCCTCCGATTTAAGAGATATTTGTATTTTGAACCCTATGTAATGTTTTTCTTCAAAACGTTTATGTATAGCCTTCATTAGCTCAAACGTCAAAGCGCCGGTTTCACAATCATGAGGTCAGTGGTTCGAATCCTGCGGATGGGGATGGTTTTCTTTTCTGTTTTGTTATTACACTGTTTGTTTTTATAAATTGACAGGATTGCTTATCGTTCGCTATATTTATTGAATGTTGAATGATATTTTTTTCTTTTGCAATTTCACTGCGATAAAGAATGTCCTGTAAATATAATTGTGTTTACTACTCCTAGGCCTACTTTGAATGGCCCCTAGCTAGTCTATGAACATGATCTGCAAAGGCCAATTGTTATGTAAATAAGAAGCCAGTCGGCTCATGTCCTTGAATCGATTTTCCTATTTCCTACACCACCGAAACATTATTTCAATAATAATAATACAGGCACATTGATTTGTATTACATAACGGCTGGCATTTACTTTACAAGTTTAGCTCAATCGATAATAACACACAACGAGTTTCTATTGTATTGGCATGTTGCATAGGAGTAGGACAGTTCGGTGGTATACCGCGGTTCATTCACATTTAATGATGCCTTGCACACTAAACAGTCAGTGGAAAATTAAAATGAAATCGTAAATAATTCCACATTCCAAAATAAACTATAATTGAACAATAATGAATAATTATACGAAATGATAAACAATATCGAAAACTAATAAAAAATGTATATAAACGATTAAAATAAAATTTCAAGACGTGATAGGAGTCGAACCCACGACCTCCGGTTTACTATTCCAATGCTCTACCGCTGAGCCAACTATGCGCTATGTGAACGCAATAACAAACAACAGTAATATGGTTCAACATACCACTCTTCTCTAAATTGGATGTTTAAAATGCTTTATATTTCTTAATCTTTGTAGTTTTAAGATAGTTTCTTGTTCAAAAGTTGATTATTTACTGTTAAAGAAAGTAATTCTGATTTAAATGTAACGAATAACACTACTTTTTGAAACAATTCTAGATATATTATATTTCGTTTGTACAGCATTTTGTCGATTTATGTGCACAAATTTTAACGACTTAGTATTGCATCATGGGCTTTTTGCCGGGCACGCGAGGACTTGGGAGCGAAGCGAGTCATGTGATTTTTGTCCAGGACAAACACTTGATGTACACGCCCCTTTAAGAATCGGTTCACAAAGTACGGGATTTGTTATTCGTTAAATCTAATAAATCATAGACTCATTTCATAGACAACAACACCGTGTTGAAAAACCCGTGTGTATTTAGGGAATAGTTGAATGAGAACTATATTTGGGTATAAAGCGCTGAGGATTTCAGGAAAACCGCAATAGCTCAGTTGGTTAAGATTAGGACTCTCAATCAGCAGGCCGTACTTTCGAATCTTTGTGGCGGTTTATATTCCTTGTGCTCTATACTTAGAGCGGTGGAGTCTGGGTAGAGGACGGTTAGGGTTTTAAGTATGCCGAAATATAATATTTATTATTGTTCTCTCATTATACGTCCATTCGGGGTTTTCATTTATATTGACATAATTTTAACGTTATTTATTTATTTTGTATTTACTTTCTTAATTGTTGATGTTTATTTAATTATTTACCAATCAATTAATTATAAATAGGCCTTAATATACTATTTTATTGATATAATTATTAATCTATATATTATTTATTTACATTAATTACTTAAGTTCTTCATATTTATTATTTATTTATTATTTATTAGGTCACGTTCAGAGTGTATGCAACATTCTTAAATAGTCTAAAAACGCAGAAAAATGACACTATTTAGGGGAGTAAGATTCATAATGCTACTTGATTACACACATTATGCCTATACCAGAAAACAATAACACGTTGTATGTTTAATGGCTCCCATAGGCCTATTGTTTAGTATTCAATGATAACATTATCCATGCTTGTACCAGGGAGGTGTCATTGACACCTCCCTGCTTGTACTGCTTACTCTAAAATCATCCACGGCTGAACAATAGTCTTTAAAGGCCACATCAAGGATGTCTTATGACGTTAACGAGTGGATTACGATAAGCCTAGCAATGAATAGGCGGCTACAAACATATCGTTTGAGTCGGGGTTTGAGGAGTGTCGCGATTAGCCTCTATCACCTGCCATGATAAAACCTGGCACTTGTACCCGGGGGGGGGGGCACTCAACTTTTTTTGTGCCGCCCACCCAAAAAGGGGGCTAAAGAACTGAACTGAGTGGATTTTATGACGAAAAATAGGGTCTTAGGAACTGATTTTTTCCCCCAAAAAATAGGTCTTGAGAACTAGCCTATAGTTCAATTTTCGATTTTTTTTTGGTTTAAGAACACAAAATTTTCGAAAAATTGGGGCTTTGGAACACAAAATTGGTGCTTTGGAACGCAAATTTAAGCGATTTTTGAATTTTCAATGAAAATGGGGTCTTAAGAACTGATGCAGGCTCAAAAGTGGGGGGGTCATAAGAACTAGCAGCAGAGGGTGAAAAAGGGGGTCTTCAGCGCGGCACCTAACTATACCCTTTTCAAATGTCAGTGCCCCCCCCCCCCCCCCCGGGACTTGTACTATAGTCTATCCATCTGAGACCGATCTTCCAATCACGTGACCCAGCCGTTCCATTGACTGGGAGAGGAGGCTATTTTCTGACGAAAATATCGATGGAATCTATGGAATCAGTTTGAATGAAAAATAGCCGTAATAGAAAATAACTATGTTTAACACATACACTTATCATTAAAATCCAGGTTGTACCATGATATTATGTTTAATATACATACCTAACTGCCGGATGAGTACCTACTCAATTGACCGATGCTTATACAATTTTGCCAGTCTGTTTGTGAAATATGTTTGTAATTTCTGGCTGGCGCGCGTATCCCTTGATGTTAGCACAAATAATTTCATCCGGATTTAAATCGCAGTGATATTGTTGCAGTCTGATTATTTCATGTCCATGCATTATCTTTTGCAAGTCGTCAATTTTGAGATTATGTCAGTACTTCTTAATGACATCATAAAGTTGAGGAATCTTCAATGATCAATGAATGTTATTTTTAGTTAGTCATTCCCTCATTTCTGCCTTTCAGCCTTTAATTAAACTACTTGATGTTGGTATTTCGCTCTGAACGCTACATAGTATGAATATATCCATGGTGAGTTTCAGGAATGTTTGGAAAGGTTTTTACTTATTACTTTTAATACAAATTACAAGATGGCAAATAAAGCATTATTGTGGCCTCCTGCGTTGTGATAAATCTTCTAAGTTCACCAGTTTCGATCGTTTTCAGCTTTGTGTTTTTATTCATATGCCGAAAACACAGGTGACGATTTCAAAGCCTTTTGATTTCATATAATGCGCAAATGGTTCGATATTTGGCTCTCTTTGAATGGTACACTAAACATAGCTGCTACGTGCATGCGTGTGATGAGAATAATATGCATTGGCGCAGTATTGTGTATAGTATTGCATAAGGCAGCTTAATTGTTTCAATTCACATTATAGATGAGGTTCGACCGGAGGTTGGAATAAAATGGGATCCTTCCACAACTAGCGAATATACGCCAGAAGACCGTACATCTTATTTTTGCTCATCACCCCTGCCCATCCAAGCACCAAAGATCGGTCTTCGATGAATTCACTATAGAAACTCGATAGGTGCACTTATAAAACTCGCCCATTGCTTGTATGTTGGATTTCGATCACGACAGGATCATGCGCAGATGCGATTTTTGTGTAAGTGGTCTGTGATTTTGTCAATATTATATTTTACTGTGATTTGTCGATCTGCATTAAATGCAAAAAGTAACAACGCCCCCGGCTGGACTCGAACCACCAACCTTTCGGTTAACAGCCGAACGCGCTAACCAATTGCGCCACGGAGGTGATTATTTACTAGGCTGTTTTGGTTTGTCATGTTCACCCGTACACTTCCCCGTACACTTTCTTGCAAAGTCGGGCATCGTTTTTTCTCAAATGTTGCCTGCATATTGCCGTTGCTGTCGCCTTTAATACATGTGCTGTCAGTTGAACTTAGAACCAGCGTTTAATTTGAACTGTCTATTTTCAATAAAAAAAATACTCCAATACGGGAAAAAATTCACAAAAGCTCACAGACAACAAATAAGAACATCATTTTACTCGACCTAGAATTTCAATCATCGTATTTCAATCATCGGGAAAACCCGATGATGCGAGTGACGTCATTTAATGAGCTCATTAGCATAGTTTATGTCCGTGAAATGTACAATACAGTTTTATAAGTGAGGTGTACAATCTGGCAAATGGGTCGCTCTCTACGTCACACCAGGGGTCGGGTGAACACTGGTCAGCTTAATAATACAATCTTCCTCGCGCTTTCATGTGTCTGCTTCACTAATTGGGCCATCGAGAGTACTACAATAGTTTTATTGTTAACGCCAGATAAGTAGAGAGGTTTCTAGTTAATCACCGATCTTTTTCCGATGCTTTTAACAATAGAACGAAATACCGTTGGAATATCGTTGTAAAATCGATAGAAAAATGATTTAAAATCACTGTAGAGTTTGGATATCGCCCCTTACTATTAATGGATCATATCTATACTACTGATAGGAATCTCTCTACGAAGGTCGATAATGTATTTTGATGCGGAAACGACAAATCGATACCATAAGTTTTCCCTGAACATTTTTTTTCTTTCCGTCATCTAGAAATGTGACACTATTACAAAGATAGTAACTTTATAGCCTCAGCGTCTTCATGAGATACTTCTATGAAACCCATACAGGACTCATTTACATGGAGGTGATAATTATTTCCCCCAGCTATCAACTTGAGGAGATAGCAACATTTATCCATGGAAAGCTGATATAAAGTACGTAACAGTACTTTGTAGGAGGTAGGAGGCACATGTAAAATATCGAACAATAATTGTAATCACAAACATGCCACCAAAGTCTGACATATTTTTGTATCAGACTCACACAACCCCAAAATGATTGATCTTTTTAAAATATAAACCCAATCTTAGACAACAATGGCAGTCACCCTTTGCGCATAAACTGCGTTGTAATTCAAAATTGAATGCCAGAGGGTTGCATTCAACATTAGGGATATTGAATGACCTATAGGAATGCCATCCATACACTTGAAAGATACCCTTGATAGCACGCACAGCTATCACATGTTTGATAGCGCAACTATCAAATGTACGTATGTAATGAGTGGTTTCATAATTATATATCTACAATTCAATGTGCAACGAATTAAAGGGTATGATATTCAACAGTAATCGTATCAAGGTTATGTCTACATAAGTCAATAGTATTGAGTAACAACATTATTTGATAAACAGGGTAGGTTGAATATGATATAGCCTTTAAGTTGCCTTTGGTTTGTTATTGATGGAACGCGATTTATTTATTTTGATTAGTTTTTCATTCTCATTTGATCTAGGACACTCACAGTCATACGTATTTCAAAATAATACACACACAATTCTATACATCACTTTTATAACCTTGCTTACAAGTGAAAGTACTGTCGTCGTGCTGTGAGTTTACTCAATCGCAAAAGCTCTTAGATAAGACAAAAGTAATGCATCGAGATATGAAGTCAGTCAACCGCTCATTGGACGATGATACAAATGTAGTAGCTTGTTCTAGTTACATCAAATAACAGGAACCTACATAAAAAAGCAGTCGTTTTGTTTTATTTATTGAACAAATGTTAATCAAACAGGTTAGATAAAAGACCCAACAAAACTTGTCAACCACATGAACATGGACACATTTTATTGTTAAATATAAGGTGTAATTTGCAATTCTTCCTGATGATCAACATACTGCACGTATATTGTTTGGCAGTAACTGTAAATATAATCTGAACATGTTAAACTCTACATGTAATAATTGGCAATGCTTTAAATGGGACTGTTTAACGCACTGCCATCATTTGCCACTCTCATATGTCCATGTAATGTCTTCTACTCTGTTGAATCGCATTATTTTGCTTTTATTGTCAGGTAGGGTCCCCGTTACAAACCGGAAACTTAACACAATCGACTATTCACATACTATCATCATTATACACCTGTTTAAAAAGGTGTGTAACTGGTACTATGTTCATGCAATTGCACATTGTCAAAATTATTGAATTGTATTAAACTATATAGAATCACAAGAAAATGCATTAAAATAAGTACAGACATACTTAGTATTGGTTCAGTAATGCTTGAGATACACTTCGAAATTTGGGAAAGGTTTCTGAAGAAGAAAAACAAGTTTTGTACATGGCAAAACTAATAGCCGCGAGGAAAGTGTTGAACACATTGTATATTTGATTATTTCTCTGTTAATTTTCCGGTCCATCTCTTTGGACATTTGTTCATTTTGTTAAAGAACAAGGTCAACAATCGCGAATAGACCGGTATAAAGATCGTAGTTGTGTTTTGCTTTGGTAATGTTTAACTTATATAATAATTATTTGTTGTAAGACGCTTTAGGTTTTTCTCACTACAGAAAGGCGCTCCAGGTTTTTTTTTTAATCATTATTGTGATTATTATTATTCAGCAGTGTGTGGCCATTTTTCTCTGGAAAAAACGGTCTCCCTTGCCGGTATTAATACAAAGGTTATTAGAGGTTTCCTATTATATTAATTACATGGTCTGAAACCCGATTTTCAGAAATAGTCGGTTAAGAAGATTACCATGAAGAACTTTAAACAGTATCAAAATAATACAACTATTATCCTGATATATAACTGTTAAAACGGTTATCCACCAGTTGGTATCGTGTTATTTCCCACGTCGCGTCTCTGTTGCTCAAACCAGAGAACCGTGTATTCCCATAGAGTGTAGCAGACGACTCGTCGGATGCGGCGGGTATTTTCTAATCCCGCTCAAATGTGGAATCCCTCGTGTTAGTCAGGTTCACTATGTACTTTGCAGTAGATTCGTTGGATTTTTGTGGGGAGTTGCTAATTTTTGCATTTTCATGAAGGTAAAGGTCTACAGAAAGTGAAAACCAATGTTTACACATTTTTAAAATCCATTATAGCAGCCATTTTGGAATTTCAAAATGGCCGCCAATCTTCATCTCATAAAATGACATATAGCAATAAAAATGTATAGGGAAAACCTCGAAAGTATAGATTTAATAGTGGGATGTATGTATTAGACCACTAGACACTCATTTCCAGAACTTTTGCTTTATAAACATACCGAGACCAAAATGGCCGCCAAAATGGCCGCCACAAATGGTAAAATTCCATAAATTGGCATATAGGAACCAACATGTATGTTCAGAGTATTTAACAATGGGATGTATGAATTAGACCACTAGAAACTCATATCTAATATTCTTGTTTTGTTAGCATACTTTAAAACCAAAATGGCCGCCAAATTAATGGCCAAAAATGTTAAAATATGATAACAATTCAATAGAATAGCATAATTTCAACTGAAATGTATGATGAAAATATGATTTTAACGATGGTATGTATGTGTCAGACCACTAGTAACTCATATCCAGTATTGTTGCTTTGTTGACATAGTTAAAAATCCAAAATGGCTGCCAAAATGGGTCTCAAAATGGCTGCAAAAATTGTCAAATTCCATAAAATGAGATCATATCAACCAAAATGTATGATGAAAATATAGTTTTAATGTTAGGATGTATGTATTAGACCACTAGTAACTCATATCCGAGTGTTTTTTCTGTGTTAACATGTCAAAAAAAAATCCAAAATGGCCCCCAAAATGGGTCCCAAAATGACTGAACAAATTGTCGGAATTCCATAAAAGGGGATAATATCAACCAAAATGTAAGATGAAAGTATAGTTTTAACATTGGGATATATGTATTAGACCACTGGTAACTCATATCCAGGATATTTGAATTGTAATAACATACTTTAAATCCAAGATGGCCACCAAAATGGCCGCTGTAAATGAAAAAAATAGTCTACATGAGTGTACGATAGTCCAGAATAGATATTGTAAGAATGTATATTACATCACATTCACCAAATAGTATGTTCTAAACTATTAAGCTGTTGCTTTTAGATATAAAGCCCACCTCTGTGACAATTTTGATTCTGTATCACTTTCAAAAATGGCTGCCATTATGGTTAAGTTGATGTTAAATGACCTAACAAAATTGTATTGATTGTAAATGACCATTCTATGTAATACCAACACCCCCAAATCTAATGGGACAGCATTCACTATATTATTATGATAAAGCCTAGATCTAGTTTGAGTCTTTTAAAATATCCAAGATGGCTGCAAAAGGTTAAAATAACCGAAAAACTGTATTAGTTTATTGTTAGTGTTTACACTAGATATGACCAAATTATTATATCTACAGCATTTAATTCATCCAGTAAACGTATCTGTATATATGGCAAGGTATAATTAAATGGTATAGACTCCATTTTGACAATGTAATGTTATTACGATGGCCATTATAATGACCATTTCATTAAAATTACCTCTAAATGGTCAATACAATTACCTCTAAATGGTCAAAACAATTACCACAGGGGTCACCCATTGATCAAAATACCGGGTGGTTCAAAAATAAGTTGACCCAAGTTCAAAGTAATTATTCAACCAAATTGTAAGTTTCAGAGAATTTGTGTTTACTTAGTCTTAATCAGCAGTAAGTTTTGAAATTATCCTGAAAAGATGGCACGTTTAGCTTGTTTGGTTCTTCAGATATGGTTCATTACAGAAAACATACAAAACTGATTTGTCCACTGGAGTGTCATTTAGTTGTTGTCTTCAACACAACATCATGCTCTAGTTTCAGAACTGAAATGCCCGCCCTGAAAAAGTATCCCAATCTCTTTGCTTAAATGTGTCATTCACATTCAACAAAGAAACGTAGGTAAGTAAGTAGGTAATGTCAAGCACCAGACAGATGTTTCAGATGTCTCCTTTTTTCTTGTTCTCCATTTTTACAATTTGTGACCAATCGTGTGTACATGTAAGTCCACTTTGTGCATTTCATCTCTACCAAGGACGCTCCCGTGGGTGGACAAGGTAGTTTTGTGCATGCTTTTTGTAATGAACCATATCTGAAGAACCAACCAAGATAAATGTACCGGTTTTTTCAGGATAATTTCAAAAGTTACTGCTGATCAAGACTTAGCAAACACAAATTCTCTGAAACTGTAAATGTGGTTGAAAAATTACCTTGAACTTGGTTTAACTTTTTTTTGAATCACCCGGTATGGTCAAAGTGGAAAGAAACGAACTCTATACCATTATATCATACATTGTCACATACAAATATGTTTAGGTAGATTAAAACCTATAGATATAATAATTTGGTCATATCTATTGTAACACTAACAATAAATTAAAACTGCTTTTCAGTTATTTTAACCTTTTGCAGCCATCTTGGATATTTTAAATACTCAAACTACATCTACAGCCCCTAGGCTTTATAAATAGACATATAGTGAATGCTGTCCCATTATATTTGGGGTGTTGGCATTACATAATATGGTCATTTACAATACAAAACAATTTTGCTGGGTCATTTAACAACAACTTAACCATTCTGGCAGCCATTTTGGAATGTTAAACAGAATCAAAACTGTCGCAGAGGTGGGCATTATATCTAAAAGCAATAGCTTAACAGTTTAGAACATACTATTTGGTGCATGTAATGTAATATACACGCTTACAATATCTATATATTCTGGATTGTCATACACTTATGTAGACAATTTTTACATTTACACCAGCCATTTTGGTGGCCATCTTGGATTTAAAGTATGTTATTACAATGCAAATATACTGGATATGAGCTACTAGTGGTCTAACACATACATCTCAATGTTAAAACTATACTTTCATCATACATTTTGGTTGATATTATCCAATTTTATGAAATTCCGACAATTTGTTCAGTAATTTTGGGACCCATTTTGGGGGCCATTTTGGATTTTTAAGTATGTTAACACAGCAAAAATACTAGATATGAATTACTAGGGGTCTAATACATCAAATCCCATCATTAAAACTATATTTTCATTATACATTTTGGTTGATATTATCACATTTAATAGAATTTGACCACTTGCAGCCATTTTGCAGCCATTTTAGGACCCATTTTGGCAGCCATTTTGGATTTTTAACCATGTTAACAAAGCAAAAATATTTCATATGAGTTACTAGTGGTCTAACACATACATCCCATCGTTAAAATCATATTGTCATCATACATTTCGGTTGATATTATGCTATTTTATTAAATTTTGACCATATTTGACCATTTTGGCCATTCATTTGGCGGCCATCTTGGTTTTAAAGTATGTTAACAAAGCTAGAATACTAGATATGAGTTTCTAGTGGTCTAATTCATACATCCCATTGTTAAAGCTATACTCTGATCACACATGTTGGTTCATTTAAGCCAATTTATGGAATTGAACAATTTTTGGCGGCCATTTCGGTGGCCATCTTGGTTTTAGGTATGTGAACAAAGCAAAAATTCTGGATATGAGTGTCTAGGGGTCTAATACATGTATCCCACTATTAAAACTATACTTGAACCATACATTTTGATTGCTATGTCATTTTATGAGATTTGACCAGTTTGGGCGGCCATTTTGGACGCCATCTTAAATAACCCCTTAGTCATGGCCGCAATTTCGAAATTAAGATCAGGACTAGTTAGTCCTACTTTCGGGGCAACAGACGTGGCAATTCTACCAACAAATAAGCTTTAAAAAGTGACCACATGTCATGTTTTGTTTTAAAATAGTTTAAATATATTACAATTTGGCCGCCATTTTAAAAATCCAATATGGCCGCCATCGGAGATTTTAAAAATGTGTAAACATTGGTTTCTAGTATCAGTGGTCTTTAAACATTAATTAGATGCAAAAATTAGCAACTCCCCACAAAAATCCAACGAAATTACATAGTGAACCTGACTAGTATACCGGTTGCAGACGGCTGAACAAATACATGTAGTGTGTTACTATGGCACTACAAAATAACTTGGCGTCTGACATGAGTGTTGCTGGTGAGGGCGCAATATGGTCTGACAGCACATACTGGTTGCCCAATTGCCCAAGAGCTCTTTTCTAAACGCGCCATAAATGTGTGAGATACACCGAGATGATGGAAATAAGTTGCTTACATTTTCCCATGTAAAAAAGAATGCGACCAGCGCGTCCACTTCGTCTTCTTAAGGCCCTGTCACACCATAGCGTATGGCCTGAACGTGGACTGAACGTATGCCGACGTATTCAAAAAATAGCTCGAAAATTGTCAGAGTCCGAGAACGTCCAAGAACGTCCAACTTCCCAACGATTTGCGTCAACATCGGTGATGGACTGGACGTATCCATAGCGTATTTAACGCATACATAGCGTATGACTAACGTATTGATAGCGTATCACTAACTTATAACAAACTTATGACAGCGTATCACAGCGTATGCGATCGGCGAGCGTATGACCAACGTATTCGTAGCGTATGTCTGCCGTGCTCGACGTATCCTCAGCGTATCCTCGGCGTACAACGAACACGTGACTGATGCCGTTGCAGATATTGAGTTTCGTACACGGCGGGACAAGTGTTGCCAGTTCAAGTAAATGCAGCCTAGATGATAACTATTAAAATATCTAGAAGGGTAAATCCATATGTCCAACCTATAACTTAAGACGATTAACGTACCTCTAACGTATGTCAGCGTATGTCTAACGTACGTCAGCGTTTGTAAACGTATGTCTAACGTACCACGAACCTATCGGGAACTTATGCAGAACGTAAGTTAAGCACACGTTGAGTACGACGAGAAATTTTGAACATGCTCAATAATTTTTCGCGGCCTCGACGTGTTCCAAATTTTCACAACGTATCACAGCGTGCTCGTAACGTATACGACGTATCCCAAACTTACCCCTAACTTGTATCAGCGTACACCAACGTACGCCAACGTACGCCAACGTACGCCAACGTATTTTTCGATATTTCGCATACGTTGTTATACGTTCAGGCGATACGCCATGGTGTGACAGGGCTACCGTACAGCTAGCGCGCATTCGGCGTTTTGGGAACTTATGGAGGGTTTGAGTATATAAATGGGTCCCTTGAGTATCTCATCCTCAATTCTTCATGGTCTGTCGTGTTGAACACATCAACCCCTCATCATACGCTACGAATACGCTACGCTACGTTAAGTATACGTTAAGCATACGTTAGTCATACGCTCGCATACGCTCGCATACGCTGTCATAAGTATGTTATAAGTTAGTGATACGCTATCAATACGTTAGTCATACGCAAAGTATACGCTCAATATGCTATGGATACGCTATGGATACGTGACAGGGCCTTACACGATCGCCCGGCATAAGGTGAATACGTGAGAATACGTCGAAACTCGTTGGAAATACGATAGACATACGACACATATACGTTATCAACTCGTATCACTACGTTGGCTGTGCGTTTTCCCGTCACGTCAGCCTACGTTCATCAACGTATACCAACTTACGAGTAACGTACGAGTAACGTACCACTAACGTATGTCAGCGTAAGTCAACGTATATTTAACGTACCACAAACTTACCGGGAACTTATGCAGAACGTATTAAGCACACGTTGAGTATGTCGAGAAATTTTGAGCATGCTCAATATTTGTTCGTGGTCCAAATTGCCACAGCGTATCAGAGCGTGCTCTTAACGTAAACGACGTATCCCCAACGTACCCCTAACTTATATCAGCGTACACCAACGTACACCAACGTATTTTTCGATATTTCGCATACGTTGGCATACGTTGAGGCGATACGTTATGGTGTGACAGGGCCTTTACATAGTCACCTCTGTGTTTAACTCGCTTACATTGTTGGCGCGTTACAAGTGTTGTGCTTGTTTTAATCAAGCAATACAACGTAGATTTTGAATTATAACATATTCATGCACTGTTAGTAGTATCGTATGGTACGCCAGAGCGGCCATAAAATGGCGAGTTCAAAAAACAAGCAATGAGATCATGAAACAAGTGATGCGATCATGAAACAGCGATGAGATCATGTAACACGCGATGAGATCATGAAACAAACGGCGAGTGCATAAAACAATCGATGAAATCATAACAACACACGGCGAGTTCATAAAACAAACGATGAGATCACAAAACACACGGTGAGTTCAGCGCGAGCCGAGACTTGCCCACAGGTCGAGTTTAGCACGAGCTGACAATGACCACACGCCGAGTTTTTGGATTTCGCCCACGCCGACTAAGATTGTTTGTATATACCACAAGCTGAAGTTAGCTTCAGTGTTGGCGCGAGTTCGGTGAACCCTGGAGTCGACATTTTTGCTGAGAACATGGCGGAATTTCCGGTAAACATACATAGTCATGCGCAATCCCTACTTCTATTTCTAATGGGTGTAATAAGGAGAAATGTAAGAGATTTTGGGGTGATACTGCTCTCATTTCTAAACAAAATAATAAGAATGATGGAGTTATGTTATCTGTCAAAAAAATACCAACCGTAATTTTTGAAATTCCAGACATTTTATTTTATTTCTATTTTTTGATGGTTAAGACTCAAAGGTCACACATTAAAGGTTGTACGGGGTTCTGCTACAAATACAAATTGGGAACAAGGCAGCGCTTGCATTTCACAACCGGCCTTGAATTATAACATTTCATAATCATAGCATGGACTTATTCCATGATCATAGCTAAGATAACAGTTCATGCATGAAATCTGTCAGAAAGTAAATAATCTTCAAATTATTTCCAGAAGCCGGAATTGTACAAATTGCAAGTGCTACTACTAGTAGTAATAGTAAATGAATCCGCAACCCCGCCATGATGGATTTTGCCTATTTTCAGCTCGGGGTACAAACTCATTTTAGTCGGGGGCAAGCTCAAATCTTGGCTAAATCTTGGGCACGTTATTTCTTTTGAAATTCCGCTATCAAAATTGGTAAAACATTATAGTTGAGACAGAATGCTTATTTACAGTCTTTTAATTAACTTTCAGCAGGGACCAGTAATTGAAAATTATTAAAAGTTATTTTCAATTCTGTTTGCGATAAATCATAATTTGACAGGTCCATTTTTAATCAATGCGTGAATCAGACAGAGTGGCTACAACTTACTTGAAATACAGTAGCATCAGATTCAAGTTATTCATCGAATTCCACAGCAACTCCACGTACTATTTCCATTATCGTTTCTCATTGATGTTTACATTAGTCAAACATGATTGGTATTTCAGTCTTGCATAATATTATATAATATAACTAATATTGATGCCGCCAACTGAAGTACAAATAAAAACAGTCGAAACCCTTCAAAAACAATTTCAAATATCTGGATACGTGCACAAGATACAAGAAAACGTCATAATAACACTTGAAAGATATACATTACGTCTTAGAGTAGCGCTCAAAAATCCCAATGGTCGGATAATCGCTGTAAAACAAATAGTATGGACATGATCTGGATAACAAGAATAAGTCAGTACTTTAAAGGAAGAAGTGCACCCCGAATTCATCTTTTAAACTCAAATGCTAGGAACTTCATAACATAACGTAACATAACAATGAGAAGTTATATAGCGCTCTTATACATGTTAAACATTGGTACCAAAGCGCTCTTAACGAATCAAATCATAGCCTTATACAAACAGTGTAATACATCACTTGCACTATAACGGTGTATTAAGTTTTTAACATCTTCTTAAATTGAGTCAGTGATGACTGATGTATATTATGTGTACATTTTACCCTACTCCGTCCGTATCTTTACAATTTTCTCACTGAAGAATCTGCTACAGTCATTACTCAGGGTTTTCACAGTGATGTTGCATTCCGGTTGAGGAGTGTTTTGATCAGTGTAGATGGCGCTGAAGATGTTTTGGTTTGTTTTTCGTATCGGCTGTAGCAAACTCAAATTGCCGATCGGATGCCACATCAGTGGCGTAGCCAGGTTATTGATATTGGGGGGGGGGGCGAGAACTGAAAATGAACCGACAAGATTGTTTTGAGTAAAGACATGCTCGCGTAGCGCGCGAATTTTTTTTGACTTTACACCTATTTTTGGCACGATTGAGGTACATTTTGGCTCTAAACCAGCTTGTACCAACGAATATTGCATTAGGTGACTGATATGCGCGCGTAGCGGTCGAAATTTTTTCATATGTGTACTTTTGACCATCATAATTCCATGATTCCTCTTCCCCCCCCCCCCCCCCCCCCCCCCCCCCCCCCCCCCCCCCCCCCCCCCCCCCTCTGGCTACGCCACTGTGCCACATCATCCGGGAACTTTATCTCCCTGGATCTACGCGCTGTATGGTCTGTATGACATCGAATAGATTGATATCAATTTACGTAACTTAATATATAATTCGTTACAGACTGAATCGTTGGCTTAACTAGTGGCTTACTCTCAACTAGGATAACACCGCACATCGCTATTAACGTAAATGAAAACTGATACCAGACACGAAACCAATTCAAATAATCTCTTATTGGTGACTGTCATCACAAAAGGGTTGAGTATGTAATAAATGCTATGACTATGGTTACAGATCAGAGAGATATTTAGATATCGGTTGAATGACATTTAATTAGAATGATATCGATGTCAAGTGCTATTCAGTGCTATTATTTAGTCAGCAAACAAATCCTGAAGTCTAAATATTTTAAAAATCGATCAGCATCTAATTTCTAGTACACCCTAATGTGATACTGATAACATTATTCTTACACGATTGTTTAAAGAATGTTTTGAGATATTTATCTTTCCTGCAAACACCTTTTGAACCAAATACTCCTTTTTTGTATCATAAGTGAATCCAAGATTTATTGAAAGGCATCGGTCTGAATATCCAAATGGAACCTTTTTCTGCTCTGGTGGGTGTTGATCGTTTTTCTATTTTTTTCGTCGGTCATTCTTGAAAAAAGGACAATTGCCTCTACACAATTGATTAAAATCTTTAAAAAAGAAAGAAAGTAGTGTAATATATTCACAAAACCCTTAACAATAGCTCTGGAATTATATTGCATCTGAGTGAGGGCATCTTATATTTAACCCCGCCTGTCCATCTACGTTTGACGATGTTTAAAGAAGACTTTCTTAAAACGTGATGAGTGCACACAATGCTTCCGACTGAACATAAAACGGTTCTTTTATTCTGGTTTAATATCGAATTACATAAGGCAAAAACACTTGTTGAACGTGTCTGTCTATACAAATCCGGGGAGACTATTATAAAGAAAACTCCCAGTAACTGCAGACATTGATACACAATGGTTTTCAAAGGTCTGCTGATCGGAATGTCCTAGCGATTGTTTAAAAGGAAAAATGTTGAAGTGCGTGGCAACTTGGTGATCTAGTCTGTTATGCATAACTAAAGTACGGTATATGTTCACAATGTTTAAGGCCCTGTCACACCATAACGTATCGCCTCAACGTATGCCAACGTATGCGAAATATCGAAAAATACGTTGGTGTACGTTGGTGTACGCTGTTATAAGTTAGGGGTACGTTGGGGATACGTCGTTTACGTTAAGAGCACGCTGTGATACGCTGTGATACGCTGTGACAATTTGGACCACGAAAAAATATTGAGTATGCTAAAAATTTCTCGACGTACTTAACGTGTGCTTGATACGTTCTGCATAAGTTCCCGGTAAGTTTGTGGTACGTTAAATATACGTTGACATACGCTGACATACGTTAGTGGTACGTTACTCGTACGTTACTCGTAAGTTGGTATACGTTGATGAACGTAGATTGGGGGAAACGTACAGCCAAAGTAGTGATAACGAGTTGATAACGTATATGTGCCGTATGTCTAACGTATGCCTGACGTATTTCCAACGAGTTTCGACGTATTCTCACGTATTCACCTTATGCCGGGCGATCGTGTAAGGCCCTGTCACGTATCCATAGCGTATCCATAGCGTATTGAACGTATACATAGCGTATCACTAACTTATAACATACTAATGACAGCGTATCACAGCGTATGCGAGCGTATGACTAACGTATGCTTAACGTACACTTAACGTAGCGTAGCGTATTCGTAGCATATGATGATGAGTTGATGTGTTCAGAACGACAGACCATGAAGAAGTGAGGATGAGATACTCAAGGGACCTATTTATATACTCAAACCTTCCATAAGTTCCCAAAACGCCGAATGCGCGCTAGCTGTACGGTAGCCCTGTCACACCATGGCGTATCGCCTGAACGTATAACAACGTATGCGAAATATTGAAAAATACGTTGGCGTACGTTGGTACGCTGATACAAGTTAGGGGTAAGTTTGGGATACGTCGTATACGTTAAGATCACGCTGTGATACGTTGTGAAAATTTGGAACACGTCGAGCCCGCGAAAAATTATTGAGCATGTTCAAAATTTCTCGACGTACTCAACGTGTGCTTAACTTACGTTCTGCATAAGTTCCCGATAGGTTCGTGGTACGTTAGACATACGTTTACAAACGCTGACATACGTTAGACATACGCTGACATACGTTAGAGGTACGTTAATCGTCTTAAGTTATAGGTTGGCCATATAGATTTAACCTTCTAGATATTTTAATAGTTATCATTTAGGCTGCGTTTACTGGCAACACTTGTCCCGCCGTGTACGAAACTCAATTTCTTCTGCAACGGCATAAGTCACGTGTTCGTTGTACGCCGAGGATACGCTGAGGATACGTCGAGCACGGCAGACATACGCTACGAATACGTTGGTCATACGCTCGCCGATCGCATACACTGTGATACGCTGTCATAAGTTTGTTATAAGTTAGTGATACGCTATCAATACGTTAGTCATACGCTATGTATGCGTTTAATACGCTATGGATACGTCCATTCCATCACCGATGTTGACGCAACTCGTTGGGAAGTTGGACGTTCTTGGACGTTCTCGGACTCTGACAATTTTCGAGCTATTTTTTGAATACGTCGGCATACGTTCAGACCACGTTCAGGCCATACGCTATGGTGTGACAGGGCCTTTAAGATAATTAAATGTCTCATCTTATAAATTCTTAAAAAGTTCGATTTGAAAATAATATCGACATAGGAACAATAATTTGACATTTTTCGTAGTTGTCATGACACCTAGTGTTACGATTTATTATTTCGTTAAAGAGTAGAAGTGCGTCAAAATCATCAAAATCATTTTAATTTAAATGCTATAAACTTGATACCTGTTGAACACGTAAATGACACCATATGAGAGACAAGAAATATCAAAGAATGAGAAGAATCCAAAAGAAATTGCCTCTAAATTTTCCTATTTAATAGTCGGCAATCTTGGATTTTTGGTGTCGGATTTATTGATATTAATTTTTTTGTCATGGTGATTCCAAATATGGTGATGAAATTCAATAATGTTGACATTTGGGAAACATTTTGTGAAATGTTGTAGTGTTGTCTAGTCTGCCGCGGAAAAGTGTTAAGGCCCGTGAAAGAACGTGCAATGTGAACTTGTCTGGAGCTAAATCGTTCACAGCATTGCTCTAAACATACACATGAACTAGAATAAGATGCATTTGTCTTCAAAAAGTTAGTGCAATGATTCATTTTTATTTATTGCTACCATTATAGATGACATGAACAGGCAGCTGTCCGGATTGTTTTTTGTGTGTTTCGGGGTTGACTTTTTTTTTCAGAAATTAAAAAAATAAGAATAAATATGGATCATCCCATCCGGTAAAACCTTTGCTTTTCTAGCCTGCAAGACCGATTCAAACTTTTTTAATGTGCGATAATTATTTGTAAAAAGTGTTCGAACTTGAGTATATTAAAGTGCGCAACATTTCTTTCTAAGCTAATAACATGTATAACATCAATAGTAATTCCAACATCGATATTTACAAATTCCAAAACGCCAAGGCTTAAATGCATGGTGACAATTGGTGGTCACGCCAAAGATTTCAACCTGTCTTAACCTTGCCATGGTTGCGATTGACTTAAATAATCAGAAAGGTGACGTGATATCATGTACTTTGATCGTCTATGTATTACGGAGATATCGATAAACTTGATCATCTAGGTGACGATGGCTTAATAGGATACTTGATCATGTAAGTACTACCATGACATTTAGTGATTTAAATGATTTAAGTAGTGCTGTGATATCTAGTGACTAAGATCCTTTAAAGAGTGCCGTGTATCGCAAGCCATGAGGTCCATAACGTATTGCGGCAACGCGTTGCTTTCCCAAAGGCTAGCGAGCCAATAAGATTACGGCTTTTGACCACGTGTTGTTTTTCAAAGCAACGTGTTGTTTTGGCCAAAGCAACGCGTTGTTTTGGGAACGGAATAAATCGCAATATTTGACACTGTTGAAATGATATTGAAATATAATTGTATGCCAAAGCACTCAGGGGGTTGGTGGTCGGGGAGGTAAAAACAAGGAGGCACAAGCTAAAACTATAAATTGGATATCCAACAATCTTAAACTATAAATATTGTGTTATTGCGATTTATTCCGTTTGCGAAAGCAACGCGTTGCCGCAATACGTTATGGACCTCATGGCTTGCGATAGCCGTGATATCTAGTGACTTGGATCCTTCAAGTAGTGCCGTGATATCGAGTGACTGTAACATGCAAGTAGTTCCGTCATATCGAGTGACCTGATCATCTAAATAGTGCCCTTAGTAGTCTTGATGTGCCGATAGCAATGCAGCTGGAGGGTGAGGGTTTCCGGGACCATATCGCTTAAACCACCGCAGCCCATCCAAAGTAGTGCCGTGACGTCGAGTGACGTATATAATCCACGTAAGGGAGATATATGGAATAACTTAATCATTCACAGATCCAGGGATCTGGATCCCATTCATCTGTAAAACATGAAAGCATTACATAAAAATAAAGATCACGTTATGTAAAGACGATTATATTCACTTAATGCTTTTAAATCCGAATAGAGTCGGATTACTCATTAGGGAGTTTTGCTTAATCACTGGTTGTATTTGTATATTTTATCTATGCATTATAATACCGTAAGCTCACAAAACTATTGTTCCGCAATTTCTTCTGCGATCCGAATTAGATGGCATATTTTATGCATACGGTAATTATGAGTTTATTCTTATTCGGTTAAAGAAATGACATTAGAGCTTACCTCATGTCGTTCATGTTGTTGTCTCAATTCTTCCTCTTCGCGGAATCGTGACTGGTTGTTGCTAGCTGCTGCTGCAACCCCGTCAACTTCCTGTAATAGGCAAGAGTTGTTTATGTTTTTGTGAACTCAAATTTAAAGATTTCAAACAATTCATATAATAACCCTATTAAACTTGAATAATAGGCAAGAAAATCATATAAAATCTTTTCTTTTTTTTAGATTCTGTGCTTTTTGCCACCACATGAGGTATGAAAAATGTTTCACGATTGTATCTTGGAAAAGAGTCCTTGGAACGCTTTACACGTTTTGGGCATTATGTGCAGAATTGTTTTGCTGATCTTTAAATGATGTTTATTTTGTTAAACTCTGAATATGACATATTAGACAACAATTTTCCCTTCCCCCCACCCATCGATCAATGTTGGGACATCTTGAATAACCGCTGAAGACATTAAACATTCCTCAACATTGAGCGTTCCAAGACTTTTTTCCAGTATTGTAGTTCACTCAATTAAGGGTGGTTAAATAGCAGGTCTTATGCCCGGTTGGTATTCCATGCCAGTTTATAGTGGAACTATGATATGTCATATCCATGCGTCTTAAAATGATAGCCCCTTGAGAAGAAGAAAAAAATGTCGTCTTACATTTGTCTTTTTCAGTGGCATGACCGTGGTGGAGAAACTCTCTACAGATAATTGATGACGCTTCAGAGTCCTCTTGAATAGCTGGTGTACCTGTTACCCATACATCATAATAATAAATAATAATACACCATTCTTATGTAGCGCTTTCCACAATTATAATACAAGCAAAGTTCCAAAGCGCTTTTTTTTCAACGCTATACTTAGGCAGCTACCGGCCAGCAGTGCACAGCGTATCAGCACTACTTATATTATAATTCCCTAACAGCTCCCCAAATATCACTTGGGTTGACGAGGCAATTAAGACTAAGTATCTTGCCCAAGAACACATGCAAGTTGGCCACAGCGGGGCTAGAACTCCCAACCTCAGGATCACGAGGCTCGCTATCTGTCGGATGGTTGGTGCCAAATGTATGTTTGTGTTTAGGTTATCTTGTCTTAGCGCTAATATGTGGCGTTTCTTGATTTAGGTTTGCGCCCTCTGCCGTATACATTCAGACAGCAAAATGGAGGATTGCAACTGAGGCAATTAAGCTTTTTCAACCATCGATACTCATCGTATTTCACTGCATTAGCGGGTTTAACCAGCCATATGAAGTCTTCAATGAGTTGAGATAAATAGTTGTTCGACGACAAGATTTAGGCGTTGTGTGTAATATGTTTCTTTAAAGAGTGTTTTCGACAGGATTTTCGATGCGTTATAAGCCAATAAGACCTGGTCATTATTGAAAGTAGAGATGACTGTCTCACCTCAGGAAATGGTTTGGACAGAACGACTATACACTCTGAGGGCGTCTCATCCAACTGGCCTAGGGGCATAAAGGCGCATAATGAAGTGGGTCTTTTACCAGTAATTCTAGGGTTGAACAATCAATCACCGCCTATCAAGACCATCTATTAAATGTCCCCTAGGATTGCTACACTTGTTTGCCAGATATACGTCCATGTTGGCTTTAACACTGATAGGTGTGGAAACCCCACGTGGAGGAGGAAGTCAATTGACTGTTTAGAGGACAGACATCCAAAGTTGGATCAGGAATAATTGTTGCACATAGAAATGCTGCCCCACGGGCAGAAGGAACCACAAGGGCATATACAAAATGATATGATATGTAATTTGACACACAACAAACCTCTTTATTTAACAAGCAAAATAAGATGAATATCAGCACTCCTTGTAGAGAATTTAAGATCACGAAGAGATACTGGAACACCAGAGTTGCCTTATCAACGGCCATAAAACCGAAAACCCAAGTCATCCCGAGGAGCGGGGTAAGCACCATAGTTCCCTTGAGTGTCACTCTAAAGAAGAAGATGTTTAAGAACAAGTACGGTTTTATCATGGTTAACATTAAAGTTATTTTAATAAAAGGGGGCAGTTAAGTTTCAAGACTCCGTAAAACTGCCGGTATTTTTTCAATATTAATTTAGAAAAATGGATATACTTAGAAATAAATGAATAAATAAAATAAATCTTAAAAAACGTTATTTTTATGATAAAAGATCAAACAGAATGAGAATAAAATATAGTTCGTAGCTGTTTTGCTATATACGTTGGTCTCATAGTTCATTGGTTCACCGTATAGCAAAACAGCTACGAACGATATTTTATTCTATAAATATAAGTGGATGTACCTTATTCCAGTCACTTCATCCTTCACATTTACTGCGTTAACTGATCTCCACAAGATACGCGCAATACATCCAAGTATAACGGTGTTAACCTGCAAATATATGTTTATACGATCAATCCGTTTATACCATGTGCACATTTTGCCTGGGTAACGTTTCCGTTAAAGTTATAAATAACGTCTTCTATTAATGCTGATAGAATACTACGGTCGCTTTGCGATCTGGGTCGCTTCTGATGACGTAATTTACGTCATTCGATCTTCAAACGTTTCTATTTTAGTTACAGGAGAGTTTTAAAATCGCACCAGTTCGCACGGCCTGAATTGCTGCAGTTGACATCGCGACTGATTGTGCGCGACTGATTGGTCGTTAGATCTTTCGAGATGACCACTCGAGCGACTCCCAATCGCCAATATCTGCGTAATGTTTACTAAAGTGTTACCCAAATACAAACAACAATTGTGTAAAATACCGGTAACTGCCTTTGGTCAGGTGCTGCCCAGGTTTTTGATTACCAATTACCAACAACAAGTATTGAAATACCGCCAAATTTATAACTTCATAAACAGCTTCAATTACCTTCAAGACAGTAAATGTTAGAGGGAGTGACAATAACTACATGCTAAATATTACTTACCAATATAACGAACAGAGCGGGCGCAGCAAACGCCCATATCAATCCGAAAGTCGTATTCAACCAGCAACTGAAAATGACCAAAATTATCATTATACAAGATTGAATTTATTTTTATGGTTGTGATCAGTACTAATACCTAGTGTCATTTACACGAACTGGTAAGAACGGACGCACGTACCATGAGGTTGACCTCTCGTAAAAGTACGCGAGGTCAACCTCACCCCATGGTGCGCAATACGTAAGCTCAACATCCCACCTCTGATTGGTTAGCGATACTTTGTGAGTTTTCAAGCATGCGCAGTAAGCTGATCGAAGTGCGCCCGCGTATGTCGGAATGTGGCAAAAAGCTCCCCGTTTGTTAAAAGTAAATATCCCGATGTCACAAATGTTTGTAAAAGTCATGCAGCGAGGATACATGAACCTTCTGACGATTGAACAGATTGTAGATGGCATCATTAGTATGTTAGCTTCGACAGCAAGACCACACCTATCATTATATTTTGCATCGGAATATTCACAGCAATTTCATTCAATGAATCGTACCTTTCAGATGACGTATAGTCATTGAATCTCACTGCGGCACTGATGGCAACAATTGGTATAGGAACGCCCCATGCAATCCCGGCATACATCCATACACGGTTTTTCTCGGCACCGTACACTTTCACTAGTTTGTAATACAGGTTGATGCCCTCAGCGAGCATCCAACCAAATACAACTAGGAAAAGGTAATGCAGAATCATGGCAATCGTCGTACATGCCACCTATTGTTAGAGGGAAATACCAATATATGTTAGTGTGGTGTCATTTATTTCTTTATTGTCGTGCAACGTCCATATATATAGCCCAGGGGGGAATACCACCCATTAAGCAGTGGATTTGTGCAACGTTAAGATACCAAAAGTTTGATGTCCATAGAGAGTACAAACCGGAATTTGTCTAAACAGGACATCTGATATGGTACAATCTGACAATTTGATTTAATCGTCTTTACCTTGACATGGGTCTGTTCGACTCCGGTCAAAAACAACACTTGTGCCAGCAGCAAAGAGATTGCCAGGTTGATGTGGATTTGATATCGATCCGATGATCGTAGGGATCTGCAGCAGAATAAGAAGAAGAATGTTGTAAATATTAAGATACGTCTATACAAGAATATCATGATGTGTACGTTGTTTCAATGCAGGATGACAGTGAGTAATAAAGGGAAGATCATGCTCCACAACGCCTGATCGCTGGCCCTGAGCGGTAGCGTCTGCCACTTTTCTACGCATGTCACACTTGCTCCGACATATGCGTTGCTACAGCGTACACGGCTGTTTGACTGTCCGATTTATAATTAAAATTATAGAATAAAAAAAGATAAGACAGTGGCCCAGTTAGGGTTTGACCTGATTTAGGTAGCGCTAATGAATACGAGTATACCGGGAAAATTTCACGAAAATTGTTCGAGCCGTTTTTAAATTATCGGGATTTTCTACTTTACACACATTTTACATGTAACTCTATGGGAAATGTGGCCGATGAGGGCGCTATTATAGTAAATAATAATATGCAAAGCACTATTTCTCAGAAATGGACCAACAAAATGTTCTGGAAATGTCTACAAAAGATGACCAGTATATTCAGGTACTTGAATAAGTTAAAACCAGAACCGGGCCAGCAAGTTACGGTGTTCTCAGAATAAAACGGACACATTATGTGGGATCAAACAGCCGTGCGTATGATATTATGGACACTAATGCGCATGTTTGGGAGCGTGAAAGATTTGGAGCGATGTGGAGTATACTCCACCATTTATGCTACCTTTGTGAGGTTTCAAGAGATAACAGATCAAAAGATAACATTGATTTTGCGTTGTTTGTGCGCAGTGATAATGTTGGTGTGTTGCTATTCGCTTATTCTGGTGATATGAGCGAGACAAACATAGGCCTACATGTTGCATATTATAAAACATCCACATTTACGTGATTTACTTACTCAAATGCTAAGAACACTGAAATGGTGATAACCAGTGCAACTATCGAAAGCGAGCAACCAATTGTGGTCAACACCTCCAGGGCTCGTGTGTCAGTTCCAGTAATCTATCATGACAAGTCATGAAATAGGATACAATTAGTTTTTAAGCATAATGGCCTTGTCATGAAAAATAGAAAGGTGGAGCCGTAATGCATATACGATAGTCGACAGCGTAGGTTTCTGCATCACCATACAATGAAAATGTTCCATAACAATATAGAAATATTTGCAGTTGTAAGCAGTCATCAAATTGATTATCTTAAATAGGCACTTACATCGACAACTTGCACTAGTATTGCAAAGTTCGTCAAATGGTCAGATCTGCATTCTATCACAGTGTCGGTAACATCCAATGTTTTGCATCCGTTCTGCGACCACAATCTTGACAAAGAAAATAAAAAACATCACATTATTGTGTCCTTGTAACAGTTTGAGTACAATTTCTAATTGTAGTCACTATGAAAGCGCCAAATCGACGGGTCCGCGGACGCTATTGTACCCGGACAACTAAGGTGTATATCGTTCATTTAGATTTCTTTTGCAGATACAACATTGTAAAAGTCTTACCCGTCATTGGTCTGATATCCACATTTGAACTCAACTCCAGCAGATCTCTACATAAATGATATTACAAAACATTAATTTAGAGACTTAAACCAATACTTTAAATAGTGTATTTAAGTCGATTCTGTATCCAAACATTTTGGCATATTTCCAAAAAATATATTGGGGTCTTTGGCAACACTTTTATAAAGTGCGTGTTCATTGTATGTGCGCGACGTTGAACAGGGGATCTTAACAGCCTTGCATTTAGGGTAATCACGCCCCCCCCCCCCCCCCCCCCCCCCCTCACCCACGTGCACTTGAATATGAAATATAAACAGGTTTGAGGCATTCAGTTAAAGATAACGAGCACAACGTAGGGGTCTTTGTGTGAAAACTTGGACAATATTTTGTGATGAGAAAAAGGTGTCATAGTTTTTTGTGAGGAAACTGCCAAGTTTTCCCTAGATATACAATGTAGGGATACTAGGTGACAGTAGTTTAAAAATAAAAATAACAGATATTGGGTTTTGGGGTGACATTATCAAAAATAAATGTGGGGTAATGTGGTGAGACCGAGGCTGTAACTGGTGTTAACAGCCTTAGATATACGTACCCACCACCCTTCCAAAAAAGGGAGTATTTATCGGGTATGTACCACCTTACCTGTGCATTATTATAGGACATCGCTAATGTCAGAGGCTCTATTGGGAAACTTGTGACGGGCATCCTCAAGTCTGCAGTGAAAGCTAATATAGAAACCACCTTGCTGGCCAAGAATGGCAATATTGCTGCTGAACCTGCATCGCTACGTGCAGTGATGTTAACGTGCAGTGATTTAAATATAGCAACCAGCACTGCAACTCCTTTAAAGTTGTTTTTAACGAAACAAATTAATAGATAAGATTAGCAAAATAATCTGCATCTAATGTTTTTGTTTTTTCCCAGGTTAGGTATTAAAAGAAAAAAAGTAACTATAACAATTAGGCCTATGAAAGTAAAAAATAAATATTAATGTATATTGACCATGTGTATGGAACATAGAACTATATATTCAATCAAACTAATTTGAACTGCCCATCCCCTAAACTTTTATTATGTGAAATCGCGCTCGGTGGTGTGTCTAATGGGATAGCCACACCCGATACTGTGATATAGCAACAGGTCGCTGCACATAATCACCCAGGAATTCGATACATGAATTGAATTAATCAGTACATGAAACACTTATACGAGGGGGTATCAAAAGGTTTTAGAAATCACCCAGAAGTGAAGGAGCCAGACATTTCATTTTGTTATGTGATCCTGCAGACATCTTTACAAAGTCCCTGTGCAAAGTTACACATTTCTCCTACTATTTATTACCTGTCCACAGACCGCCATTGTAGAGATCCTCAGATTGACCGCCATTGATTGATTTTCAGATTGCCTCAAATTGTGTTATTCCCAAAACAGCAATAAATAGTTTAAAGTGTTGACACAAAGGGTCAAAGGTCATGTAGGGGTCGATAGAGGTTAATATGTGTACACCCCATGTTACCCATAAGTTCATTGTCACCAAGCTTGTCTGTAATGACCTTTGACCCCTTTCTGTCAAAACTCTAAACTATTTATTGCTGTTTTGGGAATAACACAATCTGAGGCAATCTGAGAATCAATCAATGGCGGTCAATCTGAGGATCTCTACAATGGCGGTCTGTGGACAAGTAATAAATAGTGGGAGAAATATGTAACTTTGCACAGGGACTTTGTAAAGATGTCTGAAGGATTACATATCAAAATAAAGTTGCTGGCTCCTTCACTTCTGGGTGATTTCTAAAACTGTTTGATACCCCCTCGTATGGATGTGTAAGCACTAGCAGATTACACTTGGAGGGTTTTTAAGCTATTCCTTACCTCCTTTTGTATTTGAATCTGGCGGTATTGTAACATTAACTTTTGATCCATCTTTTGTTCGCACCTCTCCCATTGTATATTCGCAGCTAATACAATCTTCGGCAGGAAAATAATTTAAATCTAATAAAAGGATAATAAATCATACCATTTGGGATAATGAAACTCAAATGGTTAAGTAATTAGTTAGTGTTAACACAACGTAATACGATCTTGGAATAGTATTCGGTGTTAAACAAGTGTCAATGGTAAGATGGATCGGTCCGGGATAATGTCCGGCAAATCTAGCAATCGGGCATGTATATCCTAATCTGGGTGGAAATGCATTGCCTACTCAGTGGAAACTACTTTTTTGCTTATTTTTGCGAGCACTTAAATCTCAAAAAGGTTGGTATGTTTGTGAAATAACCTATCAACCGCACTAAAATCTTGTTTGCTGAAATGCAAGCCTGTTTGTCTGATTTGGCCAATTGTCCGGACTGTTGATTAACCCTTTTCTTACTTCATTAAAATCCAAAACGGACCGATAAGGAAACACTTTTTAATCGGGTTTTTTCGATTCTACCTATGAGTAAGGTTATAGATATCACGAATTAGTCTAATGCAAAGACATCTGTTCTGTATTTATACATATTTATTCCGTAATACACGTACACAAGGGGCACCCTACCTCTTCTGTACGATTACAATCGGCACCAACAGCCTAGCTGGTCTACTGGATATGACATTCGCTGTAGAATTCCTGGGTTTCAAATCCCAGTATCGTCAGAAGACTTACGACTAGACTAAGTCGTGGTATAGCTTACTCATCATAGGTAACATCCTTGTTTCGCATTGTTCCTAAACTAAAATATATCCACGCATGTCGCATACCATAATATGTTGCCCATGCTGCGGGCTTTTTAAAACTTGTTGATTGGCTAAAAACGGAAACAAACGTGACTTGAAAACGAAAACGGTCATTATTATCACATTTGGCGCAGATAAATTGCACACAAAGTTTAACAGAACCATGAAACCTATAAGTGGCCATAGTATAAACAAATACGTGCAAGGTTAGTCATCTAAGGTTACACGTAGTACGCGTAAGGTAACACGTAGTAGGCCTACGTGCAAGGATACACGTAGAACGTGTAAGTTTAGAC
This sequence comes from Ophiura sarsii, assembly GCA_035610835.1. NCBI lineage: Eukaryota > Metazoa > Echinodermata > Ophiuroidea > Amphilepidida > Ophiuridae > Ophiura > Ophiura sarsii. Next base: position 5,399,689 of record CM069444.1, read on the forward strand.
GTCCAAGATGTATATTAGACGCCTAGGATCGCTTTATTCCGTTAACAATTGTGACACTTTGGATTTAATATTTGCAAACCAGTATTAATTAAAGAAACCGGGGGAGTGGAGGGTAGGAGAGGATGGAAAAACAAGGACAAAACCATATTGAATATCCTACAAGGTTATGCTATTTGCAGAATAAACCCTATTTTTAAACTGTATTTGCTCATCTTTGACGTGTAAGATGCTATCTTAGACGTATTTGTTTATACTATGGCCACTCTCATAGAAACCAGTATTTAATTTTCTTAATCCACATTTTTATATATGGTGCAAAAAACCTTATTGGTCGAATCTCGGTTACCACGGCAACCATATCAACATTACGGATTCATTAGTAAGTGTTATGCGCGCTTCCGTGGAAAATGTGTAGTTTATGTTCCAGATTCTGGTATACCAGTATCGCACGAGTATCGCACGATACTGGCACATGAAATTTGCCAGTTTCGCTCGATATTGGTACAATTTTATTGTTTCAGTATCGTCCGATGCTGAAACACCAAATTGTGTTCCAGTATCGCACGATATTGGTACAGTCCAGTATCTAGGACCTGAAGTACACCTTTTCCCGTTCCGTTTGTTCCCGTATTTATCCATTCAGAGGTGTAGCTTCATAACCATGGCAACCAGGCGATGAACCCAGTATAGGCAACATTATGGTATGCAACCTATTTGGACTGATATTTAGAAATAATACTAAAAGCGATGTCGAAGGTGGGCCTTCTGGTAACTGCCCCCCCCCCCCCCCCCACCCCTTATTTGTAACGTTTTATATGTTGTCCTCAGGCCCAATTGCAAGTGCTGTACTGCAGAGTATTACCTGTCGCCTATGCATATTGGTTGTAGATCTACGATTGAAATATTTTTAAAATAAATTGCTGCTCACCCATTTCGGCTGTCTCCAGTATGAATTGATTTTCAGGATTAGCTGATATGTTACTTGAAATATCATTGATCCATTTCTGTTACACAAAATAATTTTAGAATTTAGAATAAAGAACACATTACATGGTAGCTATTTTATGAAACCATTTCATAAACGTTTGGATGAAGTAAACTATTGTCATGAAAGTTACATTGAAGTTAGGTTGAAAATAACAGGAAGGCTTACACTGGTTGAACTTGATATTTTACACAGTAAATATGATAATACGAACTGACTGGAACTACCGGACTATAATGGCGATGGAAATTAATAAAGATACTTGCCTCATAACTCAAATTTCTGGAAGACAGTTTCTGAAAGATACCAATGAGAGCCTCTGTTAATGGTTCATTGATTGACAGGTTTCCAGTATAAGTTAGAGTACTACCGGTAGTTGGACGATGTGTACCCGTCTTTGGTTTGGTAGCCGTAGTCGTTGATGTTGGTGTGCTCAAGACAGTTGGCACAAGTGGTAGCGTAGTTGACTCTGTTTGGAGAGACGGCTTCAAGGAAAGATGTCTTGTGGATGTAGTTAAGGGTTCTTCGGTTGACAGGTTTCCAGTATCAGTTAGAGTACTACTGGTAGCTGGGCTAATGGTATCCGTTTTCGGTTTGCCAGCTGTAATCGTTGATTTTGGTGTGCTCAACATACTCAAGGCAGTTGGTACAGATGGTAGCGTAGTTGACTCTGTTTGGAGAGACTGCTTCGAGGAAAGATGTATTGTAGCTGCGGTGCTCGCGCTTCCTATAGGATCAGTTGCTGATGTAGGATCATATGTAGGTGAAACAATTGTTATAACGTTTGTACTTGTAGACCCACTGTTTGTTGTTGAATTTGTCATGGGTGTTTTGGTTGACATACTCGTAAGAAGAGTGGTTGTACCGGGCAACGTATTTGGCTCCTCTGTCATGCATAAAAGGAAAAGGAAAATATGCGGCATATGTATAAATATTTTGTAGCGCACAGGAAGCACACCGAGAGTAGAAGCTATTCAATTAATACCTGTAAAGTAAATACAACTTATGGTCAATCTTGACAACTGCATATTTTTAGGATTAATGATGATGATGTAAAAGACAAATAAAAAGGAGCCTTATCAAACACATCCGACAACGAACCCGCAAAACTCTTTCATTGTATGATAAATATCCAATGATTTTCTGAGGTATTCATAGCCTAAAATAGAGTTATAAGGATCTCACATGCAGATTAACCTGAAGAAACAACGGATATTGGTATTTAAGAATGTAATGTTTATATAATGATCTAATTACTTGACATCTTTAAGAAGTGTGCAATTTAATGGAACAGATAATCATAGTGCTACAAATTAGTAAAATGGACGAAAAACACAATAAACTCTTCAAGGTTTGCTGTAACAATTATTTCGATTCACATTCAGAAAATAAGGTAAACATTTTTGGTTACCGAAAACATTGGAACGCTCTTATTGGAACATTGGAACCCCCTCGCATCCGTTAAGTATGTTGGCGATCCCGTATCGCTCGACAGTGATGAATTAAATTTGCTATTCTTCCAGTAGCTCACCAATATGCAAGTGTTCAAAACTACCGATATAAGAACAGTAATGTATTCCAGTGTGGAACGATGCTGGATGTTCAAGTAAAAGACAACGGTAATACATTCGAGTATATGTGACTTATACAGTACCCTTTTCCGTTCCTTTTGCCGAACAATAAAGATAGCTTACCTTTCGATACCTCACAAACGACTCGATCCGGACGAGTACATTTATCAGTAGTCCAATCATCAGAAATGTCTAGATATTGGCACCGGCGTTTCTGATTTGAAGATTGTGGTTCACCTGCCGCCCAATCTGAAGAAGAAAACAATTTGGTTGAACAACATATGGATGAATGTCCTGTATATCTTTTCACCGAAATAACGATATTATAAACGCCACATAATGGTTGTAATGTAGAATATTGTTTTGTTACACATGATTGTGTTTGTTATTTTGATGTGTTATATATATACAATTGTACTCACTCCAATATGAATCAGTAGGGTTTGCTGTTCCCGTACTCGCATCATATGTTTTCCCTGATCCATCTAGACATGTCCATACATTGTCACCCTGCCCTGTTTTGCACCCTCCCCAATAGTAGACATCAAACGTATATATGATGAATGCGTTCTCTTCCTGGTTATTAACCACAATCGGATAACTCTTTGCATTTAAACTGTTACATTCATTCAACGCTGCTTGAAATGTTCTTTCAACACCGAGTAGTATATAGCAACTTGTATCGAATTCCATCCAGCCATCTTGGCACCACGATAGTTGTTCTGTCCCTGGGGCTGGTAAGATAAACATCAAGATTCAAGCATACGTTATGGACGCACCATTTGATTTTCAGGGTGAGGTAGGATGCTGGTTTTGGGGGACATTTTTTATTTTTGGCCGCCGTAAGGGGTGATTTTTTTTCCGCCGCAGCAGACGACGAATTCTTTTTATTTAATGTGTCCATTTATATTGAGTTGGTGGGGGTATATTTTTTTTTGTACTCATCGGGAGGGGGGGGTTTGTTGTTGGCCTGCATAGAGGGGATTTTTTTCTCTCCAAAAACTTCCTAGCCCCCCCCCCCCCCCTCTCGTGAAAATCTAATGGTGCGTCCCTTATATTTCACACATGTGTTGTGAGCTTGGTGAACATGCTGTCAACATAATATAAACCGTATTCATTGAATCATTATCTTCATTCAAAATAATAACTGGCATGAGTATATTGTGCATACCGTGATCGTAATAATGGTATCTTAAATATATACATATTATATATACACTGACAAATAATTTGGTGTCATTTTGACACTAAAACAAGCGTCAAAAAATGGGTCCTCTGTTGGCCACCTAAAGGTGTCAAATTGACACCATTATGGGTGTAAAATATGACACCTTTGGGTGTCATATTCATTTTGACACCTTTGGGTGGTTATCTGAGGACCCATTTTCGAAAATGCCATTACACCCCAAATGGGGTGTAATATTGACTCTCTTAAGTGTCATATTGAGTTTGACACCCTAAAGGTGTCAAATTGACACCATTATGGGTGTCAAATTGACATCATTATGGGTGTCAAATATGACACCTTTGGGTGTCATATTCATTTTGACACCTTTGGGTGGTTACCTGAGGACCCATTTTCGAAAAATGTCATTACACCCCAAATGGGGTGTAATATTGACTCTCTTAAGAGTCATATTGAGATAGCACATGTTTAGGAGCCGGTAAGACTGGTAAATACCGATCTGCTCCATTTCCAGACATTTTTGATAATAATTATGATACAATTAGCGTAATGTAAGACGTCCGTATGAAAAAGATGACCACTGAGCCAGATAAGTCGGGCTACATGTATGTAATGTTGCACATATCATCGTATGCATGCATGCCGAACACACACATAGTACTAGTAGGTCCATGCACTGACACACAGTCCAACAAAATGCTAGTCTCTGACTATGAAATTGTAATTCATTTCATCAGTTAGTTGGCGCAATATTAAACAACATGAACAAGGCTTACATTACGCTAATTGTATCATAATTATTATCAAAAATGTCTGGAAATGGAGCAGATCGGTACTTACCAGTCTTACCGGCTCGTAACATGCAAACAAAATGGCGACGAGAAAACGCATGCGTTGATATGTTGATAGACGCCCAATTTGGTGTCAGAATTACACCAATTGGTGTCAGAATTACACCAATTGGTGTCAGAATTACACCAATTGGGTGTCAGAATTACACCAGTTGGTGTCAGAATTACACCATTTGGTGTCAGAATTACACCAATTGGTGTCATGCTGCTTCGACACCTCTAAAAACCGTGAGCTTTCCCGCCAACTATTGACGCCCTTGGAGTTATTTCAATTAATCTGACACCAGTTTTGGTGTAAATCACTAAATGATCACTGAAAGGTGTCCGTCGGACACTTAACGGTGTCACCGTAAATTATGTGCAAACCCATATCATTGACGATTACACCAATTTTGGAGTCAAAATAAGGCCTTTGTAAGTGTCATTTACAGTTGACTCCAAAAAGGCGTCGCTGTGACACCAATTTATTTTTCAGTGTACATATTATATATACATATTATATGTTATATAATGGTTTTAACTGGAAATGGAAATTATAATATAATAACTGCAAACGGCAAACACAATGTAATTGTCACCGTTATGTTTAACTATATATTTAAAATGTTATTAACAACATACATATCAAGTTTAAAGGTGATAGCCGCATTTTTTTTAATGCAGAGATTGACACCCCTCCCCACCCCTCCTCTCCCTTCATATTATAACTTTGACAAACTTCCCCTACCCATAGAATACATGAGATAGTTAAAAGTCTTTCTGTGTGAAAATGACAGTAAATGGTAGGTTGATAATTACATAAAAACATGTTGCCAAAATATAATCTGGTTTAAAAATGCCATTTAAACCCCCCCCCCCCCCCCCCCCCCCCCCCCCATTTGTAGACGACGGTTAAACAACTGTTCTACCAGTACAATGTATCTTCAGTTATATATAGATTACACACTTACCGTTAATAGTTGTTAGACAGCCAATCAAGACACACAGTATGGTTATTCGTAAATTAATATAAAACCGCTGCCGATAATAACAACTTATACTACATGCCATCTTCAGGGACATTTCTGCAATATCAACAAGAAAAAAGAATACTTTTAGTAATAAACTGCTTGAAAAAAATGGCAACAAATGGCCTTATTTTGGTCAACTTGTCAAAAACTATTGATCGACGATCAAAGTTGTGATTACATTTTTTTCTTCTTTTAAACAATATGGTACACCTCTCAGGGTCAATAGCCTGTATTTGAATTACCATGTTAAATTTATGTGACGTCCCATTGGATTACATGTGACATTTGACCCTAAATTGAGGTCAAAGGTCAATTTAACATCTACGTTGGTAAGGATGTTCACCGAGGTTGTATTCTCCAAATTTCAAGGACAATTTTGGTACATAACTCCCCTACACTAAAAATAGTAAAATGGGATTTACACAATTACAATTTAGCAATATTAAATACATTGTATCCAGATTTATATACCTAAACTTCCAGTAAGAATAGCGATCATCACCAATATTATTGGACTTCGAGATTTATTTTCTTTCTTCTTCCTTTTTTTCAATTCTGAAACATAGTATGAAAGCAATCACTTTACATAAGTAACATCAACTTTTATTGCATATTTGATTTGATAATATAGGAGTTAGACTTGTTAAAACTATAGTTGCTACTCCAAGTCTTGTTCGATCATCATACAGGCGATTGCTATTCTATGGGTACTGGGGAAGACACCGGTCTATAAGTTGCGGACGTGTGTGTAGATGCTTGTTATTGCGAACGTGATTGTAATTAGGTGATGGATGACATTGGTGTTGGTGATGTAGAACGGTGTTCTGTTACAATCTTGTGGTTAAGGTATTTCATGCTGATATTTATGAACAACGACATAAAAGTTGTATTCAGAACGCTTTGACGGACTCGTGCGTACTTTCAGAGTATGTTGCGTACTGAGCGCATTAACCGAAACGGTGTGTGACAGCTGTATCCAAATTTAGATGCGCGATCGCATTGTTAATTCGCATTTGTCTAATACAGGAGCGCGAGAAGGTTTGACAGATTATTGGTTGTGTGCTTCACCCAGGTTTGACATTTAAAGCACTCTGCGTGATACAGAACAATGTACACTAACAATCAAAAGTTACGTACCGTTACCAAACCGCTTTCCTAGTCCCACCGGATTGTTGGCCTCCACTCCACACACTGGGCGAATCAACAAATCCGAGAATCACGTGTATCCTTAAAATCAAATTTTGTTGGGATATTGAGTATGATTCACCTTTTATTGCCAATCAGGTATTTTATCCTAATCATCAAATCAGACATAGAAGAACTATCAGTAAACAGTTCCAACTCCAAAGACTTTTTTTTGTGCATATACGATCTGGTACTTATCCCAACATTTCTCCCTATCGTTCAGCCAATCAGATTACGACACACTCTCAAGTCCCTGGTAGAAACAATTCCGTGCCCTTATATGAAAAGTCTCTGCAGCGGCGCCGACTAGATCAATCGCCGTATGATACTCGAGATAGCTAAACTCTACAGCAATCACCGGGCTCTGCGACACTTCGCTGTACGTTTATAATGACATGAATGATGATATGCTTACTGCTGATACCATGGTGATTGGAATATATCTGCTGATACCATGGTGATTGGTATCAACAATTTGATGACTATTTAATTGGAGTCGTCTTCTTCATGCTTCGACCTAGTTTTATAAATTGATAGCACTTCGCAGCTACTAATTAATGTAGTCGCTTCATTTGTTCCTTCAATTCATGTTTTATTCAACTACGTTCTAACAATCACGTTCCACAAGTGTGCATTGATTCGGTTAGTTGTTAAAAAATACATGGAGAGAAGTGGGTTTTTTTATGGAACCAGGACCACTTTTCACCTTAAATAGGCTTATGAAAACGTCCATAACAAGATTCTGTGTTTTATCCAAAATATGGTAAAAATGGACCGTTTTGTATGGCTGATCTGACCTAAATTTCACGTTTTAATCTAATACGAGATTTTGTTTTTGGAAACAGGACCCTGTTTACCTTAGATGAGCTTATGAAAACATATATAATAATAAAAATAATAATAATAATACAAAATTCTTATAGAGCGCCTTACAACAAGTTCTCAAAGCGCTTATATACAAAAACACAGAAAAGTACAATACATACAATACAAACAAAACAATATGAGAGACATACTGGAACTGCGTATCAAAAATACAGAGGGCCTGCACAATAGTTGACAAAGCCATAAAGATATGAGTCTTGAGACACTTTTTAAATTGGCCAAGAGATGACATTGAACGAATATAAACTGCTCACAAAAAGTATCGAAACACTTAGAAATGATCCAATATATAACGACTCGAAAGGGTATGCATTAATAAAAGCAAATAACCAAGTGCATACTTTTGTTCTGCGTATTTTGACACCTCGATCGATGAGATACGATGTTGCGGAGCGGAGTTATTGTCATTTCAGTGGTCGTGAGTCCAGTTTCAAAAGTGACAATCATCCTGTAGAAAGAGGTTTGCATTACTGTTTAGAATGATCAGATTCGTGCTTTTCAATAGGGATGAGTGTCACTTTTGAAACTTTTTGTGAGCAGTTATGATGGCAAACTGTTCCAAAACTTTGGTGCTATGATCGCAAAGGTTCTGTTACTGTAAACTTTGATGTTTCCTGAAGCCGGGATGCGAAGAAGATTTTGAGAAGAAGAGCGAAGGGTTCTCCCAGGAGTGTATTTAGTAAGAAGTTCTGTGATATAAATTATGCTGGTGCCATATTGTTTAATGCCTTGAATGTGAGCAGATCTATCTTGTATTGTAAGTGTTGCTGAACAGGAGCCAGTGAAGCTCACAAAGATTCGGCTTCATGTGGTCACGCCTTGAGTACCGTGACACGAGTCGGGCAGCAGAATTTTTCACTCGTTGTAAGTTTGCAATTTGGTATTCAGGTAGACCATACAAAAGGCTATTGCAGCTGTCACGTCTTGATAACACATAGGAGTGAACAGGTCGCTCAGTTGACTCGCGATCAAGATATGTGATGAGCTTTCCGATCTTGTAAATGTCAACATTTGTCATTCTATACCCCCCAAAAGGCCTAAAACGTCCAAAATGTCGTGAGTGCGCATCAATAAGAGTGACTTTTTTTGGACTCAGCACATTTTGTTACATACGATAGGTTTGTCTAACCTTCCTTAGGAAAGAATCTGATTAACAGTACTTATCTCCCAAACTATTAACTATAGGGTGAAACATATATCAGTCTAACAGAAAACTATTTCAAAACCAGATTTAACGGACATACAAACAGTTTCAGAAATGAAAAGTAGACAAATGCAACGACCCTCTTTAAGTCAATGTACATTGATTGATAGTAACGTGCTACACTCTCACACATGGTGAATCCTTACACATATCCTAGCAAAGCATATTGTACACGTAACCCTGTATAAAGTATGTCAGACTATGTAAACCACATAATAGCCATCCAAATAATAGAAACGATCTCATTTAAGCAATGTATCCTAGCTTACTGACAATATCGGTGCGTCATTTAAACCTTCGTTGGGTTGTACAATTGTAAATTCGACTGTTCAAAAATATTTTTCAATTAAAATTAGGGTCATCTCGAGCGATCCCGTGTTCATGGAGAGCGAAGATTCGTTTTACAATGGGTTTGTCTTTTAGGAAGGCAATTTAACAAAAGTGTGTGCGGTATCCGTGAGAGAACAAATTACAAAATGGCCTCAGTAAAAGTGGGTCACAAATTTAAGTTGGTTCAATTAGGCTTAAAAGCATACCAAATTGTTCGTCTGAGCACAGAATAAGAAAATAAAGTGCCCTACTTATCGCGTGACTGATTCCGCTAATATCAAATATGCACCCGATTTTATATTTAGATTTTTCAATCAACGCCAATCATCTAGATGATGGTGCATCGTACAATAGAACATTGGATAATTATTTTTATTGAAGAAAACAAAAAGCCAGAATATTAAGTGGATACAAAAACCTAAAGGGTTCTAGTAATAGCATTACATTTCCAAACATATATAAGTGTGAAACAGGAAATAATGATACAATAACTCTTCCGAGTTGACGTCCCTGATAAAATGTCAAAAACATACAAGTATTGTGATTCGCCATATTTCTCCCTTTATAACCAACTTTAGATAAATGTGGGGTGTTATTTTAGTGTAGAACTGGTTACGCCAGTTGCAACGTGTTTAATTTTTAGAGTCTTCAAGTGTTTACGTTGAAGAGAGCGAGAATCTTCAAGTGTTTAGATTGAAGGGAGCTAGAGTCTTCAAGTACGTAGGTTGAAGGGAGCTAGAGTCTTCAAGTATTTAGGTTAAAGGGAGCTAGAGTCTTCAAGTATTTAGGTTGAAGGGAGCTAGAGTCTTCAAGTATTTAGGTTGAAGGGAGCTAGAGTCTTCAAGTGTTTAGATTGAAGGGAGCTAGAGTCTTCAAGTATTTAGGTTGAAGGGAGCTATAGAGTCGTCAAGAATTTAGGTTGAAGGGAGCTAGAGTCTTCAAGAATTTAAGTTGAATGGAGCTAAAGTCTTCAAGTGTTTAGGTTGAAGAGAGCTAGAGTCTTCAAGTGTTTAGGTTGAAGGGAGCTAGAGTCTTCAAGTGTTTAGATTGAAGAGAGCTAGAGTCTTCAAGTATTTAGGTTGAAGGGAGCTAGAGTCTTCAAGTATTTAGGTTGAATGGAGCTAGAGTCTTCAAGTATTTAGGTTGAAGGGAGCTAGAGTCTTCAAGTATTTAGGTTGAAGGGAGCTAGAGTCTTCAAGTATTTGGCTTGAAGGGAGCTAGAGTCTTCAAGTATTTAGGTCAGTGGCGTAGCTAGGATATTCATATTGGGGGCGAAAAATGAAAATGAACCGACAAGATTTTCGTGAGTCAACATTTTCGACTTTACACCTATTTTTGTACATGATTGAGCTACATTTTGGCTCTAACAAGCTTGAATCAAAGAATATTGCATTTTGGGAAGACATATGCGCGCGTAGCGCGCGAACATTTTTCATTAGTGTACTCTTGACCATCATAATTCCATGATTCCTTTGGTCAAATGAACCGACAGTGCCAATCTCAACCGACACGACGTCAATATTGGGAGTTCGCCCCCCTCGCCCCCCCCCCCCCCCCCCCCCCCCCCCCCCCCCCCTCTGGCTACGCTACTGATTTAGGTTGAAGAGAGCTAGAGTCTCCAAGTATTTAGGTTGAAGGGAGCTAGAGTCTTCAAGTGTTTCGGTTGAGGGGAGCTAGAGTCTTTTTAAAAGTATTCAGGTTAAAGGAAACTAGAGTCCTCATGTATTTAGTTTGAAGGGAGCTAGCGTCTTCAAGCATTTCGGTTGAAGGGAGCTAGAGTCTTCAAGTATTTAAGTTGATGGCGTTTTGGGTCTTCAAGGAAAATGTAATATATTACAAACACAAAGAGCGTCTACAAAATGGTGCCGAACTGATAGTTAAGTGCAACTATACACGAGATCTGCATTGTTCTAGTGTTTCTGTTGAAGGGAGCTAGAGTCTTC